>CM060920.1:1055837766-1056413696 GCA_030737875.1 Allium sativum
CCATTTTGCCTTTGCACGCTCTAACCGTTTCTTGAGGATGGATTTTATTACTTTGTTTATTGCCTCTACTTGCCCGTTCGACTGCGGATAAGCAACCGCAGTGTATCGCTTGTCAATCTTATACTTCTGGCAGAAATTTCTGAATCAGTACCATCAAACTGGGTTCCGTTGTCAGTTATAATCGTCCTTGGGATCCCGAATCGGCATATAATATTTCTGACCATGAAACTTATCACCTTTCTTGCCGTGATTTTGGTCAAGGGCTCAGCTTCCACCCACTTCGTAAAATAGTCCACGGCCACTATTGCATATTTCGCTCCTCCTTTAGCAATCGGTAGAACTCCAATGATATCAATTCCCCACGTGGCAAATGGCCAAGGACTCACCATTGATTTAAGTTGGGTCGACGGTGCTCTGGGGATTTTGGCGAATCTCTGGCATTTATCGCAGCGCCGTGAATAATCAGCTGCATCTTTATTAATTGTGGGCCAGAAGTATCCGTATCGCAATATCTTTTTCGCTAAAGTCTGACCTCCTGTATGATCTCCACACTCACCTTCGTGTACTTCCCTTAGTACACGCTTGATGTCGTCGTGTGCTATACATCGTAACAGGGGCATAGAAAATCCTTGCCTATAGAGAGCATCATCTTGCATGACATATCTGGTAGCCTTGCGAACTACAGCCATTTTCTCACTCTTCTTTGATGGGAGTGTCCCATTCTTAAGGAAGTTCTTAATTGGGGTCATCCACGACTCCTTCTCTGGTTCCGCTTCGAAAGCGAACTCAACTTCCATCGACTCAAAGCTTGGCGATTCCAACGTTTCAATTGGAATTACTTCAGTCTCTTCTGGATTGTCGGAACTAGCCAGCTTTGCCAGCCTATCCGCCTTCTGGTTTTCGACTCTTGGGATGTGTGTTATATCGTACCGCTCCAAGCTACTCAATAGCTCTCTCACTTTCCTGAGGTAGGCGATAAGTCGAGGTCCCCGAGCCACAAATTCCTCTCGCACTTGGCAAACAACAATTTTAGAGTCACAGAATATGTCCAACATTTTTATTCCGAGGTCTTTAGCAAGCTTCAGCCCGGCAATCAGGGCTTCGTATTCAGAGTCGTTGTTAGTCGCCGAGAATTCTAATCGTAGAGTGTAATATAACGACCGTCCTTCAGGAGTGACCAAGACGATTCCAGCTCCGGACCTTCGGTCGTTCTTAGCTCCGTCTGTGTATAGCTTCCATGGATCTATCTTCAATTCATCCTCGTACTTAATCACTCTGTCATCGATTACTTCCTCCTCTGGGATGGTGAACTCTGCAATAAAGTCTGCCAGAGCTTGCCCCTTGATCGACTTTCGTGGTTGAAAATTTAAATCAAATTGGCTTAATTCTATATTCCATTTGATCAACCTTCCCGATGCTTCGGGTCTCTGCAACACCTGCCTCAAGGGCTGGTCAGTGTATATGGTTATTGGATGAGCTTCGAAATAGTGACGAAGTTTTCAGGATGCGATTAGGAGGCTGTAAGCGAGCTTCTCAATCTTTGGGTAGTTGCGCTCTGCCGCTGCTAATTTCTTGCTTACATAATACACTGGCCTTTGTATTTTGTCTTCTTTTCGAACCAGGGCTGTGCTAACGGCGTGATCTGAGACTGCCAAGTAAACAAACAATTCTTCGTGATCCACTGGCTTTGACAAAATTGGCGGTTTCTCTAGTAGTTCCAGTAAATTTCGAAAGGCCTCAACACAGTCCGGAGTCCACTCGAAGTTCTTCTTTCATCTTTTAATCAAATCAAAAAACGGAACGCATTTGTCTGTGGCTTTGGAGATGAATCTAGTCAACGCGGCTACTTTCCCTGCAAGACTTTGGACATCTTTAATTCTTCTTGGTTCTTCAATGTTTCTAATCGCTGCTATTTGGCTAGGATTGATTTCAATTCCTCGGGAGCTCACAATGAAGCCTAGGAACTTTCCCGACGCCACTCCAAATGAGCATTTCAGAGGATTCAACTTCATTCGATATTTTCGCATGATACTAAACATTTCCGCCAAGTCTTGCGTATGGCTGGAGGACTGTTTCGATTTGACAAGCATATCATCCACGTAAACTTCCATAGTCTTCCCTATTTGATTATAAAACATTCTGTTCACCAAGTGCTGATAAGTGGCTCCAGCGTTTTTCAATCCGAATGGCATTACGACATAACAATATATTCCCAAATTCATAATGAAGCTCGTATGTTCTTGGTCTGGCACGTGTATAGGAATTTGGTTGTACCCAGAATATGCATCCATGAAAGAGAGAAGTTCATGACCTGCTATCGAATCTACAAGCTGGTCAATTCTGGGAAGTGGGAAACTATCTTTTGGGCAGGCTTTGTTCAAATCTGAAAAATCAATGCAAGTCCGCCACTTTCCATTCGGCTTCTTTACCAAGACGGGATTCGATATCCAGTCGGGATATGTCGAATCTTGAATAAATCCGTTCTGCTTCAGCTTCTCCACTTCCTCTTTGAGAGCAGCCGACCTCTCTGGGCCCAGCATACGTCTCTTCTGCTTCACAGGAGAATGTTTCGGGTTTACATTTAGTGTGTGACTTATGATGGATGGCGATATCCCACACATGTCAGCGTGGGTCCAGGCAAACACATCCAAGTTCGCCTTCAAAAAGTCCGTTAGTTCTTTGGCCCGACGTGGATCCAATTGAGAGCCAATCTTCAAAACTCTTGTTGGATCAGCTTCATCAATGGGAACTTCCACTGTCGCTTCATTAGGAGTTGCATTTCTAGTCTCTGGTTCCTCGTCTTTTCTAGGATCCAGGTCTTCAGGCGTTCCTTTGAACAACTCCTTCGGGGTCGATTTCTCTAATTGCTACGTCGAGCCCCCCTTTGGGGGAGGCGAGGCATCTTTACTCTCGATGTTAAGTCCTTTCATCAACATCTTTAACTCGGCAACATAGCAGGCCCATCCGGAAACTTGATCCCCTCTCATTACTCCAGTTCCGGCTTCGGTTGGGAACTTAAGCAATAAACACCAAGGGGCGATACAAGCTCTGAATTCAGCAAGGGCAGGCCTCCCCAAAAATGCATTATAAGGCGAATCTACGTCCAATACTACGAACTGAAGCATCCGCACTCTTCTGCGTTCTCCTTGCCCCAAGGTCACGGGCAATTCTATGTATCCCATGGGAGCTGTTGACGCCCCGTTGAAGCCTCTGATCCATCCTTCACATGGCTTCAAATCTTTAGATTCCAACTTCATTTGATCAAATGACTTTTTAAACAAAATATTGATGGAACTTCCATTGTCTACTAATATCTTATGAACCAAGGCCTGCCCAATGGTGGTAGTAATAACCAACGGATCATCAGTGGGTGATTGGATCCCAGTATTATCTCTGCTGCGGAATACCACATCGTCAAACATGGTCTTTTGTTGCTTTATGTGGGCGGTATCTTCCAGATCATCACCTTCATTCACATCTATGTGCTTGGCAGCATTTACATATTGATCCATTGCTCTAAAGCTACGGATTGCTGGGTGAGGTCCGCCCACTATGGAGTTGATAACAATTCCCTTGCCTTTCTGCTGCGCTGTAGGCTTGGGAGCAGGTAGAATCTGTTTTGGAGCTTGCTCTCCTTGCCCCCTGTCCCTCGGGGCAACCTTGTATTCATCCAGTTTCCCTTCGCGCAACAGCTTCTCAATCACATCTCTCAAATGCCGACATTCATTGGTTGAATGCCCATGAGTTCCATGAAACAAACAAAACTTCCCAGTTGCCATTTCTTTCTCGGTCGAGTCACGAGGTGGCGGTCTTTTATACTGCAAAACGTTGTACGTATCCAGATAAGTATTCTCCAGGGTGTCGTTCAATGGTGTATAATTCTCGTAGGTCTGGAATCGGGGTCTTTTGTTAGGATCACTTTCTTCTGTTACCGTTCGCATTACGGTTATTGTTGTTGCCCCCGTTTCCAGCATTGTTGTTTCCACCCTTGTTTCCCACATTTACTTCAACCTTTCCGGAACTTTCCCCGGACTGCTTCACGGCGACGTTACTCTGCACATTTTCTTATGAAGCCGCTTCAGACTTTCTCTTTCGGTTTGCCCTGGCCTCCTCTCGCCTTAAATAAATATCGGATTTTTCATAGAATATCTCTCTTGTGGAGGGTGTCTTCCCAGAAAGGTAATCCCCAAACTCGGATTCAGGATCGACTCCTTCCTTTAATGCCATCAGAATGGTGGGCTCAAGCGGGTCAATAACTTCAGTCACAGCTAAGTTAAAATGGTCAAGATATGACCTCAAAGACTCTCCTGGTGCCTGCTTAATTCTTGATAATTCAATAACACTTTTGGACTTTCGGGCATGGAGTCGGAACTGATTCATAAAACGTTCGCTCAGTTCCCTGTAATTCGAAATCGAACGAGGGGGAAGTCGGGTAAACCAGAACAGCGCCACATCTTCTAAAAAGATTGGGAATGCTTTACACTTCACTTCATCAGGGGCAGCAGCAGCATTCATGAGCCACGAGTATCGCATCAAATGCTGTCCCGGATCAGTTCTCCCGTTGTACTTGTCCATCTGTGGCAGGTTAAAACGCCGGGGAAACTGGAAGTCAAGGATATCGTCGGTGAAAGGAGTATGGCTTCGCTCAATGCCATAATCTTCATTTGTTTAGTCCCGGCTCTCGGACATGATCTGGCGCACCATTGCCTGTACATCAGCATTAGTTAGGGGCCGCTCAGGTTCCCTGGCCCTAGTATCTGGGTTCCTTCTGGGCTCTTGTTCAGGAGATGCCCTTCTTCTTCGAGCTGCTTCTGCTCTATTCCATTCCCTACGCTCCCGGTCGATCTCGGGAGGGGGGGACTGGAGCCTTTGCCCCCCGAGTGGGATCATTGTTTCCTAGTGCTCGTACAATATCCTCGCGAGACCCCAAAGATCCGAATGTCAGCTGCTCCACATTCTGAGGTCGTTCGAGCGGCCTTCGTTCACGGGGCCGCTCTTCCTCGGAAGATGAAGACTGATCCACTGGTGTGTGACGAACCGGTGATGGGGTTCTCTGTCGACGGAGCTCGCTAATCTCCCTGCTCATGAGCCTCATATTTTCTTGCATCATGAGGTTGGTGCGCTCGTGGATTTTCATAGCCTCCCTAGTACTTTCAAGCATATCAAGTAGGCACGAGAAATCTCCTTGAGTAATGGGCGCAGATGGATTGACCTGATCACTGACCCTGGTGGCTGGAATCGGAGCATTTGTAGGGACTCGAGTAGAGGTTCCAACATCACCAAGAGTCGGATCGGATCGGAGATGGGAGATCGGGTCGGTTCGGAGCTGGGGAGCCTGGTCGGGTCGGTTCATATTGGGGGAATGCACTGCTTCAGAATCTCCTACCTGGATCAGATCGGAGCTCTCCCCCTGGAGGCGGTTCGGATTTCCTTCATCAGTTCGTCCTGCTACTGAACTCTGCCCACGAGACCTTGTCACAACCGCATTTTGCTGATCTTCAACAGCTCCATTTCCTCGACTAGATTGAACTTCTTTGCCTTTTCCTTTGGCCATGATTCTTCGACAATCACTTCAGCAAATATCCAAGGGCGTTGAAACTTGAGGATTAACTTCTTTGAACTCAACGGTCCATAAAGTAGAACGATAATCCCGAAAAACAAAGAATTCAGATGAGTTCTCAGTGAAAGCACCAAAATGTTAGACCAAAAAGTGGTTCTAACACCCAAATTGATTAAAAGCAGAATGAAATGAGATCAAAAATAAAAACGAACACACAGAATTTATAGTGGTTCGGCGAAGAAATGCCTACGTCCACTTGTCTTTCACTATTTTCTCTGATTTAGTTGCAAGTACAATGAAATATTCACTTGATTTCTCTCACAACTCACTTACAATCACTCAATTGTCTAAATACAAATAATGAAAGAAGATTTGGATTTTCCGGGAGTGCTGGAATTCGGGTTATGAAGGTGGTTGATCTCTCAAAGTGCCAGAAAAAAGATCCTTTTCTTTGTCTCCAGACAGGGTACTTATAGGTGTGAATTTGCTCAGAACCCGATCCGGATCGGAGCGACGTGTCATCCATCCCATCAGCCTCGGGTTCGGATGGATTTCTATGTTGACAACGCATCAGAGTAATGGACGTTGCGGGCAGGAACTGGTCATAGCCGATCCGAATAACCAGGCGCTTATGCAGGGGAGTAACGTGGAAAATGGGTTCGGATCGTAAGAGTAGGCTCAAGGGGTTCGGATCGGCACCTCCGATCCGAGCAGGATTAACTGAGGACCAATTCTCTCTTCTTTTTACTCTGCTCCGCTCCGATCTATCTTTGTAGCAATTGGGTGGCTTTCCGATCCGACTGGAAGTAGATTGCCCTCCGACCCGAATAGCTGTGCCTCTCTAATTCCAATAGTAATAGTTCACCGATCCGAACAGCAGACTTTACCCTATCCGAACCGCTACCCTGCTCCGATCCGACCCGCTTCAGTGTTTTTCAAGTTCTTCAATATTTCACATCTTGACTTTGTGTTGCCCAGTTCACAAAGTGGGCTAACATTCTTGTTTCCTTATCGACTTCTCTATTCAAATTCCAATTCAATTCTATTTGAATTCTCTTTATTTAAACTTCATTTGAATTCTATTTTCAAATTCTATAGTTTAAAGTCCATTTGAATTCTATATTCAAATTCTATAGTTTAAAGTCCATTTGAATTCTATATTCAAATTCTATATTTTAAAGTCCATTTGAATTCTATATTCAAATTCTATAGTTTAAAGTCCATTTGAATTCTATATTCAAATTCTATAGTTTAAAGTCCATTTGAATTCTATATTCAAATTCTATTTAAATTCTCTGCGTTATTTATAAACAACGTTTATAACTTCACTTAAGATCCCACAGTTATATATTTATAAACAAAGTTTATAAATTCAGTTCAAATCCCATATTTTTCCTTTATAAACAAAGTTTATAAATTCGATTCAAATCCCACCTTTTCCTTTATAAACTAAGTTTATAAATTCCATACTTGTTTAATATATTCAAACAAGTTAATATTTTCCCTAGTTCATAAAAATTCAAATTCTATTTATAAAATAGAATTCCCTTTTCAAATCTCAAATACCCTTTTCGATATTTATTATAAATCAATATTCAAGCCCCAGTGATATTTAAACAATCAAATCAACCAATTTTCAATCATTTGATTTTTAACACATCATATATGAATATATATGAAATCAAACCAACAAACAGATAATATATATTTTTGAGGAATCCAGTTGGATTCCTCCAACCTGTTTTCCTGCATCCACATATGTTAGTCAACATAGTAATACCCATCCTGTTTCGAGGCAGGATATCGCGGTATAGAAGGTCATCCGCTAATCATAGCGTGGGGCGTATAGGGTAATCATCCGCTATGAAACTGCGGGCATCCGCTAATGAAACTGCGGGAATCCATCCAATCATCAACCCAATATATATATATATATATATATATATATATATAATAGTTAACCCTAAATAACTATATATTTTTATGGCCACAATAATATTTTCAAGCATCCAAGCAACAAATCAACTATTTTTAACAACTAAAAATAATTCTAATTAAGTGGTGAGTGAGATTTACTCACCGAGATTTTATTTTCGATCCATGCTGATTCCAGATTTATTTCCTGCTTAGGTAATCTGTAGCTTATGCATTTTTCGATCGACTTCATTTGTTATAATCTTAATCCCATTTAACCCGGTTTAATGTTGTTAACGTATTTCTTCTACTTGTCCCAGGCAGAATTTCCGAATCCGATACTGCATTTCCCATTCCCTTGTAGCCACACAGTCATGAAGCTGTGACTTCATTGTTGCCAAAGACATATCAGCTCAGCATTCCCCAATTCTTATCATGGAACCAGCTTCAACTTCTCCTCTTGGCTTCACAATACTGCTCAACCCAATTCCATGACTTCCGGATGCCATTTCTTCCTTCTAATTCACCACTGAACTTGTGAAACCATCCTGCCAAAACCACCGATCAACTCTGGTCTTCACCCTTCCTGCTGCTATTACAGTGCGCACCCTACCAGAACTCCACCTCGACCAACCGTCCTGAAGCACTGCTCCAACCTCGATATCCTTCCTCAAACTCCAAACCCCAATCGCGACTGCTTTACAACCCTCAGGTCAACGCAAATCTCCCTTGCCTTGGTAAATGCTGCTCCACCCTCGAATTGAACAAGCACGACACCGAAATCTCCATCCTTGCGATGTCGCTCGAGATCGAAGCTTTCAGTTCGCATCGCACCCTTATTCGTTGACTCCACTACGCTCACCCTCGTCCCACTTGGACATGCCCAAATCGAAGAACTACATCGCGTCTGACAATGCCCAGGAAACCCCCAGAAGGTCCGCGCCTCTTCAATCTCGACTTGGATTTGGTTTTTGCAATTGATTTCAGAGAGGGAGAGGCTAGGGTTTTTATAAAGAAATTGGTGGATTATAAGGAAGCACGGGAATGTTTTCGTTTGTGGTTAATAAGGAAGCACGGTTTGGGTTTTTGTTTGTGGACATGAAAGGAGCACGGGTTGCTTTGATTTTGTGGTAGATGAGGAAACACCGTTGTTTTGTTTTGGTGCACCAACAAAAGGATTTAATTTAAATTTGTTTTTATTAAAAATCGGTATCCTAAATTTTGAATTTCTTCGTGATACCTAACTCCTTTCTGAACCCAACAACTGACGAATACAGGGTAATACCCCTGTTTCGGACACATTGGGGTAGGTCACGAAGTCCAATTCGATCATCTGTAGAGGATATTTATTTAAATCAATATAAATTTAAATTTCAAAACTTTTAAATTCTTTGATAATAATTTAATATTATTATTCTAATTCAAACAAGAGTTTGAACTGATTATCTGAACTGACTTTAATTCAGCTTTAAATTTGAATTCAATTCACTTCGTATTACGATAATTTAATCTATTCGATATTAAATCGAAATTGATTATTAAGAATTGATAACTTAATATAAATATTCAATTAATTTACCAAATTAATATTTAAATTAAATATTAAATATTCAAAATTAACCCTTAAGAATCCGGGTCATTACAATCTTCCCCACTTAAAATAATTTCGTCCTCGAAATTGCTAAGGTAGAAAAAGTGCTACAAACCCATTTACTTCTCAGAACTTATTTATGTTGTACTCAACATTTCAAACTTCCTTACGTAACTCTCTTTCGAATAAATCCTTATTCGATAACTCCTCCCTACGAATAACTATATTCGATAATCTCTCTTTCGAATAACTAGATTCGAAAATCTTTCTTCGAATAAACTATATTCGATTTACTCTATTCAATTTACTCTTATCAATTTACTCTATTAGCTCTTTTCACCTAACTCCATCCGAATAAGCTATATTCGATAACTCTTTTAACTCTATTCGAATAAACTATATTCGATTAACTTCTTTCGCTTGACTCTAGATCGCAACGATCACAATGGTTACGCCTGATTCCCTCAGGAAACATCCGACCGCCCTAGGCTATCTGCAGCCCTACGAATTATGCTAGCAGTCGTACGAAATGGCAACTTATCCTGATTAACTATATTTGACTAACTCTATCTCAATAACTATATTCGATCAACTTTAATTAAATAACTAACATTCAATTAAATCCTAATTCGATTAACTATGTTCAATCAACTCTATCTGGTTAACTCTTAACTTGAATAACAAATATTCGATAAATTCTAATTGAATAACTAATATTCAATTAACTCTACGGATTAACCATAACTGATTAACTCTATCTGGTTAATTCTTACTCTAATCAGTTTATTCCAACTCTAATCGACTTCTCCTATTCGAATAACTCCTATTGGATTACGTTTATTCATTTATAAAGGTTTACTTTTAGTAACGGTTCTTCACTTTATAAATGTTCTCTTTAATAACGTTACTTCACTTATACAAGTGTTGTGCACCCCTTCTATTTAAAACTATCGGTGTTAAAAACCAATATCTCTTCTCTATATAAGTTCAGACTTATATATTCCATTTATCGAATGATAAATATTTAATTTAATTTATAAACTGTTATTTATAAATTAATCTTTTCTATTTATCTATTAAAAACTGATTTCCATTTTCTATTCATCTTCTAAATATTCCTTTGATTAAATTCTATTTATTTAACAAATAAATATCTCATTTATAACATTCTATTATTTTGCTATAAATAAATAATTCCATTTAATCTATTTGTAAATGTTTTACAAATATTCCCTTTTAAATTCTATTTGTAAATGCTTTTACAAATATTTCTCTTTCTATTTGTTTGCACATGACTTCCTTTGTATTTGTTTTACAAATATATTTCCTTTATATTTGTTTTACAAATATAATTTCTTTTAGCTCTTTTGGTTTTTCCTTTATTCACACCCAATTCATATTTCATTCACATGATTTTACTCAATTTATTCGTTTCGATCCATTTAACTTAACTTAATCTCAATCATTCAAATTCCCATTAACTAGTTGCTAATTAACCGTTTTGCCTATTTCACACTTTTTTATTTGAATATAACTTGTTCAAATATATGTCAACTTAATTATAACTAATCTAATAATATTTTCAACTCGAGTTATATATTCGATTTCGAATATAAATTCTCAATCTCTTTCACTTATCCAAAAACCCAATTTCGATTCAAATTTCCTTTAACTAATTATTCTCCAATTTAGTTAATTCTATTTAACCATTTAAAATATGATTTTTGTCTTAAAAATCATTTCACTTACTTCACTGGAGTTCATATTTATTTTACATCTCCAGTCTGGACTTTTCTAATGCCAAATCGGATTTTATTTCCTAAAAATCCTTCTGTGTATTTAATTAAACCGTTATGGTTTTATAATGGTTCTGGCGCTGCTTTTCTAAAAATTTGATTTTGATATAACTCAAAATCTAAACGACGAAATCCAGATTTTTCTCTTTCATTAGAAAACTATTGTTCAACTGGTCCCGACGATTCTTGTTTCAAAGAATTCCGACTTCAACTGAGTTCTGTAAACTAAATTGAAGTTCGAATCGCCAATTTACGAACTGCCGCTCTACGACGAGCTCGTTTTAATTATATTTATAAATATAAATGTTTTAATATTGTTTATAATAAATTCAACTCCATTCTGATATATTTTTAATATATATCAAATCCATTTCACATAATATTCCCGATCTATTTCACTTCTAATATTCAAATCCTATATATTTACAATATTCAAATTCCATTTGAATTTCTTTATTCAAACTCTATATTATTTCCTTCTATTCAATTTCTATTTGAATTTTCTTCTATTAAAATTCTATTTCAATTCCTTATCTTCAATTCCTATTTGAAATCCTTTATTCAAAATCCATTTCAAATCCTTTATTCAAATTCCATTCGAATTTCTTTGTTCAATTTCTATTTAAATTCCTTATCTTCAATTTCTATTTGAAATCCTTTGAATTTAAATTCTATTTTAACTCCTTTGAATTCAAATTCTATTTCAAAATTTATATTTTCTTTGAATTCTAATATTCAACCTCCACATTATATTCTCTTTGAAATTCTATTTAACCAAATTCCATTTGAATTCTAATATTCAAATCTCTATTTGACTTTTCTTTATTCAAATCCATTTGAATTCCTTTGAATTCAAATTCCATTTCAATTTTTCTTATACAATTTCTATTTGAAATCTATATTGCAATTCCCATTTCAAAATTCCTTTGAAGTAATATAAATATATACATATATTTATATCTATCTCAAATTCAAAACATTTGAATTTTCAAACAACTTGTTTCTTTCAAACAAATTTCCATCAAAAACTTTTCTAAGGCAGCAATTCATCACTTAGAAACTCGAAAATGAACACTGATGATGTTGCGATCATCATCAGAATTATTTCCCAATTACTGAATGAGTCCATTGCTATATCACTTGACATTCATTTTAAAAAATATATTTTCCGAAACTCCTAGGACTTTAAATTCTGATTTCTGGTTGGAATTCAATTTCAATTTATCACATTTGTATATTTGATTTCATATACAAATTCCATTGGTTATATATATAACTATTTCAGTTTTTTTTTATAATCTTATTCGATTATAATCCTAACAATCAACTCAACCATTTAAAAACAATATCGTGTCCAATCTTCTGTTCAAGTGTTTATACACTCCTATCGACATCGTGGCGTCCCACGATTCGATCAAAATTCATAATCCACTCAACAGACTAGTCAACACAATATAAAACAGTTTTTATATCAAATAACAAGTACGCTCTCTCGAATATATATACACTCAACTCATTCTAGGATACTACTAATCCTATCTCTAATGAGCACAATTCCACACAGCCTAGGTATTCGCTAAACCTAAGCTCTGATACCAACTGTAGTGACCCGTAAATCCGTCACATCAGAGTTAACTATATACATCATACGTCCAACCCAAATATCACGAAAATACGAAACATATTTTTTTTTAGAAGAAAGAGGTAGAAGAAGAACAAAAATAACAACACAGAATCTCACATCGCAGCGGAACAAAATATAATATATCATATCTTTGAAATACAAAATCTTAACTGTATAACATACACTTATCAGAGTACAACACTTACAACACAACGGAACCACTATAACTAGATAACGCTGAAGCCTCCTGCTCCAAGCTCCTTTAGATAGATCTGTAAAATCCTGAACTACTTGACTGCCCGTACAAATTTAGGCACCCAAGAGTTTAGGTAGAACAAAACAAATAACTCCGGGTCAGTCATGGGACTGGTATGAGTAAATAGTTTAAAATAGTTTCAGAAACTAAGTGATACCTCATAAGACCACGCCGTATAACACGGAACGGGTTTTTCCCTTACGAGAATCCAAACACTTGACTTATCTTTATATCAAAACTCTTTTGATATTATAATAATGTCTAAATCAAGTAAATAACAATCTAGTGGAACGTTTTCATCTCACGTTCTGCCTATATAATATACAATCAAAACCGCAAGCACGTATTGGATATTTGGTTTTCCAACTATGACAAGGTATGGAACCACCTTCCGCTGGTATATCTCTAGAGGAGAATACACCGAGTTCAACAAGAACATCTTGCAACTCAGCCACACATGACCGACCACTCATTTGGCTTAAGTGTATCGAATGTATATCACCAACGGTTGGGATCAGCAACCGTTTCCCGAATGGGACAGCATCGACAATAGATTTTTAGAAGTAAATGAAACTCTAGATTAGGTGATTATACACCCTAATAGGTGCGACCCACATAGCCATGCTGCTTGCCCGATTTCTGTCATTTACCGGTTGATGAGGCTAGAAGCTACGCTTTATCATCACACCATATTCACTTCGAATGCCACCTCGTCAAATCCATCAAATCACCGATTGACGTCCTCAACAGTACATTACGTGTTAGCTAAAAGAAGTTTCCTTCTCCGCTTCCACTCTTGGTACGGTTGAAGAAATCAATGTACGTGACCTTTCTGGACATACTCTGTCAGACATTCATCCATACACGTCACCTAGGAACAGGATGAGCCGAAGGTACTATTTCTATTTATAGAAAAAGTCCTTGCACTCTACTCCATCTTCGATTATCTTTACATAATCTGATTCGCACGCTACTGCCAATACGGAGTGGTTCTTCAGATAATAATCCAACCGGTCTCTCCATATCGACAACGATGGTCAAAACTTCGATAGTCTGTGATTTAACTATCGAATAAAAACAAGTGTTTCGATAGTCGATGATTTAACTATCGAAGAAAACAAGTGTTCATCCAAACATCCAACAATCACTGAGCCTTTAATTAATATTCCATTAATTAAATCTCTTCTCTATTTCTTTATCAATATTTGTTAACCAAATATTTTCAATAACCATATTGGCCTTTTACGTTAATTGGAAAACATTTCCGAATATCGCCTTCCTTTATTTTCTATACTAGGAAATATTCATTATTCTATTTCCAAGCTTACATTTATTTGGTTTAAAACGGATGTTGTGTAAAACATCGTTACGACAACCCAAATACTATATTCAACTAACTCTTATTCAACATTGATCTTCGAGCCTGGAATCTTACTATTTATTTGTTAATAATGAAATCAATCAAGTTGGGGTATAACTACCTCTCAGACCTTGACTGAATAACATTTATAACGTCAAAACAGATATGACTACTTACTCGAAAAATCAATACCATACAACTACTTCTTCACTTTTAAACACATATACACCTTCTCTTTTATCCTTACGAGGTTTTATTCTTATACTTCCTTTTTGATTATACTATTCTATTTCTAAGTTCGTTTTCTTATCGACTTCTATATATTTTGATATGTTAATTTCTAACTATCAAATTATCTTAAAAATATTCTATCTCCTTAAATTCCCGGAAAAATTCGCCATAACCTCCTTTGTACCGGGAGCATCGGGAAAATCCCCAAACTGCCACACATGCCTCTCTGATCAAAAGGAAAAAGGAAAAGTCAAGCAGCTTGCCAATACGGCGCATAAAATCTCATATATGAATTTAAATACATACCTTTTTGTCGGGCATTCTATTTATTTCACTTCTATACTTTATTCCAAACCTGTCTCCTGTATGTTTATACCTATCCAATCTATTTTAACTATACCAATCGTTTTAACTAAATTCGTTAATTAATTTTTTAATTAACTCTTCAGTCTATTTCACCTTCATATTTGAACATGACATGTTCAACTATATTTTAACTTGCATAATAACAAATTCTAATTATACTCATAATCTCGTTTCCTTATCGACTTCTCTATTCAAATTCCAATTCAATTCTATTTGAATTCTATTTATTTAAACTTCATTTGAATTCTATTTTCAAATTCTATAGTTTAAAGTCCATTTGAATTCTATATTCAAATTCTATAGTTTAAAGTCCATTTGAATTCTATATTCAAATTCTATAGTTTAAAGTCCATTTGAATTCAGTATTCAAATTCTATAGTTTAAAGTCCATTTGAATTCTATATTCAAATTCTATAGTTTAAAGTCCATTTGAATTCTATATTCAAATTCTATTTAAATTCTCTGCATTATTTATAAACAACGTTTATAACTTCACTTAAGATCCCACAGTTATATATTTATAAACAAAGTTTATAAATTCAGTTTAAATCCCATATTTTTCCTTTATAAACAAAGTTTATAAATTCGAATCAAATCCCACCTTTTCCTTTATAAACTAAGTTTATAAATTCCATACTTGTTTTATATATTCAAACAAATTAATATTTTCCCTAGTTCATAAAAATTCAAATTCTATTTGTAAAATAGAATTCCCTTTTCAAATCTCAAATACCCTTTTCGATATTTATTATAAATCAATATTCAAGCCCCAGTGATATTTTAAACAATCAAATCAACCAATTTTCAATCATTTGATTTTTAACACATCATATATGAATATATATGAAATCAAACCAACAAACAGATAATATATATTTTTGAGGAATCCAGTTGGATTCCTCCAACCTATTTTCCTGCATCCACAGATGTTAGTCAACATAGTAATACCCATCCTGCTTCGAGGCAGGATATCGCGGTATAGAAGGTCATCCACTAATCATAGCGTGGGGCGTATAGGGTAATCATCCGCTATGAAACTACGGGCATCCGCTAATGAAACTGCGGGAATCCATCCAATCATCAACCCAATATATATATATATATATATATATATATATATATATATATATAGTAGTTAACCCTAAATAACTATATATTTTTATGGCCACAATAATATTTTCAAGCATCCAAGCAACAAATCAACTATTTTTAACAACTAAAAATAATTCTAATTAAATGGTGAGTGAGATTTACTCACTGAGATTTTATTTTCGATCCATGCTGATTCCAGATTTATTTCCTGCTTATGTAATCCGTAGCTTATGCATTTTTCGATAGACTTCATTTGTTATAATCTTAATCCCATTTAATCCGGTTTAATGTTGTTAACGTATTTCTTCTACTTGTCCCAGGCAGAATTTCCGAACCCGATACTGCATTTCCCATTCCCTTGTAGCCACACAGTCATGAAGCTGTGACTTCATTGTTGCCAAAGATATATCAGCTCAGCATTCCCCAATTCTTATCATGAAACCAGCTTCAACTTCTCCTCTTGGCTTCACAATACTGCTCAACCCAATTCCATGACTTTCGGATGCCATTTCTTCCTTCTAATTCACCACTGAACTTGTGAAACTATCCTGCCAAAAACCACCGATCAACTCTGGTCTTCACCCTTCTTGCTGCTATTACAGTGCGCACCCCACCAGAACTCCACCTCGACCAACCGTCCTGAAGCACTGCTCCAACCTCGATATCCTTCCTCAAACTCCAAACCCCAATCGCGACTGCTTTACAACCCTCAGGTCAACGCAAATCTCCCTTGCCTTGGTAAACGCTGCTCCACCCTCGAATTGAACAAGCACGACACCGAAATCTCCATCCTTGCGATGTTGCTCGAGATCGAAGCTTTCAGTTCGCATCGCACCCTTATTCGTTGACTCCACTGCGCTCACCCTCGTCCCACTTGGACATGCCCAGATCGAAGAACTACATCGCGTCTGACAATGCCCAGGAAACCCCCAGAAGGTCCGCGCCTCTTCAATCTCGACTTGGATTTGGTTTCTGCAATTGATTTCAGAGAGGGAGAGGCTAGGGTTTTATAAAGAAATTGGTGGATTATAAGGAAGCACGGGAATGTTTTCGTTTGTGGTTAATAAGGAAGCACAGTTTGGGTTTTCGTTTGTGAACATGAAAGGAGCACGGGTTGCTTTGATTTTGTGGTAGATGAGGAAACACTGTTGTTTTGTTTTGGTCCACCAACAAAAGGATTTAATTTAAATTTGTTTTTATTAAAAATCGGTATCCTAAATTTTGAATTTCTTCGTAATACCTAACTCCTTTCTGAACCCAACAACTGACGATTTTAGGGTAATACCCCTGTTTCGGACACACTGGGATAGGTCACGAAGTCCAATTCGATCATTTGCAGAGATATTTATTTAAATCAATATAAATTTAAATTTCAAACCATTTAAATTCTTCAATAATAATTTAATATTATTATTCTAATTCAAACAAGAGTTTGAATTGATTATCTGAACTGACTTTAATTCAGTTTTAAATTTGAATTCAATTTACTTCGTATTACGATAATTTAATTTATTCGATATTAAATCGAAATTGATTATTAAGAATTGATAACTTAATATAAATATTCAATTAATTTACCAAATTAATATTTAAATTAAATATTAAATATTCAAAATTAACCCTTAAGAATCCGGGTCATTACATAACTTAGAATTTATAAAGCAAAAATCTGAATTTTTACATTCGTTAGAAAGATATAGTTAATTAGATCATAACGTTTCATGTTTTATCTAATTCTGATTTATATTGAATTTTGTACATTCATTTGAAGTTTAAAATTGATTTTTTCAAACTACCACGCCATTTCAAGCTCGTTTTATAATTAAAATAAATTTACACATTCTAACTTCACTTTAAATAAATTTTTCATCATTTATTCTCAAAATAAATTGATTAAAATATTTAGTTTCTACCAAAATCAATTAAAAATAATTTTTAAATTTGTTCTGAAAATACGGGTTGTTACAACCTCCGCCACTTAAAGCTTTTTCGTCCCTGAAAAGGAATTGGAGCTGAAAGTTGTTTAACTAACCAACTCAACTTTCATTATGGCGTCAGTTCTTCAACTTTTCAGTTTCTAAGAACTTCCTAATTATCCTGAAATTTGGCTAACACCCTAAATTTCTAAAAAAAATCGACATAACCTCCCTTGTACGAGTTGATCTGGAAAATTTATTGGGTCATATTAGGCACCCAACAAACCAATATATCGCATACAAAACAATTGTGCACACCCATTATGATTTCATTACCCTGCTCCCCCTTCGTACCCACGCACGATAATTAAAACAAGAAAGACAAGTGTTTTTTTTGTCATCTCTCGACTTGTGTAGGGTTTATTATTAAATCTTACCATTTACTGTTATTTGTTATTAAGTCCATAATTAGTCCTCAGTTCAACCTGTAATTCATTCCTCGCCATACAAGCATCTTGTTCATATGGAAATCCAAACCTCGTCGTATAAGCACCAAATGCTTATATGGAATATGATATGCTATGTCATCTTCAGTAGTATGTTATACAGTGTAGTCCATCATTTATTCGTTACTATCCTATGGCATATGTTTTAATTTCACACAGAACAACCATCATAGCTCATCTAAATCACTCATAGTAGTTATAATAATAATAAAATTGTGCAACCAAGTCATTAAGGTGCACCTGTTTGTAGGGTACGCAATTTAATTCTCTACTCAACAGTAAATCCATAACCTGTTCAATCTACATATATATGCATATTTATATATATATAAATTCTATTCGAACTAAAATTTCAATTCAGTTTACTATTATATTTGGTTTGGCTTTATTTATCATTCTTTTATTCGTTTTATCATATCAATATTTTTATTAGTTCAACTAATAATCATACAACACAACCAGCCATCAATTGGTTAATAATGTTTCAAAATGCATAGCTTTTATGCATACTCAAAAATATATTCCATGCCAAATCACAAACAATAAACTCTAACTAAATATTGGTTCTCACAACAGTCAATTGGAAATATATAGATATTCCACTTTTGAAACTCGAACATAAATGCTGATGATACTTGAGTAACCATCAGAATCATCCCCGGGTGACTAGAGTGTGATTCTATATCTACCCAATATATTTGAGACTTCGAATACACGTGGATTAGACGTACATGCAAAAACTTCTTATACTTGATAGTCCAAATTAAATATAAAATAAAATACTCAAATGCGTATAATAAGATATAATTTTCAAAACTAAATTCATTTTTTTTATAAATAACACTCTTCAAACTCATTCTAGGGTACTACTAACCCTATCTCTAACGATTTATTCTTATAGGATATTACTAATCCTATCTCTGATGAATTCTTTTGTTCGGTTCTAACTTGTCTTGTTCTCAAGCTTTGTTACCAAACTATTACGCTCCGAAATTCTGCGATCTCCGAAGAGATGGAAAAGCACGGATTGTATGAGAACACGACGCATCAAAACACAGAACCATAGAACATTTCATTGTTATTACAACAACTTACATCAGAGTACAAGATATCAAGGTTCATTTAAATAAAATACAATGGAAAATATCAGAGATTTAAATTACAAAACAGCGGAAATATATATACATAAATATAATGTGTAGTGAAAAACATCAACTACCACAACTGAAAGAAATACACAGGTACAAAGCATTACGAATATAGCTCCAACCGTAATCCAGGATCCTATGAAAAGAAATATCTGTGAAAACCAAAACTATAAGCTGCCCGTGTGGAAAATATGGGAACCGGGAGTTTAGATGGAAACAATAAACTCCCAATTAGTCATGGGACTGGTGCGAGAACTAAAACAATTATTAACTTTATTTTTATATTAGGTAAATCAAGGGACCACGTTGCATAACACGGAACGGGTTTTCTCCCAAGAATACCATAAAACAAACAACGTAATGCTAAAAATAAAAAATGCAGCCATTATAAGACTCAGGTCCCATCACACAATGCAACACAAACCAAAGAATAGAGTTTTACCTTATAATGGCCAAATATGGTTTATACGCCAAATTTCTCTTTTATTATTATTAGTGCATAGTGAAGAAAACAACTTCAAATATAAATGTATCAATCATAGGCAGCATAGGTACCATTATATTATGTCACCATATAGGTTTACAACTAAAACCGTAAAATCGCGTACTGGAAATTGGGTTTCCATCTATGAACCGAGCCAAGGGAACTTCCTCACCGATTTCAAGACACTCTAGCAAATGCCTTAGAATCACACCTCTGGGTAACCCTTGGATCTTCAGGGTTGGTCAGCTGAAGCGACCCGAACTTCCCCGGTCTCCGAAGAGATGAGAAAGAACGAATTACTGTGAGGACAAGACAAATCAGAACGCAGATGGGAGAACATTTCATTGTATATTACAACAATGCATCAGAATACAAGAATATACAGAGTATAAATGAATAATACACAGAGATATCAGAGATTTAGATTACATTTAAATACATAGCAGCGAAAAATAATACAAAGCACAACTGAAGCTGATATACGGATATAGAGCTTTCCGGATATCATTCCAGCTGTAAACCAGGATCCTGTGAATATAAATCTGCAAAACCAAAACTACTAGCTGCCCGTGTCGAAAATAGGGACACCCAGAGTTTAGGTTAAAACAATAAACTCTAGGTCAGTCATGTGACTGGTGTGAGAACTAAAACAGTTATTTAAAGCTTTACTTTAAAAGAGAGTAATTCAAGGGACCACGCCGTATAACGCGGAACGGGTTTCCTACCAAGAATACCAGTGCATAGAAAAGACAACGCAATGCTTTTTCGAAAAATGAAGCTATTATAAGACCCAGGTCCCATCACATAATGCAACGCAAGCCGGAGGATAGGGTTTTCCCTTATAATAGCCAAACATGCTTGATACGTTTAAAACGAATCATTTGATACTATAATAAATGTATAGTGTCAAAATATTTTCAATCATAAATATAAATCATAGACGGCATGGGTACCGTATATCATGTCGCCATACTAGTTCTACAATTAAAACCGCAATATCACGTATTGAAAATTGGATTTCCGTCATGAGTCGAGGCAAGGGGCAAGCTCCTATCCGCTTTGAGACACTTTAGCAAATGCCTCAGGACTACACACTCTGGGTAACCCTTAGATCTTCAGGGTCGGTCCTCTCTTACGTTTGAGGATTGGCAATTCCTGAACACACATTTCCCGGTCCTTACAGACCTAAAATCGAGGCGCCTCATCCAACAACCACATAGGTGAAAAGTATATAAATGTCAGGGCTGGTAAGTCACTGACACCACCAAAGCTAGAAAGAAACGTCGTGCTCCCCCTGCAGTCCTTATCCCGTTTTTAACTCATAGGCTCGCGAATTCACGCTATACACAAAGCTGCCATGTAGGTCGTGCATTGATCATCAACCACAAGACTTTGCTTTTCACCAGAAGCCTTGATCCATGCAACTCAGCGTGCCACATAGGCAATTCATGCCATGCGATTGATATCTATCGATACATAACCTCTAAGCTCGTACGTCTCAGAGAAGGGCGTTAAGCAAGAGAATAAATTCTCCACCGCTAAACAGATTTATATTTAACAGAAATCAATCAACACAGAATAAAATCCAATGTCAAACACACAATCCATTTACAAGTTCATTCTGGGTCTGAACGAAATCGGAGGCACTTTCCTCGCATATCCATCGATCTCCAAGTACGTCTGGACGACCACCGACTATTTCCATCCTCTTGGGTGTACAGCCAATCAGGATCATCAGTAATTATCCAAACGATGTGAAGACTTCCGGTCTTCGACCACCGTCATCATCTTCGACTTATCGTCGAATCGGTTATTCAGAATGGGTATAAACCCGGCCTTTCCAAACAACCTGCGTATATTAAAACAAATGTTACACAAACACAACATACGCCTCATTCCAATTCAGCAGCCACTAACCGTAAATCATCAAGAGAACAATTCCCCAAATATTAACCCCGAAGGCCGAAACCAACATCAGATCAATACCAGGAAACCATTCTTCTTAGCTAACCTACAGCTAGTTTCTAAATTTCATATTCTTAGGGAAAGGTTCCCATTAATTTTATCCAAGATAAATTCTTTGAATTTATTCTTTAATCTTCCTTTGGATGTCATTTCAAACCAAATTATGGTTTTCCAAACTAGTCGAGATTAGCGAACCACACCTAAGTAATTATTTATTTTATTTCCCAATCCCAACCTATTCATCCCATGAAGCAAAACTGGTAATACTCCATATCTAACACCACGGTGTTATCAGTAAAATTAATTACCATTTCACGTTCAAATCTAATTAAAGATTTAACTATCGCTTTGGAGCAAAACTGGTGATACTCCATTCTCGCTCACTTCCTAAAGTTGATAATTTAAATTATCAATTCACATTTCAATCTAATTGAAGATTCATTAAAACTCCTTTTACTGGGTTAAAGAACTAATGTCTTTTAAAACACAATTCACGACAAACCCAAATCACATTCTATTTATTATCGGGTTAAAGAACAAATGTTATTTAAAACACCCTTCATGATAAACCCACTAATCAATTCTATTTAAAACCCATTTCAAATCCAATTTATTTATTTAAAAATAAATGGGTTCTAATTTTAGTTCAAAACTAGTTCATTTCGATAAAAATCTATTTTTATCTTTTCAAATATGGAGTTTTTCATCCCAATTTTTCCCAAATCATTTCTTATGATTTTACACAAATTATTACTATTTTTAATAATTTTATCAAGGCATGTACAGTCGATTTCCATCAACGGCCATCGAACTGCACTTACAGCGACCTTTTTCAAATTTGATTTGGACGTATCTCCAAATCCAACCGTTAGATTTCAAATTTCTAATATTCGTTAGAAATCTCTTTTCGATACGAACCCAACGGTTCCGGTTTTAGGAGAATCCGATGGTCGGATCTCCCATAATGTCCGTTCGAAATAAATGGTCGAAATTCACGAACTGCCGCAGCGCGGCGCGTTCTATTCAGGCCATTATATTATATATGTAATATATATAATATATATTTCGTCGATTTCAATTTAAAACAAATCTTATAAATAGTTTTGAATTCGTTTCAAAAACATTTCAACTTCCCTTTCCAATTCAAATCAAAATTGAATTTTTCCTTATAAATTCGTTTTAAAATTCATTTCAATTTAATTCAAATTTCGATTCAATTTGAATTCATTTCAAATCGATTTTTATTCTATTTCAATTCGTTTTCAATTCAATTCGAATTTGTTTTCTATTCAATTCAGTTCGAATTCGTTTTCTATTCAATTCAGTTCGAATTCATTTTTTATTCAATTCAGTTCGAATTCGTTTTCTATTCAATTCAGTTCGAATTCGTTTTCTATTCAATTTAGTTCGAATTCGTTTTCTATTCAATTCAAATCAAATTCACTTTCTATTCAATTCGAATTCATTTTCAATTCAATTTGAATTCGTTATATATTCAAATTAAATTCAATTCGTTTTCAATTCAATTTGAATTCGTTATATATTCAAATCAAATTCAATTCAATTCGAATTCATTCCAAATTTATTCAATAAAATTTCAATTTGAATTTTAATCTAATTTAATTTGAATTTCATTTCAAAATATTAAATTTTGAAATCACTTTTCAATATTCATTGTAAAACGAATAAAATCGATATAAATAACGTTCACGTCAAAATAGCGCAACTCTAATCAACACGGCTTTATATATTTTAATAATTCCGTTATTCTATTCAACAAATAAATATTTATTTTTGTCAACACATGACTAATCTCAATGAATGAGTACTGTCCACGTGTGACTATTTTTGTTATTTAATATATTTTATAAAAACTATGGTATCTATCGTTTGATTTCAAATCAAACTCCAACCGTAAATTAGTGAGAGAACGATTCCCTAAATATTAACCCCGAAGGCCAAAACCAACATCAGATCAATATCCAGAAGACCACTCATCTCATCTATTTTCCAGTTAATTTCTAATTTCATATATGATAAAGATGTAAATTTTATTGTTAAAATATTTCGTTCAACACATGACTAATCTCAACGGATGAGTACTGTCAACACATGAACCTTTATTTTATAATATTCTTTATTTTCCCGATTTGACTGAGGCCTAATCAATTACCATATAATGTTAATTATATGGATTCCACACAACACATGCATATAATAGCAATGACAAACAATCAACAATCATCCAAGGTGCACCACACAACTGCATAAGCATCAAATATAAATAATCGACGCTTACACAGTCTGTCGACCAATCGATCGACATTCAATTAAATAATTGGGATTAGTGTAAGCAAAATTTCCTCCCAACACCCGTGTGGGGTTTCAAATCAAAAAACACAGATTTTTATTTGTGCAGTTAGGCGATGTGTAAAATTTATCGACCCAATCAATATCAGTCAAATCAGTGTATATAAACAAATCGGTCGATTTGTTTATAAATATTTATTTATTCACTTTCACGTTAAAAATAATATTTTTAACGATAAAATATTTTTAACTATATAAATATTTTATTTCCTTTCAACACATAGATTTATATTATCGATTTCACATCAACAACACAAAAAAATTTCACAACACATCAATTAAACAAACAAGCCATCCATGGTCTGTGGATGACGGGTGTCGGGTGCTACTAAACACCGTCTGCATCCTAGTATATATATATAACTAGAAAAGGAGAATTTAGAGTGAGAAGTTCTCACCGATAGCTATCCCAACTCCACGACACTTCATATGTAGGAAATCTTCGTCGTTCTCGCCTTTCATCACTTTCGTTGCCCGTAGCCACTACATATATAAAAATCACATTTTTATATTGCTATTCAATATATAAAAATCGTATTTTTACTTTGTTATTCAATATATAAAAATCGAATTTTTACTTTGTTATTCAATATATAAAAATCGAATTTTTACTTTGTTATTCAATATATAAAAATCGAATTTTTACTTTGTTATTCAATATATAAAAATCCTATTTTTACTTTGCTATCATATAGATAAAAATTCTATTTTTACTTCGCTATCATATAGATAAAAATTCTATTTTTACTTCGCTATCATATAGATAAAAATTCTATTTTTACTTAGCTATCATATAGATAAAAATTATATTTTTACTTCGCTATCATATAGATAAAAATTATATTTTTACTTCGCTATCATATAGATAAAAAAATTATATTTTTACTTCGCTATCATATAGATAAAAATTATATTTTTACTTCGCTATTCTCTATGTAAAGATTCCGCCCTTTTTTAAATATGAAGATTTCGCCTTTTCAAATGTAAAGATTTAAAAATCATATCTTTTATTCTACCAAGAAAAACAAGTTTTATAAACTTAAGAAATCAGTTTTTAATGCTATACTAAAATAAAAATTCAATCTTTATCTAATATAAATTCGAAGATTTCATATAAATAAGTAAATAAAACTGACTTTTATGTATTTAAAAAAAATCAAGAAGACTCACTGCGTTGAGGTGTAGGAGGGGTTTTGGAGGCTGCTCGCAGGTGGGGGTGGCGAGGAGGGGTTCGGCGCGGTGGTGGGGGTCCGATTGGAGGGGGAAGGCGGTGGCTCCTGGCGGCGCGACGAGCTGAGCGCGGTGGGAGGGAGCTAGGGCACGGGGTCTCGATCTGGGTCGTGGGGTTTGGGGTTTGCTCTCGTCGAAGGGGAGGGAGGAGATGGTGGGGGAATGGGTCACCGCGGCACTGGCGCTCGACGACAGGATGGGCTCTCGCCTCTGGCGGCGCGGCTGAAGGATGAGGACACGGGATTTGATTCATTCGGGAAGGAGGCGGCTTTCTGATTGGAGGAATAGAAATGAACGGGGGGGGGGGGGGGGGGGGGGTTAATGAATATAATTATTTATATTTTTTTTCTCTTTAAAAAAGTAACTTTTTATTTCGAAGTCGAAATCAAGCCCACCGCCTGTCGTCCACAGCGTTTCACCCTCATTCCGAACACAATGGGATATGTATCGTAAGCTAATTCGATTGTTTCAATCAGTTTTCGTCAAAATCAACATATAGCTCTATATATTGATTTTGAACGCGCATTTCATTTTACCGGGGTCACATACTAACTCTATAAATCCCAAAATAATATTTTCTAGCTTCGTATTGACGATACGGTCCTAACAAAACTAGTTTCGTCGAATTCTGAGACCGTTGGAAAAATGGCCATTTTCCAGTCGATTAAAATCAACTGAAACTGGTCAAACGCGTTTTCCTTTGCCACGCTCACATATTGATTCGAAAAATTATGAAATTTGGAATCTAACGATAACTTGACATCACGGATCCAACAAAAGTAGTTTCGTCGAAATCCGAGGTCGTTTGCAAAATTCCCATTTTAAGGGCCTGAATTCCATAGCGACCATTGAGAATTTTCAACTGGACATATCTTTTGATTCCCGCTATGAAAGCTCAATTTTTCGGATTCGTTGGAAAGATATTCTAAAATAGATCCTAATGTTTTTGGTTTCACTAAAATCCGGATTGTTTTGCACCCAGTACATTTAATTGAAGTTTGAAATCGAATTATCGAACTACCGCGCCATTTTCAATTCTATTTATAATTATATATAATTATTATATTCTAACGACGACGTATATAATATATTCATTCGTATTATATTCAAAATTTCTCGTCGATATTATTTAAAATAATTCATTTTAAATATTCAAAATTCGCTAAAATTGCCAAAATAAAAATTTTAAACTGGCTCAGATTTTCGGGTTGTTATAATCTCCCCCACTTAAAACTTTTCATCCCCAAAAAGGAATGAAGTCGAAAGTGGTTTGATTAATCAACTATACGTTCGATCTGGCTTCCATTCTCCAACTTTTCAGTTTCTGAGAATTTTCAAAAATTTGGCTAACACCCTAAATTTTCGAAAAATTTCGCCCTAACCTCCCCTGCACCGGGAGCCACGGGAAAATCCCGAAATTGCCATACAGGCCTTCTGATCTCAAAAAGAAAAAGAAAAAGCCAATCGGCTAGCCAATAGGCTCATAAAATCATCATTACCCAAACAAAACAGTAAATTATATAGTAAACATGTACCTATTTGTCGGGCAAACAAATTTTATTCTCTGTTCTAGCCTCCTTGCTATGACCTATTCAATGTAAATACATGTATATGCTAGCAAATGCGACCAATTTTCAATACAGTTCAATATTTGATGCAATTAGGCTAAATGGTTCAAAATTTATCAAACAACTAAACAAGCAACACAAACATCAATCAATTAGTGAATTTAACGTTTCAAATTCATAATTTTGATATATATTCTGAAAATCTTGTTTTTGATGCCAATTCACAATAAATAAATCTATCTATATTAGTTTTGGTTCTCACACTAGTATGATGGAAATATATAGATATCACACCTTCGTCACTCAAAAATAAATGCTGATGATGTTTCGAACCACCATCAGAACATCTCCGGGCTACTAGAGTGCGGTTCTATATCTATCCGGTATATTAAAACTTCAAATATACGTTCATAACGCGTATATGCAAAATCTTTATATATCGGATTGTCCAAATTCAAATTAAATAAATATTCAAATACGTATAAAACAATTTTAAATTTTCAAAACAAAATTGTTTTCATTTGAAAAATATACTCTTCACACTCGTTCTAGGATACTACTGATCCTATCTTTAACGAGTCATTCTAATTGGATATTACTAACCCAATATCTGATGAATTCTTTCGTATGGTTCAAATGTGTCTTGTTCTCGAGCTCTGTAAACCAAACCTCTGATACCAAATGAAGCGACCCGAACTTCCCCAGTCTCCGAAGAGATGAGAAAGAACGAATTACTGTGAGGACAAGACAAATCAGAACGCAGACGGGAGAACATTTCATTGTATATTACAACAATGCATCAGAATACAAGAATATACAAAGTATAAATGAATAATACACAGAGATATCAGAGATTTAGATTACATTTAAATACATAGCAGCGGAAAATAATACAAAGCACAACTGAAGGTGATATACGGATACAGAGCTTTCCGGATATCATTCCAGCTGTAAACCAGGATCCTATGAATATAAATCTGCAAAACCAAAACACTAGCTGCCCGTGTCGAAAATAGGGGCACCCAGAGTTTAGGTTAAAACAATAAACTCCAGGTCAGTCATGTGACTGGTGTGAGAACTAAAACAGTTATTTAAAGCTTTACTTAAAAAGAGAGTAATTCAAGGGACCACGCCGTATAACACGGAACGGGTTTCCTCCCAAGAATACCAGTGCATAGAAAAGACAACGCAATGCTTTTTCGAAAAATGAAGCTATTATAAGACCCAGGTACCATCACACAATGCAACGCAAGCCGGAAGATAGGGTTTTCCCTTATAATAGCCAAACATGCTTGATACGTTTAAAATGAATCGTTTGATACTATAATAAGTGTATAGTGTCAAAATATTTTCAATCATAAATATAAATCATAGACGGCGTGGGTACCATATATCATGTCGCCAACCTAGTTCTACAATTAAAACCGCAATATCACGTATTGGAAATTGGATTTCCGTCATGAGTCGAGGCAAGGGGCAAGCCCCTCTCCGCTTCGAGACACTCTAGCAAATGCCTCAGGACTACACACTCTGGGTAACCCTTGGATCTTCAGGGCCGGTCGTCTCTTACGTTTGAGGATTGGCAATTCCTGAACACACGTTTCCTGGTTCTTACAGACCTAAAATCGAGGCGCCTCATCCAACAACCACATAGGTGAAAAGTATATAAATGTCAGGGCTGGTAAGTCACTGACACCACCTTAAGCTAGAAAGAAACGTCGTGCTCTCCCGACAGTCCTTATCCCGTTTTTAACTCATACAGAGGTGTGAGGCTCACGAATTCACGCTATACACAAAGCTGCCACATAGGCTGTGCTTTGATCATCAACCACAAGACTTTGCTTTTCAACAGAAGCCTTGATCCATGCAACTCAGCGTGCCACACAGGCAATTCATGCCATGCGATTGATATCTATCGATACATAACCTCTAAGCTCGTACGTCTCAGAGAAGGGCGTTAAGCAAGAGAATAAATTCTCCGCCGCCAAATAGATATATATTTAAGAGAAATCAATCAACACAGAATAAAATCCAATGTCAGACACACAATCCATTTACAAGTTTGTTCTGGGTCTGAACGAAACCGGAGGCACTTTCCTCGCATATCCATCGATCTCCAAGTACGTCTGGACGACCACCGACTATTTCCATCCTCTTGGGTGTACAGCCCAATCAGGATCATCATTAATTATCCAAACGATGTGAAGACTTCCGGTCTTCGACCACCGTCATCATCTTCGACTTATCGTCGAATCGGTTATTCAAAATGGGTACAAACCTGGCCTTTCCGAACAACCCGCGTATATTAAAACATATGTTACACAAACACAACATACGCCTCATTCCAATTCAGCATCCACTAACCGTAAATCAACAAGAGAACAATTCCCCAAATATTAACCCTGAAGGCCGAAACCAACATCAGATCAATACCAGGAAACCATCATTCTTAGCTAACCTACAGCTAGTTTCTATATTTCATATTCTTAGGGAAAGGTTACCATTAATTTTATCCAAGATAAATTCTTTGAATTTATTCTTTAATCTTCCTTTGGATGTCATTTCAAACCAAATTATGGTTTTCCAAACTAGTCGAGATTAGCGAACCACACCGAAGTAATTATTTATTTTATTTCCCAATCCCATCCTATTCATCCCATGAAGCAAAACTGGTAATACTCCATATCTAACACCACGGTGTTATCGGTAAAATTAATTACCATTTCACGTTCAAATCTAATTAAAGATTTAACTATCGCTTTGGAGCAAAACTGGTGATACTCCATTCTCGCTCACTTCCTAAAGTTGATAATTTAAATTATCAATTCACATTTCAATCTAATTGAAGATTCATTAAAACTCCTTTTACTGGGTTAAAGAACTAATGTCTTTTAAAACACAGTTCACGACAAACCAAAATCACATTCTATTTATTATCGGGTTAAAGAACAAATGTTATTTAAAACACCCTTCATGATAAACCCACTAATCAATTCTATTTAAAACCCATTTCAAATCCAATTTATTTATTTAAAAATAAGTGGGTTCTAATTTTAGTTCAAAACTAGTTCATTTCGATAAAAATCTATTTTTATCTTTTCAAATATGGAGTTTTTCTCCCAATTTTTCCCAAATCATTTCTTATGATTTTACACAAATTATTACTATTTTTAATAATTTTATCAAGGCCCGTACAGTCGCTTTCCATCAACGGCCATCGAACTGCACTTACAGCGACCTTTTTCAAATTTGATTTGGACGTATCTCCAAATCTAACTGTTAGATTTCAAATTTCTAATATTCGTTAGAAAGCTCTTTTCGATACGAACCCAACGGTTCCGGTTTTAGGAGAATCCAACGGTTGGATCTCCCATAATGTTCGTTCGAAATAAATGGTCGAAATTCACGAACTGCTGCAGCGCGGCGCGTTATATTCAGGCCATTATATTATATATGTAATATATATAATATATATTTCGTCGATTTCTATTTAAAACAAATTTTATAAATAGTTTTGAATTCGTTTCAAAAACATTTCAACTTCCCTTTCCAATCAAATCAAAATTTAATTTTTCCTTATAAATTCGTTTTAAAATTCATTTCAATTTAATTCAAATTTCGATTCAATTTGAATTCATTTCAAATCGATTTTTATTCTATTTCAATTCGTTTTCAATTCAATTCGAATTCGTTTTCTATTCAATTCAGTTCGAATTCGTTTTTTATTCAATTCGGTTCGAATTCGTTTTCTATTCAATTCAGTTCGAATTCATTTTCTATTCAATTCAAATCAAATTCACTTTCTATTCAATTCAAATTCGTTTTCAATTCAATTTGAATTCGTTATATATTCAAATCAAATTCAATTCGTTTCAATTCAATTTGAATTCGTTATATATTCAAATCAAATTCAATTCAATTCGAATTCATTCCAAATTGATTCAATAAAATTTCAATTTGAATTTTAATCTAATTTAATTTGAATTTCATTTCAAAATATTAAATTTTGAAATCACTTTTCAATATTCATTGTAAAACGAATAAAATCGATATAAATATCGTTCACGTCAAAATAGCGCAACTCTAATCAACACGGCTTTATATATTTCAATAATTCCGTTATTCTAGTCAACAAATGAATATTTATTTTTGTCAACACATGACTAATCTCAACGAATGAGTACTATCCACGTGTGACTATTTTTGTTATTTAATATATTTTATAAAAACTATGGTATCTATCGTTTGATTTCAAATCAGACTCCAACCATAAATTAGTGAGAGAACGATTCCCTAAATATTAATCCCGAAGGCCGAAACCCACATCAGATCAATATCCAGGAGACCACTCATCTCATCTATTTTCCAGTTAATTTCTAATTTCTTATATGATAAAGATGTAAATTTTATTGTTAAAATATTTCGTTCAACACATGACTAATCTCAACGGATGAGCACTGCCAACACATGAACCTTTATTTTATAATATTCTTTATTTTCCCGATTGGAATGAGGCCCAATCAATTACCATATAATGTTAATTATATGGATTCCACACAACACATGTATATAATAGCAATGACAAACAATCAACCATCATCCAAGGTGCACCACACAACTGCATAAGCATCAAATATAAATAATCGACGCTTACACAGTCTGTCGACCAATCGATCGACATTCAATTAAATAATTGGGATTAGTGTAAGTCAAATTTCATCCCAACACCCATGTGGGGTTTCAAATCAACAAACACAGATTTTTATTTGTGCAGTTGGGCGATGTGTTAAATTTATCGTCCCAATCAATATCAGTCAAATCAGTGTATATAAACAAATCGGTCGATTTGTTTATAAATATTTATTTATTCATTTTCACGTTAAAAATTATATTTTTAACGATAAAATATTTTTAACTATACAAATATTTTATTTCCTTTCAACACATTGATTTATATTATCGATTTCACATCAACAACACAAACAAATTTCACAACACATCATTTAAACAAACAAGCCATCCATGGTCTGTGGATGACGGGTGTCGGGTGCTACTAAGCACCGTCTGCATCCTAGTATATATATATATATAACTAGAAAAGTAGAATTTAGAGTGAGAAGTTCTCACCGATACCTATCCCAACTCCACGACACTTCATATGTAGGAAATCTTCGTCGTTCTCGCCTTTCATCAATTTCGTTGCCCGTAGCCACTACATATATAAAAATCACATTTTTATATTGCTATTCAATATATAAAAATCGTATTTTTACTTTGTTATTCAATATATAAAAATAGAATTTTTACTTTGTTATTCAATATTTAAAATCGAATTTTTACTTTGTTATTCAATATATAAAAATCGAATTTTTACTTTGTTATTCAATATATAAAAATCCTATTTTTACTTTGCTAACATATAGATAAAAATTCTATTTTTACTTCGCTATCATATAGATAAAAATTCTATTTTTACTTCGCTATCATATAGATAAAAATTCTATTTTTACTTCGCTATCATATAGATAAAAATTCTATTTTTACTTCGCTATCATATAGATAAAAAAAATATTTTTACTTCGCTATCATATAGATAAAAATTATATTTTTACTTCGCTATCATATAGAAAAAAATTCTATTTTTACTTCGCTATTCTCTATATAAAGATTCCGCCCTTTTTTCAAATATGAAGATTTCTCCTTTTCAAATATAAAGATTTAAAAATCATATCTTTTATTCTACCAAGAAAAACAAGTTTTATAAACTAAAGAAATCAGTTTTTAATGCTATACTAAAATAAAAATTCATTCTTTATCTAATAAAAATTCGAAGATTTCATATAAATAAATAAATAAAACAGACTTTTATGTATTTAAAAAAAATCAAGAAGACTCACTGCGTTGAGGTGTAGGCGGGGTGTTGGAGGCTGCTCGCAGGTGGGGGTGGCGAGGAGGGGTTCGGCGCGGTGGTGGGGGTCCGATTGGAGGGGGAAGGCGGTGGCTCCTAGCGGCGCGACGAGCTGAGCGCGGTGGGAGGGAGCTAGGGCACGGGGTCTCGATCTGGGTCGTGGGGTTTGGGGTTTGCTCTCGTCGAATGGGAAGGAGGAGATGGTGGGGGAAGGGGTCACCGCGGCACTGGCGCTCGACGGCAGGAGTAGGTCTCGCCTCTGGCGGCGCGGCTGAAGGGGGAGTGCACGGGATTTGATTCATTCGGGAAGGAGGCGGCTTTCAGATTGGAGGAATAGAAATGAACCGCGGGGGGGGGGGGGGGGGGAGGGGGGGGTTAATGAATATAATTATTTATATATATTTATTTTCTCTTTAAAAAAATAACTTTTTATTTCAAAGTCGAAACCAAGCCCACTGCCTGTCGTCCATAGCGTTTCACCGCCATTCCGAACACAATGGGATATGTATCGTAAGCTGATTCGATTGTTTCGATCAGTTTTCGTCAAAATCAACATATTGCTCTATATATTGATTTTGAACGCACATTTCATTTTACCGGAGTCACATACTAACTCTATAAATCCCAGAAAAATATTTTCTAGCTTCGTATTGATGATACGGTCCTAACAAAACTAGTTTCGTCGAATTCTGAGACCATTGGAAAAATGGCCATTTTCCAGTCGATTAAAATCAACTGAAACTGGTCAAACGCATTTTCCTTTGCTACGCTCACATATTGATTCGAAAAATTATGAAATTTGGAATATGACGATAACTTGACATCACCGATCCAACAAAAGTGGTTTCGTCGAAATCCGAGGTCGTTTGCAAAATTCCCATTTTTAAGGGCCTGAATTCCATAGCGACTATTCAGAATTTTCAACTGGACATATCTTTTGATTCCCGCTATGAAATCTCGATTTTTCGGATTCGTTGGAAAGATATTCTAAAATAGATCCTAATGTTTTTGGTTTCACTAAAATCCGGATTGTTTTGCACCCGGTACATTCAATTGAAGTTTGAAATCGAATTATCGAACTACTGCGCCATTTTCAATTCTATTTATAATTATATATAATTATTATATTCTAACGACGACGTATATAATATATTCGTTCGAATTATATTCAAAATAAATTTTTCGTCGATATTATTTAAAATAATTCATTTTAAATATTCAAAATTCGCTAAAATTGCCAAAATAAAAAATTTAAACTGGCTCAGATTTTCGGGTTGTTACATTGGCAATACCATAAACAATACATTAGCCGGTTCTATCGAACATCTCACAAGATCGGTATGTCGATGAAATCAAAGGCCTCTTAGTCAGCCCATATCAATTCCGAGGTACCTCGCCTTCCATCAAATAATATCCAACATCCACATAAGTAAAATGTCTGGGCTCCGTACCATGACATCACTTCTAGCAAGAAGCTAACGTATGCCCATTTCCCTGTAGTCTCTATCCCTATTTTAGTTCACACCAGGGTGTGAGGTTCGCGATTTAACGATACACAAAGCTGCACAACTTAAAGTTGTGCTTTGACCATCATCCACAAGGCCCCACTTTTCAACAAAAGCCTTGATCATTGCAACTTAGCATGCCACATTGACAATTCATGTCGTACAAATGATATGTATCAATATATAACCTCTAAGCTCATACGTCTCAGAGAAGGGTGTTAAGCAAGAGAATAAATTCTTCGCTACCAACCAGATACATATTTAATAGAAATCAATCAATACAAAACGAAATACAAGATTAGACATAATCCATTCACAAGTTCGTTCCGAGTCTGAACGAAACCGAAGGCACCTTATTCCTTGTCCCACATGCCCAATACAGAAGGGAGGTCCTCGCATATCCAGTAGATCTCCAAGTACGTTTGGATGATCACCACTTGTTACCTCATCTTATGTGTACAACCCAAGTCGAGACATCAGTACTCGTCTCAACGATGTGAAGAGCTCTGGTCTTCAACCACCGTCTTCATATCTTCAAATTTTAGTTTTCGTAACAGTTATTCAGAACGGGTTGAACCCGATCTTTCCGAATAACTAGTGTATCTTTATAATTATGTGATAAATACACCAAAATAGCACACATCTCATTCCAATCCATAATAATCTTTTATTCAAATAATCACATTTTTAGGGAAAGGTTCCATTTAATTTTATCAAAGATAAGTTCTTTTAAACTTATTGCTTAGTCTTCCCTTGGAAATCATTTCAAAAGATTCTATTATATCTTTTCATAACTTAAACCAAATTAAGGCTTATAGAACTAGTCGGGATTAATCGAACATTACCGGAGTAATCTTTTACTTAATTATTTCCAATCCCAACCTATTCATCCCGTGGAGTAAAACTGGTGGTACTCCATATTTAATACCCATCGTGTTATTGGTAAATATAATTACCATTTATCGTTCAAATCAAATTAAAGATTTAAGTATCGCATGGAGTAAAACTGCCGGGGAGGGGGAAAAGAGGGAGAGGGGGAAGTGGGTACTCCATATCGAACATTTCTTAAATTTGGTTTACCTTATTCACCTCTCAATCTAGTTAAAGTTTCATTAAAACTCTAGTTCAGATTTAATCTTTAAAAATCATTATTTAATGATCATTCAATCTTTGGAAATTAATCATGTTTTTAGCTGGGTTAAAGAACAAATGTTATTCAAAACACAATTCACAATAAACCCAAATCAACTTCCATTAAATATGAAATCTTCACGAAAAATTGATCAATATATAATCGATATGAATTTCCGTATTGGTCTAATACTATAGGTGGAATAACGGCAAAGCCTTTTAAATTCCATAAATAGTAAACGCTTTCCTTCGCAGAAGCTCATCTCGATTATTATTAATCTAATTCCATTCAATTTCAATTTAATATATTAAATTGGAAAACTTTACTTTGTAAAAATTCCATTAAATCTTAATAACAAGATTTATAAATTCCAAATCATGTCTTCACTGCTAATTGGGTTAAGGAACAAATGTCATTTAAAACATCATTCACAATAAACCCAAAATCCAAATTCAATTCAATTCAAATTAAATTAGTTAATTGGTAAATTTCTAAAAATCTTAGTTAAAAGATTTATTTTTTTCTCAACTGGGTTTAAGACCAGTGTTATTGAAGACACCATTCATGACAAACCCAAAATCCAATTTGATATTAAATACAAGGCTCAAAATAGAATTTATATCGGCTTATATTCAACATCAAATTTTGAAACCAACAGATATCATTTTGGGAATATTCCGCAGTTTATATTAAAACCATTACAATTTCCTTTCAGTTCTTTACTCAAGTTGGAAAACAATTTATTCTGATAAAAATATCTTTTATCTTTACAAACGTGTAATATTTCATCCAAAATTATTTCAAATCATTTATTATGATTTTACATAATTTATTCATATTTTTAATAATTTTAATAAGGCCCTTGCAGTTGGTTTCTAATATCGGCCACCGAGCTGCATACGTAGCGACCTTTTCCAAAACTGATTTGGACATATATCAAAATGTAACTATTAGATTTCAAGTATCTTATTATCATTTGAAATCTCTTTTCGATTCGAACCCAATGGTTCCATTTTTAGGAGAATCCGACGGTCAGATCTCCCGTTATATCAACTCGAAGTTGAAATTCACGAACGGGCGTTGCAGGACGCGTTCTATTCAAGCCATATAAATATATATCGTCAATTTCCATTTAAAATGTATGGTATAATTTTTTTTTAATTTTTTTTAAATGATTTCTACTTCCTTTTTCAATTTTAAATCAAAATTGAACAATCTATATTGTTATAATCTAAAAAATAATAAAATTTTCAACCTATTAGATTTTGAAATAAAATCTTTTCGATATTCATTTTAAAATGAATAAAATTGACAAAAAAATCCATTCGAGTTAAAATGGCGTACATCTACTTAACTCGACCCCATATATTTATATTTTCATGTCCATCCAAAATCGGACATCAAAATCAACTTATAATCTTCAATGAATATTATTTTAAAATATTCGTTATTTCTGAATTGGAATCAGACTCAATCTATTACCATATAATTTTATTTATATGGATTCCATACATCGCATGTTTTCGAAAATAATGATAAACAACTATTAAACATACAATTCACATCCATAGTGCGATTTACAACTGTATAAGCATTAAATAATTAAATAACGCTTATAACAGTCTGTCAATCCAGCGGTTGACATACAATTAAATCCATAGGCGATGTGTAAATTAATTATCATCCCCAGACCCGTGTAGGGTTTAAACCATGAAGTAGATATTATTATTTGTACACTTGCGTGATGTGTAAAATTATCGTCCTAATAACCCTGTGGGGTTTAAATCACAGTCCATGTGAATTTATTTATTATTTGGGAGACGGGTGGGTAAATTTTCATCCCAGAATAATTTATAGTGTAAATGTTTTATATGTTTCACAGTTTAATAATGATAACATTAAAACTGTAAACAATCATCAACCAGTAAACAAATATTGCAATCACAGGCAATAAATATATATTCAGTTATAAAAATAAATAACTGTACAAATAAACTGAGTGAGAGAGTTCTCACATTGATTTCCACTCCATCAGTCTTTTATTGAGGATTTTATTTTTAAATTAAATTAAACAGGCATTTGATTTAGCTCAAAATTTAACTCGCTCCGTTTCCATTCTAGTCAGTTCCATAATATAAAGCTCGTTCTAATTCCAACGGGTCTACGTTTGTCAAATTCTGATTCAATTATAACGAGATACATGGGTTTAAATCTTAATTACATTATTTAAAATTAGAAAATATAATTAAGCTTTTTAATTATTTCACTTACTCACCGTTAGTTTCTATCTTCTACCAGGCAAAAATCCGACCGCTATAACCCATCATCGATTATTAGGTCTCCTCCTCGCACATCACCACTCCGCTGGATGGCGATCAGAGACCGTTAAGTGAATCACCGTTAGACCTCCACCAGCGCCTGGCACACGGTGAAACTCGGTTCCCCATATTGCTTCGAAAACTACTCCAAACCGGCCAACTTTGAGCCGTTATTCTCACCAATCGCTTAACGAAAATTTATCATTACCGTTCATTAAGTAGATCTCTCCAAGCTCTACACATTTGCTTCAAGAAGTTTTGAGAAATATTGATTGGATTTAGAGATTGTAAGGAATCAAAATTCGAAAATAATCGCCGTATGTTTTAGAGTGGCGGCGGCCTTCAGAGAATGTGAACTAGGGTTTACATATAAATGGTTATTTATATGGCAAATTCTATTTGTACACCTTAAATTGCTTTAGATGCACCAGTCTCTTTTTTTAAATCATATACACCACTTTTTCTTAGTATACACCATACATATTACTAAACTATCCTCAAGCCTACATAAACCAAAATAAGTTTCACATTTAGTATCTTTCTGACGTGCATTGATCGAACTAAGGAATATTGATTTCTAAAATTAATGAATTCACTTTTGCAACTCAATTCAAATCCTTAATTGGATGTATATTTATTAGTTATTCATATATTATAATTTAAGTTTAAATTTTGAATAATAAAGTATTAATCTACTTAAATTTTGATTTTAAATTAAAAACTGATTTAAATATAGTAAAAAATTTTGAGAACTTAGTGCACAAAGAACCATATTAATTTTAGTACTTCATTTGTAAATTTATTTTTGTGACTAATTAGGAATGCATAATGTTAGAACTGATTATACATGAATATAACAAGAAAGAATATGAATAAAATTTAACGCTATAATATAAGTTAAATTAAATTCGCTTGATAACACATAGAAATTTCAATTATTTTATAAAAGAACTTAAACGATTGTGTACGATGTGGACATTTGAAATTTTTATTATTTAATTTTATTTTTATTATTTTTAATAAGGGTATTTTTGTCTTTAATTTAATTAGTTTTTGTAATGGTGTAGGTTAAGTAATTTACGGTGTATGAATAGAATTTTCCTATTTATATATATATAAGTTTATAAATATTTTATTCGTTTAGTTACTTGTTTAACGCTGCGAACTCCAAACGAACTCCAACGACTATCGCTCCTAACCAAATACCCCCATTCAGGACACAATGGGATATGTTTCATAAGCCAATTCTACTTTTTTGATCAGTTTTATAAAAATTAAGATATAAATTAATATAATGTTCAATATTGAATTTCAACGTACATTTTAATTTACCGGGTCACATACTGACTCCAAAAATTATGAAATTTGAAATCTTCCTATGTTTTGACGTACGATACTAAAAAAATTAATTTCATTAAATTTGGAGACCGTTTGAAAAATGGCCTTTTAACTAGCTTATTAAATTAAACTGAATTTACAAAATGCATTTAAATTTACTATGCTTGCATACTAATTCCAAATGACTAGAAATTTTAAACCTAACAATAATTTGACTTTCTGGATCCAATAAAAGTGGTTTCGTCGAAAACAGAGGTCGTTTGCAAAATGGTTATTTTTAAGGGCTCATATATTATATAAATATAAATAAATTCTATAGCGACTATTTTAAAATTTAAATGGGACATAACTTACAGTTTATAAAGTAAAATCTAAAAATTTCACATTTGTCAGAAATATATAGTTAATTAGATCCTAATGTTTCTTGTTTTATCCAATTCTGATTTATATTGAATTCTGTACATTCATTTGAAATTTAAAATCGAATTTTCAAACTACCACGCAATTTCAAGCTCGTTTTAAAATTAAAATAAATTTACACGTTCAAACTTCGCTTTAAATAAAAATTTCATCGATTATTCTCAAAATAAAATGATTAAAATATTCAATTTCTACCAAAATCAATTAAAAATAATTTTTAAATTGGTTCTGAAAATATGGGTTGTGACAACCTCCCCACTTAAAGCTTTTTCGTCCCTGAAAAAGAATCGGAGCCGAAAGTTGTTTAACTAACCAACTCAACTTTCATTCTGGCTTCAGTTCTTCGACCTTTCAGTTTTGAAGAACTTCCTAATTATCCTGAAATTTAGCTAACACCCTAAATTTCTGAATTTTTTTGATATAACCTCCTTTGTACGGGTTGATCTGGAAAATTTATTAGGTCGCATTAGGCACTCAATAAATCAATATATCACATATAAAACAATCGTGCATTCCCATTATGATTTATATACCCTGCTCCCCCGTTATACCCACGTACGATAACTAAAACAAGACAGACAAGTGTATTTTTGTCATCCCCCGACCTGTGTAGGGTTTATTATTAAATCTTGCCATTTACCGTTATTTGTTATTAAGTCCATAACCATACCTCAGTTTAATCTGTAATTCAGTCCTCACCATACAAGCATCTCGCTCATATGGAAATCCAAACATCATCATATAAGCACCAAATGCTTATATGGAATATGATATGCTATGCCATCTTCAGTGGTATGTTATGTAGTGTAGTCCATAATTTATTTGTTACTATCCTATGGCATATGTTTTAATTTCACATAGAAAAACCATCACAACTCATCCAAATCACTCGCAGTAGTTATAATAATAATAAAATTACGCAACCAACTCATTAAGGTGCAGCTGTTTGTAGGGTACGCAATTTAATTCTCTACTCAACAGTAAATCCATAACCTTTTAAATATACATATGTATGCATATTTATCTATAAATATAAATCCTACTCGAACTAAAATTTCAATTCAGTTTAATATTATATTTGGTTTGGCTTTATTTATCATTCTTTTATTGGTTTTATAATTTCAATATTTTTATTAGCTCAACTAATAATCATACAACACAACAAGCAATCAATTGGTTAATTAAATTTCAAAATGCATAACTTTTATATATACTCAAAAATATATTCCATGCCAAATCACAAACAATAAACTCTAACTAAATTTTGGTTCTTACACTAGTCAATTGGAAATATATAGATATCCCACTTTCAAAACTCGAATATAAATGATGATGATGATGATGATGATGATGATACTTGAGTAACCATCATAATCATCCCCGGGCGACTAGAGTGTGATTCTATATCTACCCAATATATTTGAGACTTCGAACACACGTGGATCAGACGTATATGAAAAATCTTCTTATACTCCATAGTCCAAATTAAATATAAAATAAATACTCAAATACGTATAATAAAATATAATTTTCAAAACTAAATTCATTTTTTTGTAAATAACACTCTTCAAACTCATTCTAGGGTATTACTAACCCTATCTCTATCGAGTTATTCTTATAGGATATTACTGATCCTATCTCTAATGAATTCTTTTGTTCGGTTCTAACGTGTCTTGTTTTCGAGCTTTATAACCAAAGCTCTGATACCAAATTGGTACGCTCCGAAATTCCCTGGTCTCCAAAGAGACGGAAAAGCACAGATTGTATGAGAACACGACGCATCAGAACACAGAACCGCAGAACATTTCATTGCTATTACAACAATTTACATCAGAGTACAGGATACCAGGGTTCATTTAAATAATATACAACCGAAAATATCAGAGATTTATATTACAAAACAGGGGAAATATATATACATAGATATAGTGTGCAGCGAAAAACATCAACTACCACAGCTGAAATAAATACATGGATACAAAGCAATCCGAATATAGCTCCAAACGTAATCCAGGATCCTATGAACAAAATATCTACGAAAACCAAAACTACAAGCTGCCCGTGTGGAAAATATAGGTACCCGGATTTTAGGTGGAAACAATAAACTCCGAGTCAGTCATGGGACTGGTGTGAGAACTAAAACAGTTATTAACTTTATTTTTATGTTAGGTAGATTAAAGGACCACGCCGTATAACACGGAACGGGTTTTCTCCCAAGAATACCGGTAAAACAAACAACACAATATTAAAAAGAAAAAAATGCAGCCATTATAAGACTCAGGCCCCGTCACACAATGCAACACAAACCAAGGGATAGAGTTTTACCTTATAATGGCCAAATATGCTTGATACGCGAAATCTATCTTTTATTATTATCAGAGCATAGTGAAGAAATCAATTTCAAATATAAATGTATCAATCATAGGCGTCATAGGTACCATTATATTATGTCGCCATATAGGTTTACATCTAAAACCATAAAATCGCATATTGGAAATTTGGTTTCCATCAATGAACCGAGCCAAGGGATCTTCCTTACTGATTTCGAGACACTCTAGCAAATGCCTCAGGATCACGCCTCTGTGCAACCCTTGGATCTTCAGGGTCAGTCAGTCGTCATTGATTTGCAATACTATAAATAATACGTTAGTCGGTTCTATCGAACCTCTCGCAAGGTCAATATGTCGACGAAATTAAAGGCCTTTAAGTCGGCCTAGATCAATTCCGAGGTACCTCGCCTTCCATCAAATAATATCCAACATCCACATAAGTAAAACGTCTGGGCTCCATACCATGACATCACTACTAGCTAGAAGCTAACGTATGTCCATTTCCCTGCAGTCTCTATACCGTTTTTGGTTCACACCGGGGTTTGAGGTTCGCAAATTAACGCTACACAAAGCTCCACTACTTAAAAGCTGTGTTTTGATCATCATCCACAAGGCCCTACTTTTCAACAAAAGCCTTGATCGTTGCAACTCAGCATGCCACACTGACAATTTATGCCATACAACTGATATTTATCAATGTATAGCCTCTAAGCTCATACGTCTCAGAGAAGGGTGTTAAGAAAGAAAGTAAATTCTCCACCACCAAACATATACATATTTAATAGAAATCAGTCAATACAGAACGAAATACAATGTCAAACATAATCCATTCACAAGTCTATTCTGGGTCTGAATGAAACCGAAGGCACCTTATTCCTCGTCCCATATGCCCAATACAGGAGGGAGGTCCTCGCATATTTGGTCGATCTCCAAGTACGTTTGGATGATCACCACATATTACCTCGTCTTGGTTGTACACCCCAAGTCGAAACATCAGCAACCATCTCAACGATGTGAAGATCTCCGGTCTTCAACCATCGTCTTCGTATCTTCAACTTTTAGTCGTCGTAACAGTTATTCAGAATGGGTTAAACCCGGTATTTCTGAATAACTAGTATATCTTTATAATCATATGATAAATACACCAAGATAGCATACATCTCATTCGAATCCAGAATATTCTTTTATTCAAATATTCACATCTTTAGGGAAAGGTTCCCATTAATTTTATCAAAGATAAGTTCTTTTAAACTTATTGTTTAATCTTCCTTTGGAAATCATTTCAAAAGATTATATTATATCTTTTCACAACTTAAACCAAATTAAGGCTTATAGAACTAGTCGGGATTAATCGAACCTTACCAGAGTAATCTTTTATTTAATTATTTCCAATCCCAACCTATTCATCCCATGGAGTAAAACTGGTGGTACTCCGTATTTAATACCCATCGTGTTATTTGTAAATTTAAATACCATTCATCGTTCAATTCTAATTAAAGTTTTTTCTATCGCATAGAGTAAAACTGCAGGGGAGGGGGGAAAGAAGGGAGAGGGGGGTACTCCATCTCGAACATTTTTTTAAATTTGGTAAATTTAATTACCTTATTCACATCCCAATCTAGTTCATGATTCATTGAAACTCTAGATCAGATTTAATCTTAAAAAAACATTATTTAATGATCATTCAATCTTTGGAATTTAATCATGTTTTTAACTGGGTTAAAGAACAAATGTTATTCAAAACACAGTTTATAATAAACCCAAATCAACTTCCATTAAATATGAAATCTTCACGGATAATAGATCAATATATAATCGATATAAATTTCCATATCGGACTAATACTATAAGTGGAATAACGGCAAAGCCTTTTAAATTCCATAAATAGTTAATGCCTTCCTTCACAGAAGCTCATCTCGATTATTATTAATCAAATTCCATTCAATTCCAATTTAATATATTAAATTGGAAAACTTTACTTTGGAAAATTTCCATTAAATCTTATCAACATGATTTATAAATTCCAAATCATATCTTCACTGTTAAATGGGTTAAAGGACAAATGTCATTTAAAACATCGTTCACCATAAACCCAAAATCCAGTTTCAATTTCAATTAAATTTGTTAATTAGTAAACTTCTATAAATCTTAGTTAAAAGATTTATTCTTTTCTCAACAGGGTTTAATAACAGTGTTATTGAAGACATCATTCATGACAAACCCAAAATCCAATTGATATTAAATACAAGGCTCAGAATAGTAATTATATCGGCTTATATTCAACATCAAATTTTGAAACTAACAGATATCGTTTTAGGAATAACGATATATACATCTTCCAAATTCCTTAACAGTATCCATATAATCACGGAATTCAATTTCGAAATATTCCGAAGTTTATTCCTACTCAAATCCTTTTCAGTTCATACATTGGAAATTATTGGTTTATATTAAAACTATTACAATTTCTTTTCAGTTCTTTACTCAAGTTGTTAACAATTTATTCTGATAGAAATATCTTTTATCTTTACAAACGTGGAATATTTTATCCAAAATCATTTCAAATCATTTATTATGATTCTACATAATTTATTCATATCATTAATAATTTTAATAAGACACTTACAATCGGTTTCCAATATCGTCCACCGATCTCCATCCATAGCGACCTTTTCCAAAACTGATTTGAACATATCTCAAAATCTAACTGTTAGATTATCATTCAAAATCTCTTTTCGATAAGAACCCAACGTTTTCGATTTTAGGAGAATCCGACGGTTAGATCTCCCGTTATGTCAACTCGAAGTTAATGGTTGAAATTCGCAAACAGTCGATGCACGATGCGTTCTATTCAAGCCATATAAATATATATATCGTCGATTCCCATTTAAAACGTATTTTATAAATCATTTATAAACTTATTTTAAAATGATTTCAACTTCCTTTTTCAATTTTAAATCAAAACTGAACAATCTATATTGTTATAATCTCAAAAATAATAATATTTTCAACATACCAGATTTTGAAATCAAATCTTTTCGATATTCATTTTAAAATGAATAAAATCGACAAAAAAATACATTCGAGTTAAAATGGCATACATCTACTTAACTCGACTTCATATATTTATTGTAACGACCTGGAAAATCCGAACCAATTTAAAAAATTTATTTTAAATTATTTGGTGGAAAAATGTGGCAGAAATTAAAATTTCATTTTTAAATAACATTAAAGCCAGTGAAAATAGTCAATTTTCAAACGATCTTTGTTTTCAACGAAACCACTTTCATTGGAACCGGAATGTCATATTATTGCTAGGTTTCAATTTTTAGAATTTTTCGATTTAATATGTGAGCGTGGCAAAGGAAAATGTGTTTGGTCGATTATAGTCAAATTTAATCGACTGAAAAATAGCCATTTTTCAAACAGTGTCAGAATTCGACGAAATTAATTTTGTTAGGGTCGTATCGTCATAACATAGACAAATATATTTTTTCTAGATTTTTCTGAGTCCGTTTGTGGCCTCGGTGAATTTATTTATGCAGACGAATTAAATTAATAAAGGGATTAAATATTAAATTAAATAATACAGGCCACAGACAGCCGTTTGGGCTGACGGGACCTGTCCCATTAGGTCCGGAATATGGGCTATTAGTTAGGGTCAACTTTGTTTGTACTGGAATCAGCACGGTTGAGAAGATAGGGATTTATTGGTAAAAATACATTGAAAATATTATATAAATCAAGAAAATCAAAACCCTAAAATCTATTTTACTGTACATCTTCTGCCGCCGCCCCCTTAATTCAATGGCCAATGTCGTTCGTTTCTTCTCCTCCTAATTTCTCCTCCATCACTAACTTTCAGACCTCAACCCATAAACCACCTCAAAGCCCCTTCTCTCCTCTCCACATCCATACAGTCATCATCCCGTACCAGTGCCTGTAGCGCCCGCCTCGACCCCCTGAACATCCCGCCATCGAACTCCCACCCAGGACACAACTCGCCACCGAGTTGGCCAGTGCTCCAGGCGCCAGTGCGCCACACGTAGCCAGCCGACGTCCCGCCATCCGATCAGCCTCTAGTGCATCCATCCAAGAGCAAATCCGAACCCTAGTATTGAACAATAGTAGAAAGCTGCGGCCTGTTCATGTCTGAGAGGAAGAAAGGTTATTACTTTATTAATTTATTATTTAATTAATTTAAATTATTTTAAAACTTCGATTAACCATATCTAACTCATTTCAATTTGAAATTCGATGATTTCAACGACGTTGTAATCGTGTGACTGAGATCTACGCATCTAGATTGACTGGAGTTGATTCTGAACAGTTTGAATTTTGGCCAAAAATCGTCAACGGCTATGAGATTCTGAATTTAAATAATTAAATAATTTATTTTAAATTATATTCGATTAGTTGAATCATTGTATATTATTCTGATCTGTTATGTGGTGATTATTGTATTGTTGAATTTTGTTCGTTGTGATGTCATGTTATAGTTTGATAGTTTGGATCTGTAATATTCTGATGTAACCATAATAAAGTTCTCATCTTTTTATTTTTATTTTTAATCCTTTTATTTAAGTTGAATTCTTATTTAAAAATAAACAAAATATAATCAACGTTTTAATCTTTTGTTTGAAAACAAAATATAATCAAAGTTTTAACCTTTTGCTTGATGAACAAAATATAATTAAAGTTTTAATCTTTTTTTTTGAAAACAAATCAAAGTTTTAATCTTTTGTTTTGAAAACAAAATAAAGTTCTAATCTTTTGTTTTTGAAAACAAATTAAAGTTGAACCTTTTGTTTTTGATTTACGAATAAACCAAAGTTTTGCTCTTTTGTTTTGATTAACAGAATATTGTTTTGAAACAAAACAAAATAAAAGAAAGTTAGAACATTTGATAAAATAAAGGAGAAATTGAATCCTTTACTTTTATTTACGAATAAAGGATAACAGAATCTTAAACTTTGATTTACATAGTAAAAGAAAGTTTAAGTCTTTGCTTTGATTCACAAAATTTAAGTTGGATCTTTATTTTGTTTATACTTTATAAAATAAAGAAAGTTTAGATCTTTTAAACTTTAATTAAAAGATAAAATAAATATTAGACATCTTATTTGATTTACAAATGAAAATAAGATGAGACTTTTATTGTGATTCATCAAAAGTATACACCAAATTTCATCGTCATGTTAGTATAGTTGAAATGAACCAAATTTCCTCGTCATGTTAGTATAGTTGAAATGAACCAAATTTCATCGTCATGTTATTGTAGTTGAAATGAGTCAAATTTCATCGTCATGTTAGTATGGTTGAAATGAATCAAATAATGACATTAGAAAATATATTTATATTAGGAATGTTGACACTAGAAAAGATGTTTACATTAGAAATAAAGTTCACCTTTTTAATTGCATTTTACATTGCAAATATTACATAGAAAAATGAACTAACTTTTTTAATTGAGTTCTCTTAAATAGAGAAAAAGAATAAAAAGACATTTACATTTTCAATGTAAATAGAAATAAATAAAAAGAGATTTACATTTTCAATGTAAAAGAAAAGAAAAGAAAATATTTACATTTTTCAATGTAAAAGGAAAGAAAAGTAAATATTTACATTCTTCCGTGTAAAAGAGAAAAAGAAGAATTTACATATGTAAATAAAAACAATAAATAGGAAATCTACATTTTTCCGTTGTTATAAAGTGTAATAAAGAAAGACATGAAATTTACCTTTTCTATGTTAAAATGTAAGATTCACCTTTTTCTATGAGAAGATAGAAGAATTTACATTTTTTTCATTTTAAAAGAAAGGGAAATAAAATATATACATTTTATAAAAACATAAAAAGTTCACTTTTATGTTATAAAAATGAAATAGGATAAAAAGTTCACTTTTATGTCATAAAAAGGAAATAGAATAAAAAGTGAATTTTTATGTCTTTAAATCACATAAGATAAAAGAACATTTTTATAATTAAAGAAATTATACATCGTTGAATTATCATTTTTGGTCGCATTAGAATTGGCGAACAAAAATGTCATTTTGTTGAATATTGAAAATATACATCGTTAAACTATCATTTTTGGTCGCATTAGAATTGGCCAAAAAAAATGTCATTTTTGTTAAATATAAAAATATACATCATTAAAACATCATTTTTGGTCGCATTAGAATTGGCGAACAGAAATGTCATGTTTATTTAATATAAAATGATACATTGTTGAAACCATCATTTTTGCCGCACTAGAATTGGCAGACGAAAATATTTCCTTCATAGAATAAAAGGAATGGATTTTAATAAAGGAAATCGCCCAAATGGTTTATATATTATATATAAATATAAAATATAAAATTAAACGAAACGAGCGCTGCAGTTCGCGTATCGACAATCGTAACTTCAAATAATATATAGAAAGATCCGACCGTTGGATTTTCCCAAAACTGGAACCGTTAGGACCGCTTTAGGAAGAGATTTCCAACGATATAAATTTCGTCAAAATCCGACAGTTAGATTTTAAGATATGTGTAAATCAAATTTTGGAAAAAGCAGCGCCAGCGCCGCCGATTGACCCGAAACGTCGTTTATATATTTCGAGCTATTTTTAATAAATAAAAATAGCGATAAATAGTTATAAATATAGATGAAATGTTTTTAACTATAATTATGCACCAATTATTTGAAAAGGCCGAGTTTCACTCATTTCAAATTATTGAACGGCGATTGAATCAAAGATGTAGGAAGACGATGGTTGAAGGCCGGCGATTTTCACATCGAATGGACGATGACTTCTGATACCTTGGACTGACTTGCTCCCAGGACTGGGTTGAAGCAGTAATTGTCTGGATGTGTGTGTTGGTCGTGCGGATAAGCAAGCGCCTTTTTGGTGTCTCCAGTTTCGTTCAAACCCAGAACGGACTTGTAAATGGATGCGTGTCTGACGTTGGAATTCGCTTCATGTAATTAAATCGATTTCTATTAATATATGTCTGTTTGGTGGTGGAGAATTTATTTTCTACTTAACACCCTGATACGCAGTGATAGTTATCGATCGCATTGCGTTGAATTGTCAATGTGGCACGCCAAGATGCAATGATCATGGCTTTGTTGAAAAGCAGGCCTTGTGGCTGATGATCAAAGCATAGCCTGGTTAGGCATAGCTTTGTGTATACCGTGACTTCGCGAGCCTCACACCTCGGTATGAGTCAAAAACGGGATATGGACCGTAGGGAGTGCACACGTTTCTTTCAAGCTAGGAGTGGTGCTTGGGTTTTGACACGGCTCGGCATTTTACTTATGTGGATTTTGGATTGAGGTACCTCGGGTTTTTATAGGCCGGAAGTGGTCATATTATAGGTCTAAAGGGACCGAGAAACGTGTGTTCAGGCATAACTAATCCACTACCGTTAGGTAGGGACCGGCCCTCCTGCATCCAAGGGTTTCCTATAGGTGTGATCCAGAGGCATTTGCTAGAGTGTCTCGAATCGGAAGAGGACGACCCCTAGCCTCGATTCCATGACAGAAAACCAATTCCCAATACGACAACATTTCGGTTTTGATTGTAAACTTATATACGGCGACATAGTATATGGTACCTATGCCATCTAGGATTGATATATGCATTTTGAAGTATTTTAATACTGTTTAAACACTAATGATAATATCAAAATATTACTTTTCACGTATTAAGCGTGTTTGATCATCATAAGGGAAAACTCTATCCTCATGTGTGTGTTGCATTGTGTGATAGGACTTGAGTCTTATGATGATTTCATTTTTTTTTAAAAGTCATTTCGCTGTTTTATATAAACTTTATAAAATATTGCACTGGCAATCCAATGGAGTAAACCCGTTCCGCGTTAGCGGCATGGTCCTGAGATTCGCCTTCTTGATAGTTAATTTAGTTAAGAATTCTCACACCAGTCCCATGACTGACTCGTAGTTTGTTTCACTTTTGCAAACTCGGGTGCCCTCTTTCCACACGGGTACCAATTGACAGGTTTCTAGGTGATACTTTCTGGTGGGAGCTTGCTTTGGGAGGAAGAAGAAGAAGACCTTTTCTCCATCTTTTATTCTGCTTTTGAGATATTTTTCTATCTTTTGCTTTTGATGTATGTAATGGGATTTGAAACTTATTTCCTTTCATTTGAGACTTGTTTCTGTTTTGTTAAGACATCTATTATGCTAAGTGGATCCTGTAAAACTGCATACTCTGATGATTCTATTGTGATACTGGCGACATTTTATTTCTGCTGAAATGTTTATGTGTTATGATAATTATCTGAGATATGTTTTTGTTGTAAATATGTTGTATTCCAAAATGATTATCCTCACTTTCTGTCTACGGAAGTTTGGGGTTATCACTGTTGGTATCAGAGCCTAAGGTTAACCTTAGCTACGGAATATAACATATTTAGAACAATTCGTCTAGATAGAATCCACATTATTCTAAGACGAGTAGCTCATTAGAGATGGGATTAGTAATGTCCTAGAGTGAGCACAGCAGAATAGCACATATTTACCAGTCATTACATCATTATCTTTTCATCTCATCCTTATCTTATCTTTCCTTGAAAATTCTCATTTTCTGGGTCTGACTCTTTCCTTGATGGTACAGACTGATTTAAATGGATACTAGATCAAGAACAGCCCGAGGCGGAGCCCGTGGTGGAGCTCGAGGCGGGGCTAGAGGAGGAGCTGGAGGGCAAGCTAGAGACGAGACACCCATCACCCAGGAACAGCATAATTCAGAGGTCGTAGTCGAACCACCTCCACCTCCACAGCCTTTTGATTTGGAGAGAATGTCAAAGAAATTCAAGAACCTTGGAGGTGTACCTTTTACAGGCCGGGAGTCTGCGATTCAGGCAGAAGCGTGGCTTAAAGATTGCGAAAAGTTCCTAGAAGGCTTGGAACTGGAAGATCAGCGAAAGCGTTACCTGGCAGTTTGGCAACTAAAGGAGGAAGCAGGGCATTGGTGGGATACAATTAAAATCTACAATGACGTGGCCAATATGTCTTGGTCCAGATTCAAGGAGCTTTTCAATGAGAAGTATATACCTCCACAAGCTAGAGAGCGTCTGCGCGAGCAGTTCGTTTACCTGCAGCAAGGGAATATGACCATTTCTGAGTATGTGAGGAAGTTTGATGAGCTTTCACGATATGCCCCTAGTTTGATTCAAGATCCAGTAAAGAAGAATAAGAATTTTATCAAGGGGCTGTCCAAGAAATATTTGAATCGAGTCACTGCCCATATCAAGCTTCCTTTCAATGAATAGTGGAAATGGCATACCGCTATGAGGAGAATGATGAGTCTGGACCGCAGGATAGGGGGAAAGGTCAAAGCAACAACCAGAAGGAACAGGCTAATAAGAAATAGGAGGCGAGCAATTCTTCTGTAGCTAAGCCCCAAGGGAAGAAGAGGGATAGGAGCAAGGTGACCTGCTATAACTGCGGCAAGATTAGGCATTTTGATTACGAGTGTCGAGCACCAAAAAGGGTCAAGAGAGATGATTCAGGCCCTAGTCAGAACCATGGTCAGAGTTCCCAGAACCGGGGTCAGAATTCTCAGAATCATGGTCAGAACCCCAGGAACACACAGGATTGCTATAACTGCCATAAGCCGGGGCACTTTGCCAGAAACTGTCCTCTGTTGAAGAAAACCAAAGTGGCACATGTTTATGAGGGAGAAGTTGCACCAGCTTCGACTGAGGGGCCTAATAAACCCAATGTCTTAGGAGGTACGCTTAATATTAAGAACATCCCTATTACTTTCTTATTTGATACTGGTGCTGCAAGAAGCTTTATTTCTAAAGATGCAAGTAAAAAGTTGAAACTGAAACCTAGAAAACTCAAAAATTTGATTAGAGCTAATAGTCCGATAGGAGGTTCCCTCATTCTAGATCAGTATTGTAAAGTGCTTATCTCCTATTCTCGCTATTAGTTTCCTTTTAGTTTTATCATCATGGAGTTTTCTGGATATGACATCATACTTGGTATAGATTGGTTAGCAAAATATGAAGCTGAGTTAGTATGCACCGAAAGAATTGTCAAAGTTAAAACTAAACTCGGTAATGTATGTATCCCCTGCCATGGCTCAGCCACCGACAGAAAAACATTCTGGTCTTCTCTAGAAGTTACCTCTACTTCTATTGAGGATATCCCTGTCGTCAAAGATTACGCTGATGTTTTCAATGAAGTTGAGGGCCTACCTCCACAGAGATAAATCAGCTTTCAAATTGATTTAGCTCCGAATGCAAGGCCTGTTGTACATCCCATTCGGAGAATGTCGCCAAAAGAAAGAGAGGAGCTGAAAAATCAAACCAAGCAGCTTTTGTGGAAGGGTCTGATCAGGCCCAGCTTCTCGGAATGGGGAGTAGCAGTGGTGTTTGTCCCAAAATCAGACGGTACTCTCAGGCTATGTGTAGACTACTGTGATCTCAACAAACAAACTCTGAAGAACAAATATCCACTGCCTCGTATTGATGACTTGCTTGACCGACTACACAAGGCACGAGTATTCTCTAGGATGGACCTAGCTACAGGCTTCCATCAACTTCGCATTGCAGAGGAGTGTGTGCCTTTAACTGCTTTCAGAGGCCCTGACATCTTTTATGAATGGCTAGTAATGCCTTTCGGTCTATGTAATGCTCCAGCATATTTTGTTGATTTGATGAATAGAGTATTCAGAGATGTTTTAAATAAATTTGTGCTCGTGTTCATCGATGACATCCTCATCTTTTCTAAATCCGCTGCTGAGCACGAACAGCATCTGAGAGAAGTCTTAGAGATTTTGCGAAGAAATGTGCTGAAAGCAAAATTTTCTAAATGCATATTCCGGCAAGAGGAGGTGAAATTCCTTGGCCATGTTGTATCAAAGGAAGGCATCTCAGTAGATCCAGGAAAGATCTCAGCCATCCAAGAATGGAAGCAGCCTAGAATTCCCACGGAGGTCAGAAGTTTCTTGGGACTGGCCGGCTATTATTGGAAATTTGTCAAAGATTTTTCGAAGGTAGCTTGTCCATTGACAAACCTGACCAAGAAGCATACGAAATTCAAGTGGACACCGGAATGCGAGGCAACTTTCCCAGAGCTAAAGAAGAGGTTGACCAATGCTCCCGTGTTGACCATCATAGATGGCAATCAGGATTTGAAGGTCTGGACTGACGCCTCTAAGCAAGGTTGTTTCTCTTATAAATTAACATTTCTGAGATAACATTTTTCCTTTAATGACAAATCTCATTTTAACATGTTATCCCTTATTTATTTAAGGTATTGGTGCGGTGTTGATGCAAAGAGGCAGGGTAGTCGCATATGCTAGCCGCCAACTGAAACTCCATGAGAAGAATTATGTCACGCATGACCTTGAACTAATGGCCATTGTGTTTGCTCTTAAAATATGGAGGCATTATCTTTTGGGTGAAAAGTTTGAAATTTAAACCGATCACAAATATTTCAAGCACCTTTTTTCCCAAAAAGATTTGAAAATGAGGCAGCAACGCTGGGTCAAATTTCTTGCATCATATGACCTGGATATCCCATATACTTCGGGAAAAGCAAACGTTGTAGCCGATGCCCTCAGTAGAAGGAATGCAGAATGCAACAATCTCATTATCGCCAGTCTCATTATCGCTCCTTCTTTGATTGATAAAGTCTCTGCTCTTCAGAAGGATGATAAATTTATTCAGAGAATTATTAAAAGAATTCAGGATGGCGAAACCACAAGTTTCCAAATTAATGACAAAGGGGTTCTGAGGCTATTGGGCCGAATCTGTGTCCCATACGACTCTAAGCTCAGAAGGGAAGTTATGGATGAATGTCATAAATCAAAGCTTAGTGTTCACCCTGGAGTGAGCAAGATGTATCACGATCTTAAGCGCACATTTTGGGGAAGTCGATGAAGAGAGACATTTCGATTTATGTTGCTAGATGTCCCACTTGTCAGCAAGTTAAAAGTGATCAACAGAAACTGGTAGGTTTGTTGCAACCACTAGGAGTTCTTGGTTGGAAGTGGGAGGAAATTTCTATGGACTTTATAGATGGCTTGCCTCGAAGCCGAAAGGGCAACAATAGCATATGGGTGATTGTCGACCGCTTAACAAAATCTGCCCATTTCATCCCTGTTAGGTCCAATAGAACAGCTCGAAGTTTAGCACAGCTCTATCTTAAAGAGATAGTCAAACTGCATGGGGTTCCCAAAAGCATTGTCAGTGACCGGGATCCATTATTTACCAGTAAATTCTGGGAAGCTTTTCAAGAAGAGCTTGGGACAAAGTTAAATCTGAGCTATGCCTATCACCCTCAGACAGATGGCCAGACTGAGAGGGTGAATCGTGTTTTGGAAGACTTATTGCGTGCTTGCATTCTTGACTATGGCGGTTCATGGGAGGACCACTTGCACTTGGTGGAATTCTCCTATAATAATAGCTACCAAGCAAGCTTGGGGATGTCACCGTTTGAATTACTTTACGACAGGCCGTGCAGATCTCCAGCATGTTGGGTGGAGTCAGGCAATCTACTAGTCTTGGGCCCCGACATGGTTCGAGAAGCTTCAGATAAGGTTGACTTGATTAAGAAGCGCTTGTTGACTGCTCAGAGCCGACAAAAGAGCTATGCTGACCAGCGAAGAAGAAACCTAGAATTCTCTATGGGTGATCGTGTATACTTGAAGGTTTCTCCTTTGAGAGGCGTGATTCGTTTTGGGAAGACGGGAAAGTTGGCACCGAGATTCATTGGTCCATTCCCTATTCTCGAAAGGATTGGTACTCTCGCTTATAGAGTGCAGCTGCCCGACTGGTTGCCAGGGGTGCATGATGTATTTCATGTGTCTCAACTTTGCAAGCATGTGCACGATCCAGATCTGATTGAGGATGAACTAAACCAACAGGTCCTAGATATTGCTCCAAATCTGACAGTGAGAAAAGACCCGATTAAGATCATTGGCAAAGAAACCAAAATCTTGAGGAACAAGAAGATCAACCTAGTCAAGGTCCAATGGAGTGGGGATCCTAGAGACTGTACTTGGGAGACGGAGGAAAACATCAAAAAGGCTTACCCCAAGTGCAGAGTGGATATCTTCGAGTAACTCTTGTACTAAGGTACGTTTATATCAATTTACATTTTCCATCTTGGTTCCTACTTTACTTTATTTCCTTTTCGAGGACGAAAATTCCTAAGTGGGGGAGATTGTAACGACCCAGAAAATCCGAACCAATTTAAAATTTTCATTTTAAATTATTTGGTGGAAAAATGTGACAGAAATTAAAATTTCATTTTTAAATAATATTAAAACCAGTGAAAATAGTCAATTTTCAAACGATCTCTGTTTTCGATAAAACCACTTTCATTGGAACCGGAATGTCATATTATTGCTAGGTTTCAATTTTTAGAATTTTTCGACTTAATATGTGAGCGTGACAAAGGAAAATCTGTTTGGTCGATTACAATCAAATTTAATCGACTGAAAAATAGCCATTTTTCAAACAGTGTCAGAATTCGACGAAATTAATTTTGTTAGGGTCGTATCGTCATAACATAGACAAATATATTTTTTCTGGATTTTTCTGAGTCCGTTTGTGGCCTCAGTGAATTTATTTATGCAGACGAATTAAATTAATAAAGGAATTAAATATTAAATTAAATAATACAGGTCGTAGACAGCCGTTTGGGCTGACGTGACCTGTCCCATTGGGTCCGGAATATGGGCTATCAGCTAGGGTCAACTTTGTTTGGACTGGAATAAGCACGGTTGAGAAGATAGGGATTTATTGGTAAAAATACATTGAAAATATTATATAAATCAAGAAAATCAAAACCCTAAAATCTATTTTACTGTACATCTTCTGCCGCCGCCCCCTTAATTCAATGGCCGATGTCGTTCGTTTCTTCTCCTCCTAATTTCTCCTCCATCACTAACTTTCAGACCTCAACCCATATACCACCTCAAAGCCCCTTCTCTCGTCTCCACATCCATACGGTCATCATCCCGTACCAGTGCCTGTAGCGCCCGTCTTGACCCCCTGAACATCCCGCCGTCGAACTCCCGCCCAGGCCACAACTTGCCACCGAGTTGGCCAGTGCTCCAGGCGCCAGTGCGCCACACGTAGCCAGCCGACGTCCCGCCATCCGATCAGCCTCTAGTGCATCCATCCAAGAGCAAATCCGAACCCTAGTATTGAACAATAGTAGAAAGCTGCGGCCTGTTCTTGTCTGAGAGGAAGAAAGGTTATTACTTTATTAATTTATTATTCAATTAATTTAAATTATTTTAAAACTTCGATTAACCATATCTAACTCATTTCAATTCGAAATTCAATGATTTCAACGACGTTGTAATCGTGTGACTGAGATCTACGCATCTAGACTGACTGGAGTTGATTCTGAACAGTTTGAATTTTGGCCAAAAATCGTCAATGACTATGAGATTCTGAATTTAAATAATTAAATAATTTATTTTAAATTCTATTCGATCAGTTGAATCATTGTATATTATTCTGATATTTTATGTGGTGATTATTGTATTGTTGAATTTTGTTCGTTGTGATGTCAAGTTATAGTTTGACAGTTTGGATCTGTAATATTCTGATGTAACCATAATAAAGTTCTCATCTTTTTATTTTTATTTTTAATCCTTTTATTTAAGTTGAATTCTTATTTAAAAATAAACAAAATATAATCAACGTTTTAATCTTTTGTTTGAAAACAAAATATAATCAAAGTTTTAACCTTTTGTTTGATGAACAAAATATAATTAATGTTTTAATCTTTTGTTTTGAAAACAAATCAAAGTTTTAATCTTTTGTTTTGAAAACAAAATAAAGTTCTAATCTTTTATTTTTGAAAACAAATTAAAGTTGAACCTTTTGTTTTTGATTTACGAATAAACAAAAGTTTTAGTCTTTTGTTTTGATTAACAGAATTTATTTTTGAAACAAAACAAAATAAAAGAAAGTTAGAACATTTTATAAAATAAAGGAGAAATTGAATCCTTTACTTTGATTTACAAATAAAGGATAACAGAATCTTAAACTTTGATTTACATAGTAAAAGAAAGTTTAAGACTTTGCTTTGATTCACAAAATTTAAGTTGGATCTTTATTTTGTTTATAATTTATAAAATAAAGAAAGTTTAGATCTTTTAAACTTTAATTAAAAGATAAAATAAATATTAGACATCTTATTTGATTTACAAATGAAAATAAGATGAGACCTTTATTGTGATTCATCAAAAGTATACACCAAATTTCATCGTCATGTTAGTATAGTTGAAATGAACCAAATTTCCTCGTCATGTTAGTATAGTTGAAATGAACCAAATTTCATCGTCACGTTAGTGTAGTTGAAATGAATCAAATTTCATCGTCATGTTAGTATGGTTGAAATGAATCAAATATTGACATTAGAAAATATATTTATATTAGGAATGTTGACACTAGAAAAGATGTTTACATTAGAAATAAAGTTCACCTTTTTAATTGCATTTTACAATGCAAATATTACATAGAAAGATGAACTAACTTTTTTAATTGAGTTCTCTTAAATAGAGAAAAAGAATAAAAAGACATTTACATTTTCAATGTAAATAGAAATAAATAAAAAGAGATTTACATTTTCAATGTAAAAGAAAAGAAAAGAAAATATTTACATTTTTCAATGTAAAAGGAAAGAAAAGTAAATATTTACATTCTTCCGTGTAAAGGAGAAAAAGGAAAATTTACATATGTAAATAAAAACAATAAATAAGAAATCTACATTTTTCCATTGTTATAAAGTGTAATAAAGAAAAACAGGAAATTTACTTTTTCTATGTTAAAATGTAAGATTCACCTTTTTCTAGGAGAAGATAGAAGAATATACATTTTTTTTCATTTTAAAAGAAAGGGAAATAAAATATATACATTTTATAAAAACATAAAAAGTTCACTTTTATGTTATAAAAATGAAATAGGGTAAAAAGTTCACTTTTATGTCATAAAAAGGAAATAGAATAAAAAGTGCATTTTTATGTCTTTAAATCACATAAGATAAAAGAACATTTTTATAATTAAAGAAATTATACATCGTTGAATTATCATTTTTTGTCGCATTAGAATTGGCGAACAAAAATGTCATTTTGTTGAATATTGAAAATATACATCATTAAACTATCATTTTTGGTCGCATTAGAATTGGCAAACAAAAATGCCATTTTTGTTAAATATAAAAATATACATCGTTAAAACATCATTTTTGGTCGCATTAGAATTGGCGAACAGAAATGTCATGTTTATTTGATATAAAATGATACATTGTTGAAACCATCATTTTTGCCGCACTAGAATTGGCGGACGAAAATATTTCCTTCATAGAATAAAAGGAATGGATTTTAATAAAGGAAATCGCCCAAATGGTTTATATATTATATATAAATATAAAATTAAACAAAACGAGCGCTGCAGTTCGCGTATCGACAATCGTAACTTCAAACAAATATATAGAAAGATCCTACCGTTGGATTTTCCCAAAACTGGAACCGTTAGGACCGCTTTGGGAAGAGTTTTCCAATGATATAAATTTCATCAAAATCCGATAGTTAGATTTTAAGATATGTGTAAATCAAATTTTGGAAAAAGCAGCGCCAGCGCCGCCCATTGACCCGAAATGCCGTTTATATATTTCGAGCTATTTTTAATAAATAAAAATAGCGATAAATAGTTATAATTATAGATGAAATGTTTTTAACTATAATTATGCGCTAATTATTTGAAAAGGCCGAGTTTAACTCATTTCAAATAATTGAACGGCGATTGAATCAAAGATGTAGGAAGACAATGGTTGAAGACCGGCGATTTTCACATCGAATGGACGATGACTTCTGATACCTTGGGCTGACCTGCTCCCAAGACTGGGTTGAAGCAGTAATTGTCCGGACGTGTGTGTTGGTCGTACGGATAAGCGAGCGCCGTTTTGGTGTCTCCGGTTTCGTTCAGACCTTGAACTGACTTGTAAATGGATGTGTGTCTGACGTTGGAATTCGCTTCATGTAATTAAATCGATTTCTATTAATATATGTCTGTTTGGTGGTGTAGAATTTATTTTCTACTTAACACCCTGATACGTAGTGATAGTTATCGATCGCATGGCGTTGAATTGTCAATGTGGCACACCAAGATGCAATGATCATGGCTTTGTTGAAAAGCAGGCCTTGTGGCTGATGATCAAAGCATAGCCTGGTTAGGCATAGCTTTGTGTATACCGTGACTTCGCGAGCCTCACACCCCGGTATGAGTCAAAAACGGGATATGGACCGTAGGGAGTGCACACGTTTCTTTCAAGCTAGGAGTGGTGCTTGGGTTTTGACACGGCTCGGCATTTTACTTATGTGGATTTTGGATTGAGGTACCTCGGGTTTTTATAGGCTGGAAGTGGTCATATTATAGGTCCAAAGGGACCGGGAAACGTGTGTTCAGGCATAACTAATCCACTACCGTTAGGTGGGGACTAGCCCTACCGCATCCAAGGGTTGCCCATAGTTGTGATCCTGTGGCATTTGCTAGAGTGTCTCGAATCGGAAGAAGACGATCCCTAGCCTCGATTCCAGGACAGAAAACCAATTCCCAATACGACAACATTTCGGTTTTGATTGTAAACTTATATACGGCGACATAGTATATGGTACCTATGCCGTCTAGGATTGATATATGCATTTTGAAGTATTTTAATACTGTTTAAACACTAATGGTAATATCAAAATATTACTTTTCACGTATTAAGCATGTTTGATCATCATAAGTGAAAACTCTATCCTCCTGTGTGCGTTGCATTGTGTGATAGGACTTGAGTCTTATGATGATTTCATTTTTTGTTTTCAAAAGTCATTTCACTATTTTATATAAACTTTATAAAATATTGCACTGGCAATCCAATGGAGTAAACCCGTTCCGTGTTAGCGGCGTGGTCCTGAGATTCGCCTTCTTGATAGTTAATTTAGTTAAGAATTCTCACACCAGTCCCATGACTGACTCGTAGTTTGTTTCACTTTTGCAAACTCGGGTGCCCTCTTTCCATACGGGTAGCCAATTGACAGGTTTCTAGGTGATACTTTCTGGTGGGAGCTTGCTTTGGGAGGAAGAAGAAGAAGACCTTTTCTCCATCTTTTATTCTGCTTTTGAGACATTTTTCTATCTTTTGCTTTTGATGTATGTAATGGGATTTGAAACTTATTTCCTTTCATTTGAGACTTGTTTCTCTTTTGTTAAGACTTCTATTATGCTAAGTGGATCCTGTAAAACTGCATACTCTGATGATTCTGTTGTGATACTGGTGACATTTTATTTCCGCTGAAATGTTTATGTGTTATGATAATTATCTGAGATATGTTTTTGTTGTAAATATGTTGTATTCCAAAATGATTATCCTCACTTTCGGTCTACGGAAGTTTGGGGTTATCACATTTATATTTTCGTGTCCGTCCAAAAATCGGACATCAAAATCAACTTCTAATCTTCATTGAATATTATTTTAAAATATTCGTTATTTTTGAATTGGAATCAGACTCAATCAATTACCATATAATTTTATTTATATGAATTCCATACATCACATGTATTCGAAAATAGCAATAAACAACTATTAAACATACAATTAACATCCAGAGTACAATTTACAACCGTATAAGCATTAAATAATTAAATAACGCTTGTAATAGTCTGTCAATCCAGCAGTTGACATACAATTAAATCCAAGGGAGTTATGTAAATTAATTATGGTCCCTAGACCCATATGGGGTTTACAACCATCAAGCAGATATTATTACTTATACACTTGAGCAATGTGTAAAATTATAGTCCCAATACCCACGTGGGGTTTAAATCATAGTCCATGTGAATTTATATATTATTCGGGAGACGGGTGGGTAGACTGTCATCCCAGAATAATTTATAATATAAACCTTTTATTTATAAACATTTATAATCACAGTTTAATGTGATAACATTAAAACTGTAAACAATCATCAAACAGCAAACAAATATTGCAATCGCAGGCAATAAATATATATTCAGTTATAAAAATAAATAACTGTACAAATAAATTGCGTGAGAGAGTTCTCACTTTGATTTCCACTCCGTCAGTCTTTATTTGAGGATTTTTTTAAACTCAATTAAACAAGCGTTTAATTTAGCTCAAAATTTAACTCGCTCCATTTCCATTTTAGTCAGTTCCATAATGTAGAGCTCGTCGTTCTGATTCCAATGGGTCCAAGTTTGTCAAATTTTGATTCAATTTGAACGAGATACATGGGTTTAAATCTTAATTACATTATTTAAAATTAGAAAATATAATTAAGCTTTTTAATTACTTCATTTAATCATCGTTAGTTTCTATACTCTTCTAGGAAAAAAACCCGACCGCTGTAACCCACATCGATTATTAGGTCTCCGCCTCACACGATCACTACTCCGTCGGACGACGATTAGAGATCGTCGTGTGAACCGCCATTCAGACCTCCACCAGCCCCTAGGGCACGGTGAAACTCGGTCCCACATATTTCCTCGAAAACTGATCCAATCTGGCCAACTTTGTGCCTTTATTCCTCACCAATCACTCAAAAAGAATTAATCACTGCCGTTCATTAAGTAGATCTCTCCAAGCTCTACACCTTTGCTTCAGAAAGTTTTGAGAATTATTGATTGGATTAAGAGATTGTAAGGAATCAAAATTCGAAAACAATGTCCATATGTTTTAGAGGGGCGGCGGCCTTCTGAGAATGTGAACTAGGGTTTACATATAAATGGTTATATATATAAGTTTATTAATATTCTATTCGTTTAAGTACTTTTGTTTAACGCTCGAACTACAAACAAACTCCAACGACTGTTGCCTTTTACCAAATAACCCCATTCCGGACACAATGAGATATGTTTCATAAGCCAATTCAAATATTTTGATCAGTTTTATGAAAATTAAAATTTAAATTAATATAACATTTAACATTGAATTTCAACATACAATTTAATTTACTTGGGCCACATACTGACTCAAAAAATTATGAAATTTGAAATCCACTAAGTTTTAACGATACGGTCCTAACAAAATTAATTTCATCAAATTTGTAGACCGTTTGAAAAATGGCCTTTTAACTAGCTTATTAAATTAAACTGAATTTACAAAACGCGTTTAAATTTACTATGCTTGCATACTAATTACAAATGTCTTGAAATTTTAAACCTGACAATAATTTGACGTTGCAGATCCAAAAAAAGTGGTTTCGTCAAAAATGCAGGTCGTTTGCAAAATGGCTATTTTTAAGGGCTTATATATTATAAAAATATAAATAAATTCTATACCGACTATTTTAAAATATAAACTGGACATAACTTACAATTTATAAAGTAAAATCTAAATTTTCACATTCATTAGAAAGATATAGTTAATTAGATCCTAACGTTGCTTGTTTTATCCAATTATGATTAGATTGAATCATGTACATTCATTTGAAATTTCAAATTGAATTTTCAAACTACCGTGCCATTTCAAGCTCGATTTATAATTAAAATAAATTTATACATTTTAACTTTGCTTTAAATAAATTTTTCATCGTTTATTCTCTAAATAAATTGATTAAAATGTTTAATTTCTACCAAAATCAATTAAAAATAAATTTTAAATTGGTTTTGAAAATATGGATTGTTACAGTATGTCTCGACTTCGGCTTCTCTTTCGATGCTCCAAGCAAGATCTAATACAACCTGGAAAATATATTCAACCTGACCGAAGCACATTTTTAGGAAAGAAAGATCACCTGGATCAGTCTGGAACTTTCAGTGATAAAAATCACATGACAACCAAGTTGCTTAACTTTTAGAAAGTCATTCAAAAGAATGCAACTCTCATAAGACACGATCACACACAAATATGGCACGTGTTTTTACCATACGATAACCAAATCACTTTTTATTATAAAGTCCAATTATATTATAATAATGTAAATCAAACCACAAATAAAATTAGAATATAGCTGAAAAGCTTGCGTCTCACTTTTCGATATAGTTGATTTACATCTAAAAGCGTACGAATCATATTGGAATTTGGATTTCCATACATGATAAAGTAAGGGCTACCTTCCGATCAGTGTCTCTAGAGATAAAACACTGGGGTTCAACAAGAATATCTTGCAACCCGACCATACAGAACCGACCACTCATTCAACTTCAGTGTACCAAATATATCATCACTACGGTTGGGATCAACAACCGTATCATCACGAAGCATACAAAAGAGATAATCGATTTCTCTAGATCAGGTTATGATATACCCTAATGGTATAACCCAAATAGCCCTACGGGCTGCCCGATTTCAGTCATTTCCCAGTTGATGCGGCTTGAGGTCGCGATTACCTTTTTCAGATGGCATACTAAACTTTTAATGCCTTATTGTCAGATCCGCCTAATCACTAATTGATTTTCATAAAGATACTCTGGGTGTTAAGCTAAAAGAAGTTGCCTTCTCCGCTACCACACTCAGTATATTTGTAACAACAAACGTACGTGATTTTAGGAAATACTCTGGCAGACATTCGTCAATACAAGTTATCAAGGAACATGACAAACCGAAGGTACATTTTACTACATCCTATCAGAATAACCCCTGTGATTAGTAACAAGAAGCCATCGTATCATGTAGAACCCAGAATGTAGGGATTAGTGCTACAAGTTTAATACTGGTAGTTAACCAGAGACACCAACCTTTCGCTCCAAAGGTCTACACCTTCAAATCAACTCAATATGCATAAGCAATCCTGCAAGTTAGTTTTCAAACACAAAGTTGGTTTGAAGTAGTTTTAGGTCCAGTTCCCATCTCGGTATCCTCGAACTAACATGTCACAAGTTAAAAGGAATATTCACTGATAGTCGGTTCTTTAACTACCAACTTAAACATTACAGTTACGTACATCAGCGGCTCAGGCCCTTTTAATTAAATTCGTTCATTAAAAACCATTTCATCAATTCCTGAAGATCAATTCCATATACTTCTATCAATGGAACAATTATATTCACAAATCTCTCTTGTTTCAGTTATTTGAAAAACTTAATATTCACTTATCTCTTTTATAATAAGCGTATTCATAAAACCCCTTCTTTATTTCTTTTACTTCGAAAATATCGTTATATATACTTAACCCAATAGTATAGGTCTAATCACCAATATTATATGGGTCAAAACAATGTCATGCACCTCACTGTTTATTTTACAAACCCAAATGGTTTTGTTTGATCATCAAAACTTTACAGATTAAAGTTACAATAAAAATTATGGAAAAAAATATATTAAATTTCCAACATTCACTTATATTTCCAACCAGTATAACCACTTATTATAACTTATTAAAAAATAAAGAGGTTATAACGGTTTGAAAATGATGTTATATACTTAACTGAATTGTATAAGTATAATCACACTTCATATATGGACCAAACAATGTCAAGTGATACACTATTTACTATCAAACCCAACGATTTTTATAAATTTCAAAATCTTGCAAATAAGGTTGTAATATTTCTTATGGAAATAATAAATTATTTCCAACATCATCACCCTTTCAAACTAGTACCATCCTTGGATAATAATGAAGTCATTCAAGTTGTGGTATATTGTTTACCTCTCAGACCTTGATTCGAAAAAATTCTTATCTTAAGATAGATAAAAGTTCGTAACTCAAAAGTTGATATTAACTAAAATATCATACAATCTTATTTACTATCCAATTTAAATATGGTTTTATAAACCATTCCTTGCATTTGAAAAATCTCCTTTCAAATATAAATATCGTTACTTGATTCGTTTATCAAGTAAATTCTCCACTCATCAACATCACTCAGGGTTGCATGTCTCATATTTAAAGCATCAATGACAATGTTACCTTTTCCCAGAGTGTACTGAATATCGAAATCAAACGAGGCTATATACTTCATCCACCTATGCTGCCTGAGATTCAAATCTCGTTGGGAAAATAAATACTTAAGATATTTTTGATCCATATAAAGCTCAAACATATCTCCCTAGAGACTCTCCTCGTCTTATAAAGAATGCCTCAAAAACTCTACTTATCAAATCCACAAAGAAGGCGGGGAAATTCATCAATCCAAAAGGAATCATTCCCATTCGAACAAACCACCGGGTGTCCTAAATGTTGTTTTAGGCTTGCTTTCCTAAAAAATTCTTAACTGGTAAAATCCTATTGCTAAGTTCAACTGAGAAAAAACTTTGGCACCTCCCAAATGATCGAATAGGTCATCTATCCTAAGCGAAAGGATAAATATTCTTCTTGGTCAACTTATTTAGTTCTCGATAGAATACACATAGCCTTAGTGATCCATCAGCCTTAGTAGCAAACGCTGGTGCTCCCACTTTGAGGTACTTCATCGAATGAATCATTTTTGTAGAGACTCTGAAATGTGGATATCCAATTCCTTCTTACCTTAAGAGTTATATGCCTCAATGGTAGTGCAATTGGTCTTGCATTCTTTTCGAGATCTATCCTAAATGTGATCGCTCTATGGAGAGAAAGTCCAGTACTTTCTCGAAGACATCAAGGAAATTACCAACAATGGACCTTACTGATGGCTTATCCAAATCAGAAGATAGACATTGAAATAGTATAAAGGATTTCTAATTTATGACCACTACAATTCCTCAAGCAGATGACTATCCTATTGCAATCGAGGATAGCCCCATAATATAATAGCCAATCCACACATAAAATAATCCCATACCCCTCGAAATTTAGAACATGCGTGTTACACAAGAAATCGACATCGTCGATGTCTAACACTAGGTCTTTGCAAATTAACATAATTCCCTTAGCTCCTCCGGTAGGATTAGAAACCACTATCGGACTGCTAGCAATAGAAGTATAAAGTTTTAAGTTAGCTAATATTTTTCTAGCTATAAAGGAATGGGATGCTCTGAAATGAAATTGGTTATGAATAGAAGTCCCTAAAATAGAAATAATACTTTCAAAGCCTGCCTGTCCTTGGTCTCTCGGTTATAGACTCCGCAGGGGGACTACCTACAAAGCATAGTTCTATTCACTAGATCCTTGCTTACGCTTTAGATGGTTCTTAACAAGATTACTTTCCTTATGGCAATGATAACACTTCCCTTTGAACTCTTTCCACATCATGTTAAGTCTATAGTCTTAGCCTCAAGGCCTTTCCTATGATACCTCCTACATTCCTTAGCTTCCTTTTTGAACTATCACATCTTTCTCCTCTTCAACCAGCAACTCTTTTTCTTATTGCTTTCCATGTTTCAAAGTATCTGCATTCTTCTCTACCTTTGTCTCCTTCTCTTCTCTTCACTTCCGCAGTATATAAGATCACATTTTGCACAAGAACTTCAAACGTTGCTCCAGATGGTAATTGATCCAATAATGTCTCTCTAAATTGGGAAATAAGTCGCTTCACTAACCTCAATTCCTTATTCATGGTCATACCCACTAGTCCTCGCCCAAAGTTTGACAACTTTGTGAACTTAGAGAAGTACTCCCTCATATATGACTCTCCTTGCTCGAGTTGTATGAATTTCTCCAGTTGCAAACTTACTTCGACATTGGGTGAAAACTTAATTTCGAATCGATCTTTGAATTCGTTCCAAGTGAATATTCTTCCTGCATTCTCCTCTAAGATCATATTCCAAAATTCCAAATCTTCACCTTTGAGATGCCATGCTGGTACTCTTCTCTTCAACTGGTCTTCCCACTCAGTAGTCCCAAAGATACAGTCACATTTCGTTATCCATGATTTAGCTCCTAGGAATCCTTCTGTTTCGAGAAAGGGTTTACCTATCCTTATAAAGATAAGGGAAATTAAGGGTCAGTTCAGCTGGTTGAGTTAAGGGGGCAACATGAACTTGTTCCACAGTCCTTAACTGTTGTTGGAACCATTCGGGTAAGTACCGAGGTCTTACCAAATTCTCTTACTCCGGTTGCTTTTCAGCCAACTCTATTATTTGTAAGAGAAAAAATTTCAATCGAAATTCCTAAGATGGTGTTCAAACAAAAAGAAAAAAGAAGAAAGAGATATTTCCTAATATAATCGCATATGTCTTAGGGGTATAATATATGGATATATATAATTTGAAAATCTTTTTCAAATAACAAGTACATCTCCTATACGTATATTTTCCAGTATTTCGGTAGCCTAGGCTCTGAAACTAAATGCAACAACTCACCTGTAACGGGCCTAGATCCCAAATCCGAAAAGGCCCATCGGAACTTAGAGCCATTCTAAGCAAGTTATTAGATTCTATAAAAAATAAAATAACAGAGCCAGACTAAAAAAAAATCAGTTCTCATAGCAGAGTGGACAAAATATAATAATCAAAATTTATGTACCATATCATAAAAACCTCAAAAATGTCAAATGCATTGGAACAAAAACCAAATGTCATAAAAAATAAGGTATGGTAAATCACAACTATTATAGAGATACAATCATATTATAGATACAATAATAATAAACTAAATAAAGATCTCCATCACCAAGCTCCTTCTTCCATGTCATCATCAAGCACGCGCTACCATCCGACTTAACCTTTGTTACTAAGAGGAGGGAGTCAAACAATAGTTCCGGTAAATAAAAATTCTTTAAGTTTAGAAGGAAACGTATTTCATATATTTGGTAGTATAAAACCTATCAGGTTTATCTCTAGGAAAATATAAGTACATATATACCACACATATATGAATGTATACTTTTAATGGAATGAGGTGACACTTTTCTAAACACTTAGGGCCATTATAAATATGGGTGGATTCCTACAATCATTTTGACCCCTTTGGTGGACCCTTGTAACTTAAGACCTCGCTTCCTAGTAGATTACATTTTATAAATATTCTCTCAAAGTAATGCGAGAGATAGTAATCAGCCACTTAATACCAAGTTTAGGTAGGAACTAACGTCGTTTAAGACCTTCCTGGCAAACCCAACGTTACTATGTAGTTGTCATTATAGGTGAAATTTTAGTCACTTAGTACTTCCGTTAGATAAGTGTATGGCCCATCCCTAGGTATGCCTTCACATAGCACCAAGATAAGAAGTGAGCAACTTTCGACGAACTACCCTCTCATCCGTACACTATTTAATATCTCATGGTCTAGAGAAAAGCGGACTGCATGCCACTTACTACCTAATATGGGAGGGTCCTCATGACTTTAGCCCAAAAAGGGATAAACCCTTTAGAGTGGACCAAGTCCTAACTACTTAATATGCAAAAGTTCGATCATCCGCTTAATACCATCTCGAGGAAGGCCTATCGCACACAAATGGCTCATGGCACTAGATGTCTCATATTAACCCATTTTTTTGTAGCTGTTGGATTTGCTAGGCAGTTCCAGATTGACTTCTACTACAAGTAGGGGTTAACCTCCTGTCCATGTGCCATTTAATATTTTTAAAAGGCCATTAATATGCGCACATGGTATTTAAAATGAATTTCTTAATTTAATACATTTAATATGCATTTATGATACGTGAATTACACTATCTAATATATATACATACACACACACACACACACACACATATATATATATATATATAAGACGTAATTAGTGGAGCAGGTAAAGAAAGTGCATTAAAGTTGAAATTTCAGTTCTTTTTCTCCTAGCAAAGATATACATGTCATATTTCCCAAATTCCACAACACAGCGCAGAAATATTCATTTCAATATTTGAAGCAATAATATGGCAAATAACATAACACAATAAAAAATAACTTGTAACCTAGACTTTTAGGACAATCTTAATAAATAAAAAAGGGACATGGTCAATAAACAATATTATATGTATATTCTTTCTGGCACTATTTTACTTCCACTTGTGAGATTTTGTACAAAAGAAAGGATTTTTGTACATGTTTTTTATTATGTCTAAACTGACCATTTTATATAAAAACAGAGGTTTAAACACAAATAAGTTACAATTCCTAAATGCACACTTTTGTGTTAATTTAATTTACAATACTAATAAAAGTAAGTAAAATATAATAGGTGATAAATTTACATCCACATCAAAATAATAAAAATCCCTCTTTATTTATAATAATCAAAATCCAAATAAATAGGTCGATTGACCATTTTTGATTTATTAAAGATTTAGGGGATTTAGATATTTTTTTAATGAAATCCCAAATCCCTATAGGAATAAACAATCCAGATTCATACTAACATTTATGGAAAGATATGTAAACTTGGAATAATTCCCACTTACAGTATGGACAGAAGAAGAGAACTGTGAATAAATCTAATTCTGGATTGCAGCCTTGAACAAACATACCATAATTCCTTATCCTAAAATATTATATACATATATATGTACGCAGAAATCGATATACAATCATATACATATATAAAATCTAGTTCCAAAATTTTTAAATAAAAAATAGAATAGTGGAAGCAGAAATAAATTAGAATAGAGAAAGAAGAAGAACTAGCCTGACCTAAACTGGAACTAAATAAAACGAAGAAGAGAAAGAACGGAGGCAAAGTCTAAAGAAGATGTGGGATTTAGAGATGAGGCTAGGGATTTATTTATGGGTGCTAAAGCATGTGAGAACCTTTATATTTAAATTATTAAATCTGAACCATTCAAATCAGCAAGCAATATACAAAACCTAACCTAAACCTAGCCGCCATCTATCATTTTACCTTTGGGGAGGGCGATCGACGCCCAGGTCAATCCCATATAGTGGTTGACCCCTTTTAATTGCAAGGCATAGTGAATTTATTACACTTGCACATTTGATTTATATTAATTGCCATTTAATTGCGTTGATTTATTTCCACTTCTTCTATATTTTCTCCCTACTTATATGTATATATATACACATAACTTAGAATTTGAAAATAGAAATATTCTCTTATGCCAATTGTGAAAGTGACTATAGGCTCGTGCAATATGGAATATACAAATAGTAAACTAATAATAAGTGCAGAATATAAAAATCAAGTAAAATAACATCAGAGATTATTTATACTGGTTCGAACTCCCATTCTACATGCAGTACTAGATTCCCTCTGTAATTTAACTAATATGACACTTCTCTTAACCCGGAGGAATATGTTTGCACCGCTTGAGCAATCTAACAAGACTTCCACCACCTAAGAAACCAAGCATGATTTTTCTTGTTGGAGAAACCGAACAAGACTTCTATTACACCTAAGCAACTGAACAAGAATTTTCTTTCCGGAGCAACCGAGCAATACTTGAATACAAATAGTAAAGATTGTTTGACTTGATGTGTTATATATGATACAATGTGGATTTGTCAAGTTGAAGTACAACCTTCCTATATTATTTTCCTTTAGTATATGCTTGATAAGTATGAGTATACGAAGATAAAGAAGGAATAAATTGCTTTGAAATCTAAAGATTGTAATCTAAGATTTTAGGAATTCAAAATAATTTGAATATCGTAGCATATGAAAGTATTGTATCGGAGGATTCAAGAATCAAAAGAGAATAATCATAAGTAAGAAAGTTAAATTAGTAATTTGTTTGGTTTAATAATTCATGTGTTTTTATAGTGTTAGAATGGATACAACTATTATTGAAAAGGTTCAGTCAAACAGGACAAAAGAAACTCTCAAAGAATCAGAAGACTATTCGCAAAAAGAAGTGTTTGTTCAGGAAGATGATAGTTGGAAGAACATCAATCGACTGAATATTCATAGGCAGTCGATTGAATATTCATAGGAAGTCGACTAAGTTCAAATAGTATGCATGTGTACAGATTTAAAACCATTAACTGGATAGGCCAATTTAGTCGACTGATAAAATTCTATCTTCTGAAGTTAAAAAATATTTTTTTTTTTTTTGATGAAATGTGAGAGGATGTTAACAACTTAAGGATATATCTTAACATGAATAAGCTCTAACTAACACTCTGACACACACACACACACATATACACACACCAACTCAAGAGCTTAGTCTCTTGCTTATCCTTATTTTGTTGAGAGATGATTTCTGAATATTTGTTGTTGTACATTGCTGAGCTTGGTTGTCGTCATGATCAAAACTCCTAATCCAACATCCTCACCCTTTTTGACTGATGAGAAGACTAAATTGAGATATAATCAAGTATCGACAAATAGTGTCATTCCCCTTATTTTAACAGCTTATCTCCCTCTCAATTATTGACCTATTAAAATAGTTAGTGCACAAATTTTCTCCCTCTTTGTCATCGAAAAAAAGGAGATACTTGTTTAATAATTTTATGAAATAGATACTAGTAAGTTATGTCACAAACAGCATAGACATCAAATTATCACATAACGAGTACATGTGTCATGCAATCTTACAAGCATAAGTATGCAATACAAAGATTAAAACATAACACATACATAACAAGTACAGATAGCAAAGTACTAAGATTACAAAACATAAGATAGATAGAATAACAAAGTTTTTAGCAAAAAGATCTTAGATTATAATCCATGAAAAGAAACTTACTAATCGCCACCTGATCTCCAATCACCATCATCTCTATTGTGACTTCTTGCTTCATCTCCTTCTTCCACTTCATTATTTCCTTCATTCGATGTACTATAAGAAAATTGAGGCATAGGTCGCTTACGTAGATCTCTTTGCTCATGGATTTCTGTAGCATAGGTAGAAGCACATAAAAGCTTGTCCCAAATGTTATTGAAAAAACCTTTGACCTGGTTAAGCTTTGCGTCGATAATAATTACAGTTTTATCAATATTAGATAGTCGTCTATCTAAGATCTTTTGACTTCTAGAAACAATGGTCAAGGGTTTTTGCACATTAGAAGTGTAATAACCCGGAAATTCTGAGCCAATTTAAAATTTTTATTTTGGCAATTTTAGCGAAATTTGAATATTTAAAATGATATATTTTAAATAATAACGACGAGAAATTTATTTTGAATAGAATTAGAACGCATAAATTTATATACGTCGCTGTTAGAATATAATTATTTTATTTTAATTATAAAAGGAATTGGAAATGGCGCGGTAGTTCGATAATTCGATTTCAAAATTCAAATGAATGTACAGGAATCAAAGTAAACCGGATTTTAGAGAAACCAAAAATATTAGAATCTATTTGATAATATCTTTCCAACGAATCCGAGAAATTGAAATTTCATATTGGGAATCAAAAGATATGTCCAGTTGAAAATTTAGAATAGTCGCTATGGAATTTCGGCCCTTAAAAATAGCCATTTTGCAAACGACCTCGGATTTCAACGAAACCACTTTTGTTGGATCCGCGATGTCAAGTTATTGCTAGGTTTCAAATTTCGTAATTTTTCGAATCAGTATGTGAGCGTGGCAAAGGAAAACGCGTTTGACCAGTTTTAGTTGATTTTAATCGACTGGAAAATGGCCATTTTTCAAACGGTCTCAGAATTTGATGAAACCAATTTTGTTAGGACCGTATCGTCAATACGAAGCTAGAAAATATTTTTCTAGAATTTTTCGAGTCCGTATGTGACCCCGTAATTTGAAATGTACGTTTAAAATTCAGTATAATGATTTAAATGTAAATTCAACAGAAACTGATCGTAACGATCGAATTGGCCTTCGAAACACATCCCATTGTGTTCGGAATGTGGGTAATTAGCTAGGGGCGACAGTCGTTGGGCTAGATTTGGGATTCGAACGAAAAGTCAACTTTAAGGAATTAAATATAAAATTAAAATAAATATAAACCTCTTCTATCCCTCACCCCCCTTCACTGTCATTCAAAAATCAAAACATTAAAAAGAAAAAAAAAACCGATGAACGCGACCCCTCCCTCCTCCAGCTGACACCATCGTAGGACCCTCATCCCCTCGCCGCGCCTCCCATCGCCGAGCACACCCCCACTCGGTCATCGTTGAACCTCCAGCCGCCACCCTCCTCGATTTTCCCCAAACCCTAACACCCGCGCAAGCAAGCCCCACTACGCCACCATGAGGATGCTGCCCACCACCCTGAGCCTCCACTACTACCGTCGGCCTCCGGCCATTCCCCCCTCCAACGCTGCTTCCGCCCTCTTTGCTCATTAAAACCCGAACCCCCTTCCTCTTTGTTGAAACCTTGAAACCACGAGATCCTCCACCGAATACCTGTCAGGCGCAGCCCATTCTCAGCCATACCCCACCTTCGACTCCTCCGGTAAGCATTTATTTTGATTTTTAGTTGTTTACACAATTAAAAAGGTGATTTTTTGCATATAAAAATTAGATTTTTATTGTATAAATAGCAAAATAAAAATTGGATTTTTTTCTTTAATGGTATGACATATAAAAAGTTGATTTTTATTTGCTTAAACCTTTGATTTTTGTTCATATATATATATATATATATATATATATATGAAGTAAAGGTAGGAAGAGGCGACTTTTATAATGAAGTAGCGAAGATATAAAATATAATTTTTATATCATAGAAAAGTTAAAAATATTATTTTTATATAGTAGAAATAATAAAAATATGTTTTTTATCATATGTGAAATATAAAAATATAATTTTTATAAATTAGGAGTATAAAAATATGATTTTTATATAATAGAGGATATAAAAATATTATCTTTATATAAGTAGTGAAATAAAAATAAGCGTTGTAAAAATATATGAAGTAAAAATATGATTTTTATTTATTGAATGAAGTAATAAAAATATAATTTTTATTATGAACAGCGTAGTAAAGACTGCATTGGAATTTCAATCAGATCCAGACGGTTCAGCAGTTCAAAAGTAAAGCACGGCGGAGTGGAACCCTCAGTGAGAACTTCTCACTTTTAATTTAATTTTCTTGTTAAAATATATACTAGGACGTAGACGGTGTTTAGTAGCACCCGACACCCATCGTCCACAGACCATGCACGGCTTGTATGCTTGTTTATTTGATTTTGATGTGTAATTGATTGTGTGATGTGATGTGAAATGAAATAAAATATTTATATAGTTAAAAATATTTTATAGTTGAAAATAGATTTTTTAACGTGTATTTAAAATGAAATAAAGATAAACAAATCGGACGATTTGTTTATATACACACATTTGACTGATATTGATTGGGACGATAAATTTTACACATCGCCCAACTGCACAAATAAAATCTGTGGTTGATTGTTTGAAACCCCACACGGGTATTGGGATGATATATGACATACACTAATCCCAATAATTAGTTGTATGTCGATCGATTGATTGACAGTCTGTTATGAGCGTTAAATACTTATATTTGATGCTTATACAGTGTAGAACGCACTCTGGATGATGGTTGATTATTTATTGTTGTTATTTTATACATGTTTTGTAGAAAATCCGTATAATTAACATTATATGGTAATTGATTGGGCCTAATTCTAGTTTTGAAAAAGAAATATTTGAAATAGAATATTTGAATAGAAATATTTGAAAATAAAAATATTTGAAAATAGAAATATTTGAAAAAGAAATATTTGAAATAGAATATTTGAAAATAGAAATATATTAAGCCGTGTTGATTAGATTGATGCCATTTTGACGTGAACAATGTTTATATCGATTTTATTCAAATTGAAATGAATATTAAAGTGAATTGAAATTCGAATTAAATTCGAATTAAATTGAATTAAATTGAATTAAAATTCGAATTAAATTGAATTAAATTCGAATTAAATTCGAACTAAAATGAATTGAAATTGGAATTAAAATTGAAATAGAATTGAAATTGAATAGAAATGAATTCGAATTGAAATTGAATTAATTTGAAATTCAAATTGAATTGAAAACGAATTGAAATTGAATTAAAAATCGATTTGAATTGAAATCAATTTGAAATGAATTTAAAACGAATTTGTAAGGGAAAGTTCAATTTTGATTTGAATTTGAAAAGGAAGTTGAAATCGTTTTGAAAACAAATTTTAAACGATTTTTAGAATACATTTTAAAAGGAAATCGATGAAGTATATATTATATATAATATATATATATAATATAATGGCCAAATAGAACGCGCCGCGCCGTGGCAGTTCGCGAATTTCGACCATTGAATTCGAATGGACATTGCGGGAGATCCGACCGTCGGATTCTCCTAAAACAGGAACCGTTGGGTTCGCATCGAAAAGTTCTTTCTAAAGAATATTAGAAATTTGAAATCTAACGGTTGGATTTGGAATTATGTCCAAATCAAATTTGGAAAAGGTCGTTGTAAGTGCAGTTCGATGGCCATTGATGGAAATGACTGTACGGGCCTTGATAAAATTATTATAAATAGTAATAATTTGTGTAAAATCATAACAAATGATTTGGGAAGAGTTGGGATGAAATACTCCATATTTGAAAAGATAAAAATAGATTTTTATCGAAATGAACTAGTTTTGAACTAGAATAAAAATCAATTTATTTTTGAAATAAATAAATTGAATTTGAAAATGGTTTTAAAAGAAACTAGAATTTCCAATAATTGAATTGGAATAGATTTGAATCGAAATTGTCTTTGGAATATTTCGATGTTGGATTTCGTGATGATACAGATATTGTTATGGGAATTTGAAAGATATATTTATATCGTTATTTCCAATACGATATTTGTTGGTCGTAGAATTTGATATTGAATATAAGCCGATATATTTTCTATTCAGAGCCTTGTATTTAATATCAAATGTGATTTGGGTTTGTCGTGGATGGTGTCTTCATTAACACTGTTCTTAAACCCAGTTGAGAAAAAGATCAAATCTTTTTATTTGGATTTAGTGAAGTATACCAATTAAATGGTATTTAATTGGAATTGAATTTGAATTGATTTTTGGGTTTATCGTGAACGGTGTTTTAAATAACACTTGTTCTTTAACCCGATGATTAATGGAATGTGATTTTGGGTTTATAGTGAACCGTGTTTTAAATGGCATTGGTTCTTTAACCCAGTTAAAGACAAGAGGTGATTTCCCAAGTTAAATAATCATTGATATTGATTTTTGGGAAGATTAAAACCAAGTGGAGTTTTAATGAATCTTTAATTAGATTGAAAAGGTCGGGAATGGAGTATCACCAGTTTTGCTCCAGGCGATAGTTAAATCTTTAATTAGATTTGAACGTGAAATGGTAATTGAATTTACTGATAACACCGTGGGGTTAGATATGAATTATGAACAATTTTACTTCATGGGATGAATAGGTTGGGATTGGGAAATAAAATAAATGATTACTTTGGTGTGGTTCGCTAATCCCGACTAGTTTGAATTCATATTCAAAAGAAGATTAAAGAATAAATTTAAAGAATAAATTTAAAGAATTTATCTTTGATAAAATTAATGGGAACCTTTCCCAAAGTATAAGAATATTTAAATAAACGAATATTCTGAATTGGAATGAGGCGTATGTTATGTTTGTGTAACACTTGTTTATTATCTACGTGAGTTATTCGGAAAGACTGGGTTTATCCCATTCTGAATAACTGATACGGCGATAAGTCAAAGGTGAAGACGGTGGTTGAAGACCAGAGGTCTTCATGTAACAACCCGAATTTTAAACAATGTGTTAAGACAAGAATCAAGGCAGAATTAAATTATAAAATCTAAATCAGGATAAACGGGTTACGCCATTGCGTTCTTCTCGGAAAAATACGCGAAATAGAGTCCGAAATTTCGTAAATCGGAGTCTGTATGACCGAGATATGGCCTCGTGAAGTTTGACGAAAAATTCAAATTCAAAACAGATTCAAAATTTCAGAAAATCAGGGTAGGCGGGAAAAATCCCGCCCTTACCAGGTCGACCAGGGGGTCGACCTGGGTGTCAACCTGGGTGGGACCAGATCGACTGGGGAGTCGACCCCAGGGTCGACCTGGGGGTCGACCTGCCTGGTCGGACCCAGGCAGCCTGGTGCACCTGTTTTGCTGTTTGGCTCGGTTTTGGAGGCTTGTGACGATTTTTGAGGGCTTGGATCTATCCTAGGGTTAATCTAACGGCCTAAACTACTTCTAATCTCTATAAAAAGACCCCTAAGCCTACCCTAAACCCTCACAAATCACTCATGTCACGAAGTGCTGCCCAAATGCCAAGTGATCATGGCCTCCATCTCCAATTCCTAGAGACTATGCATTCAAATCGGATTCAAATCAAAAGGTGCAAGCTTGCTACACCAAATCGAGGCCAAATCAACGTTGCTACGACGGTTTCATGACGGTTCTTCTTCAAAGGAGCCACCTTTCTTTGTCAAAACGATTCATGCGCATTCTCCAAGCCTCGCTATGTAAGTTCTAGCTACTTCGAGATGTTAACGGTAGTTGAATCATGGCATGGAACAAAATATGGTTAAACATGAATGCTATAACCTATGCGAGCCTAGTTTGCTTCTTTAACATGAACATATGACTTTGGGTTATGTTTTAGCGACTAAACCATGCTATTCATGTTGCATTGGACTTAGTTTGCCATGCAAGATTGGACCTTTACTTGTAGTATGATAGCATGAACACTTAGAGCCACTTTGACTTGTGAAATAGTTGCACAAATTGGACTTTGGGGCTTATGCATGTAAATGAAACCAACCCCCTTATGATATCATGTTTATGTAAGGTCAAATCCCGTTATGACAACATGCAAGTTTGTGGCCAAATTTCCTATGATAATATGCAAGTTTGTGGCCAAATTTCCTATGATAATATGCAAGTTTGTGGCCAAATCCTTTATGACATTATGCATGCTTATGGCCAACCCCTATATGACACTATCATTCATGTTTTAAGGCCAAACCCCCTTATGATACCATGCATGCTTGGAGCCAATCCCTTTTGTGGCATCGTGCATGTTTTGGGGTCTACATGTAGCCATAGTATACCTACTATGTTGACTCGCTTTTACTCAAGTAAAAACACAATTTGGGGTAGGATAGACAAACATGAGAATGACGCGAAAAACTCGACTTGAGGTTACATGTGAACACGACATGTAAGTTGAACCAAAATGGGGACATGACACATAGGGTAAACATGGGACTTGAAACTAGACACGTATGGGTTGTAAGTGTGATATAACTCTAGACCAAACGTGAAAGTGGCCAACTCGAAGTTGGGTTGAGTTTGTAGCATAAATCTACCCAGACCCGCCCGGCTTAACTAGTGGCTACAAACAATAGGATCCAATGTGAGAAGTTGGTCATGTCGCGCTTAAGACCCGAGGTTAGACTAGGTTGTGGTGTAAATCTACCCGGACCCGCCCGGCTTAACTAGTAACCACAACAAGGTCTAATGTGAGAGGTTGAAGAGTCCATTAATTAAATTAATGCCACATGATAAGGTTAAGTAAATTTGACTAATGACACTTAACCGATATGACATGAATGGGTAGGTTAAGTTAAACCGGACTTGGTTCCTTAATGACACTTAACCATACAAGACAATTAGGGGATGGAGTTAAGTAATTTACGCTTAACTAATCCGACTTGGCAATTAGATGGGGTTAAGTAATTAAGACTTAACTAATCTAAACACGGTAATTCGATGGGGTTAAGTTAAACACTTAACCAATCTAAACTTGGTAATTCAATGAGGTTAAGTAACCAATACTTAACTAATTTAATATGATAATTTAATGGGGTTAAGTAACTTATACTTAACCAATTATACGTGATGATTTGATGAGGTTAAGTAACCTACACTTAACCAATCTAATATGTGGGTCTGGTAGGGTTAAGTCACAAGACCTTTTAAATTAGGCTTAACCATTGTAATACGATTAGTGGATGGGGTTAAGTTAACCTATACTTAACCAATCCGACTCGACAATCTGATGGGATTAAGATAATCTATGCTTAATCAATCTAACATGATAATCTGATAGGGTTAAGACAAATAAATACTTAACCAATTTGACTTGATAGGGTTAAGTCATGAGCTTCTTAGTACACTTAACCAACTTGTAGGGCTAAACCTTGAACTTGAGTACTTAGCCAATCTTGACATGATTCGTAGGCGGGTTAAGTCATGAACTTGGATAACAACACTTAACCCATTTGGCAAAACCCTAGATCAGGGGGCTAGGTTGGAAATCGTGGTTAACAAGGATAGCGGGAAGAGAAGCTAAGTGGTAAACCTTAGTTAAGGATAACTAAGTAATAATTCTTAGCCAAGGACAGGGGACTAGTTCATAAATAGATGAGTAACCTGATACGGTAGGTCATCGCTTGGTATACGAGGAGGACCAACTTATCTGACTTGGATAAGGGCTCCAACGAACTGGGTGACGAAGCGGTAGCTTCGGGGGACGTGAGGGTACTCTTGGTATCCCTCTGTGAGGTGGCAGGTGGTCCATGAAACCCGGCCTCACAGAGGTTAAGGTCTGCGGTAGAAGAGCCAAGAGTATGCCTTGGTTGTTATGCGAGCGACCTAAAGACTGGGATGGATTAGCGTGGAGTCGACGATACTTGTTTTTGCCCTGGATAGCACGTCGCCGACTACCTACCATCTTTAGTCAATCGTATACATACGGAAAGGCAGGGAACTCCCAACAGACCATATACTTGCTATCGAGTTATGGGTGAGGTCGGCTATCTAGGAGTGGGCATCGATGGGCCGTAGTGTAGTTCTCATACATGATTTTTCTTGGATTGCCTTTCAGTAGTTGAGGGAGGGGTCACGTGGGACCATAGCCACGGGTACAAAAACAGACATTGATATCTGCATCGGCAGACGACTTAAAGCTCCCGACTGTGTTCCGTATTTCTTGATTTGCCCTGGCACGGAACTTGGATGGCACATTGATGAACATGTGCGTCTAGACATGGAAAACGATTCACGATACATACGCGGGATAAAGGGCGCAGTTGACGGGTGGCATAATCCCGAGTGGCCCTAGGTGGCTGAACCCAAACCGAGACACGGAAACGTTCATTAGGTAGCATAATCCTAGTGGTCCTAGGTGGCATAAATCCTAAGTGAACGCGCGATAGTTCATGGTTAGGAAACATAACTAGATCAAGGGTAGCAGTCCAAAATAACCTCAAGGATAAAACGTTTACATGGTAAAGCCCGTATGGCCTACGGCAAAGGACTGAACTTATACATGGAAAGAAACATACGAGTTGGGAAAACCTACATATGCTATATATTAGGTTGACATGGACCATTACATGACATTGGGCAAGGGACGTTCATAGTTAACACATGATGCGGGTTGGGATACTAGTACGAGAGGTGCAGAGCAAATATACATGATAGATACCGTGGGATGTTGTACAGGATAGATGCCTTGGGATAGTATACTTGATAGAAACCTGACGATGTGATACCTTGATTTATCATGACACCGTAGTTTATCATGATATCTTAGTTTACCTTGCTACAGTAGTTCAGCCTGTTACCCTGGTTTAGTTTATCTATCTTGTAGTCATCCTTATGTTTACTTTCAGTTTATGCATGTCATGTTACCTTTACCTGTTTTTATACTGGAAGTAGATAGGACTTACCTGTCTTTATGACTGACCCCGTTTTGTTTTGCCTCTTTGTCTTCCGTTTCCCCCTCCCCCCCCCCCCCCCCAAGGTTTTCAGGGAGGGAACACTGTTATCTAGTTCGGACTTCTTCTGCTCGAAGGTCATCACGCATGGCTTGGACTTTTCTTGGCTATGGCTACTTTACTGTTTTACTTCAGGAATAATTTATGAAATGGTTTTATGCTTCTTTACTATTGCAAGACAGGTTTTAATGTATTCTGATGTAAAAGGCTTTAGGCCTTATTTTATAAGGTAATGAAATTTGTTTTACTTCCGCTGTTTTATATATATGTTATGTCTTGTAATATTTCTGTGCATGTTTACCTCGATAATGCTTCACCAAACCTAGTGCATTCCCTTTGTGAGTGACCCTAGCGGAGGTGGGGTGTTACATTTGGTATCAGAGCAGAAGATTACCAGACTGGGCAAAAGTTTTTAAAACCTTCTGAAAAGTATTTGAGAAACCGTTTACAAAGAAGCATTTTTCAAGAAAAGTTTTTAAAGGCTATTCCCCAAAAGGCCATTAGCACTATCCTTTGTTTTCTTGATTGAATCTCTTTTCCTTTCTTTCCTCCATCGGTAGTCACTGTAGTCTTAACGGCGACTAATCCTTGTCTAGCCACGTAAGTGTTTTCTGTGTGATGGAGGAAGTTCTCGAGAGACCTGTTGCCGCGTTATAAGAAAGGATAGCAAGAACAAGGATAAGGGACACAAGCTTAAGGATAGGCAACTTGTTAGTATGGCTTAAGCCACAATGGAGGAAAAACGGGACAGATAGTTAAGAATTATGGGACAAGGACAAGATCATCGGGAGGGCAATTGTATACTCTCATTTCTAGCGTATCTCGAAAGGATGGTAACGATCTTGTTAAACGTTTAGCTTTTCCTCTCTATCATCCCATCAGGACTTTGTTTTGATCATAGCATCATTTAAGTCTGCTTCGATAGTTAAGTCTCTGCACCTTAGTACTAGCATGGTAGAAGATCCCACTTTAGTCCCAAAATCTGGTTGGAGAGTCGGTCCATTTATTCATGACTTGGTTGGATTTGAGAACGGCTATGCCAAGTGTTGAGATTAGAAGCAATGCTTCTATTGTTAAGCTATGGATGGATTCTAGGGATGAAGTGGTTATCCAGTAAGGGATACCATTCTCGGTTTTGAAAAGAGGGTAGTCAGACTCTTGGCTTCGGTAATACCCTCGAAGCCACGTGTAACCTTTTGGGCTTTGTCATGGTTAGATACCTAGAATCACTTGATGTATTTATCGGAAACCTCGTAGCCGATCAAGCAACGTTCACCAATAAGGCGGATGGTTCATTCCGCTTAAGCATGGGCTGTAGGAATCACCCTAGTAAGTGCACGTGGTAACATGGATTGGCATTGGTAAACGAGATCCAGAATTCACTAGTGAATTTTGGAGAGCTTGCATGAGTACGTAGATATGGTTGAACCGAGCATACTAGGGAAAGAATAAGTGAAAGTGAAACGAGAAGCGACAGTGAAATGAGTTCCAACGCATACCTTGGAAATTGGAATCAAGGAGCTACGAAATCACGGAGTTAAAAAAAGATGGTCAAGGCACCGAGGAATTAAGCTCAAGGAAACGCGACTTAGAAGACGTAAGGCTAGACACGCGCATAGTACCTCTTTTGAAAGAGTGTATCCTTGATCCCTGGTTTTTCCTGTAGGGCTTGCTCGCATGTTATCTTTTGGTGAATATCCTCTCGGTCCTGTTTCTGTCGCAAACCCCGTAGGGAGTTTACCTTGTTTATCTCCTCGATCCAATCGTGAGAACCTCAGGTAGAATCCTATGGATGTAAACATGTATTTGAAACATGTTATGATTGATATGGTTGCAAATGGTTGCAAGTGGTTGCTCGTGGATGCACGAATACACATTAGATACTAGATCGACGCGGTCACGTTTCATGTTGCATATGCACGAGTATTTATACTTGTTTATGGATGAAATTGAATGTGTTATCATGCGGATGTTGCATATGAATGAATGTTTGTGCACGCATATAGTACTTATATGACTAGGACTATTTGCATACATGTTGGACTCATGGCACTAAACATATTTTGCATTAGAAAGATCATTCAGGCCTGATCATTAGCATTAGCTAAGGAGCATATACACACACGTTTTGCATATGTTCATATGGCATTAGAAATCGTTTAAGGACAATGTTTGCCAGTGGATGATGTTTTGAGTAGATGGATGATGGATGGTAGGATACGTTCTTCCTAACTTGGAGATTTCGGGGACGAAATCCTTAAAGGAGGGGAGAATGTAACAACCCGAATTTTAAACAACGTGTTAAGAAAAGAATCAAGGCAGAATTATATTATAAAATCTGAATCAGGATAAAAGGGTTACGCCATTGCGTTCGTCTCGGAAAAATACGCGAAATAGAGTCCGAAATTTCGTAAATCGGAGTCTGTATGACCGAGATATGGCCTCGTGAAGTTTGACGAAAAATTCAAATTCAAAACAGATTCAAAATTTTAGAAAATCAGGGTAGGCAGGAAAAATCCCGCCCAGACCAGGTCGACTAGGGGGTCGACCTGGGTGTCGACCTGGGTGGGACCAGGTCGACTGGGGAGTCGACCCCAGGGTCGACCTGGGGGTCGACCTGCCTGGTCGGACCCAGGCAGCCTGGTGCACCTGTTTTGCTGTTTGGCTCGGTTTTGGAGGCTTGTGACGATTTTTGAGGGCTTGGATCTATCCTAGGGTTAATCTAACGGCCTAAACTACTTCTATTCTCTATAAAAAGACCCCTAAGCCTACCCTAAACCCTCACAAATCACTCATGCCACGAAGTGCTGCCCAAATGCCAAGTGATCATGACCTCCATCTCCAATTCCTAGAGACTATGCATTCAAATCGGATTCAAATCAAAAGGTACAAGCTTGCTACACCAAATCGAGGCCAAATCAACGTTGCTACGACGATTTCATGACGGTTCTTCTTAAAAGGAGCCACCTTTCTTTGTCAAAACGATTCATGCGCATTCTCCAAGCCTCGCTATGTAAGTTCTAGCTGCTTCGAGATATTAACGGTAGTTGAATCATGGCATGGAATAAAATTTGGTTAAACATGAATGCTATAACCTATGCGAGCCTAGTTTGCTTCTTTAACATGAACATATGACTTTGGGTTATGTTTTAGCGACTAAACCATGCTATTCATGTTGCATTGGACTTAGTTTGCCATGCATGATTGGACCTTTACTTGTAGTATGATAGCATGAACACTTAGAGCCACTTTGACTTGTGAAATAGTTGCATAAATTGGACTTTGGGGCTTATGCATGTAAATGAAACCAACCCCCTTATGATATCATGTTTATGTAAGGTCAAATCCCGTTATGACAACATGCAAGTTTATGGCCAAATTTCCTATGATAATATGCAAGTTTGTGGCCAAATTTCCTATGATAATATGCAAGTTTGTGGCCAAATCCTTTATGACATTATGCATGCTTATGGCCAACCCCTATATGACACTATCATTTATGTTTTAAGGCCAAACCCCCTTATGATACCATGCATGTTTGGAGCCAATCCCTTTTGTGGCATCGTGCATGTTTTGGGGTCTACATGTAGCCATAGTATACCTACTATGTTGACTCGCTTTTACTCAAGTAAAAACACGATTTGGGGTAGGATAGACAAACATGAGAATGCCGCGAAAAACTCGACTTGAGGTTACATGTGAACACGACATGTAAGTTGAACCAAAATGGGGACATGACACATAGGGTAAACATGGGACTTGAAACTAGACACGTATGGGTTGTAAGTGTAATATAACTCTAGACCAAACATGAAAGTGGCCAACTCGAAGTTGGGTTGAGTTTGTAGCATAAATCTACCCGGACCCGCCCGGCTTAACTAGTGGCAACAAACAATAGGATCCAATGTGAAAAGTTGGTCATGTCGCGCTTAAGACCCGAGGTTAGACTAGGTTGTGGTGTAAATCTACCCGGACCCGCCCGACTTAACTAGTAACCACAACAAGGTCTAATGTGAGAGGTTGAAGAGTGCATTAATTAAATTAATGCCACATGATAAGGTTAAGTAAATTTGACTAATGACACTTAACCGATATGACATGAATGGGTAGGTTAAGTTAAACCGGACTTGGTTCCTTAATGACACTTAACCATACAAGACAATTAGGGGATGGAGTTAAGTAATTTACGCTTAACTAATCCGACTTGGTAATTAGATGGGGTTAAGTAATTAAGACTAAACCAATCTAAACACGGTAATTCGATGGGGTTAAGTTAAACACTTAACCAATCTAAACTTGGTAATTCAATGAGGTTAAGTAACCAATACTTAACTAATTTAATATGATAATTTAATGGGGTTAAGTAACTTATACTTAACCAATTATACGTGATGATTTGATGAGGTTAAGTAACCTACACTTAACCAATCTAATACGTGGGTCTGGTAGGGTTAAGTCACAAGACCTTTTAAATTAGGCTTAACCATTGTAATACGATTAGTGGATGGGGTTAAGTTAACCTATACTTAACCAATCCGACTCGACAATCTGATGGGATTAAGATAATCTATGCTTAATCAATCTAACATGATAATCTGATAGGGTTAAGACAAATAAATACTTAACCAATTTGACTTGATAGGGTTAAGTCATGAGCTTCTTAGTACACTTAACCAACTTGTAGGGCTAAACCTTGAACTTGAGTACTTAGCCAATCTTGACATGATTCGTAGGTGGGTTAAGTCATGAACTTGGATAACAACACTTAACCCATTTGGCAAAACCCTAGATCAGGGGGCTAGGTTGGAAATCGTGGTTAACAAGGATAGTGGGAAGAGAAGCTAAGTGGTAAACCTTAGTTAAGGATAACAAGTAATAATTCTTAGCCAAGGACATGGGACTAGTTCATAAATAGATGAGTAACCTGATACGGTAGGTCATCGCTTAGTATACGAGGAGGAGCAACTTATCTGACTTGGATAAGGGCTCCAACGAACTGGGTGATGAAGCGGTAGCTTCGGGGGAAGTGAGGGTACTCTTGGTATCCCTCTGTGAGGTGGCAGGTGGTCCATGAAACCCGGCCTCACAGAGGTTAAGGTCTGCGGTAGAAGAGCCAAGAGTATGCCTTGGTTGCTACGCGAACGGCCTAAAGACTGGGATGAATTAGCGTGGAGTCGACGATACTTGTTTTTGCCCTGGATAGCACGTCGCCGACTACCTACCATCTTTAGTCAATCGTATACGTACGGAAAGGCAGGGAACTCCCAACAGACCATATACTTGCTATCGAGTTATGGGTGAGGTCGGCTATCTGGAAGCGGGCATCGATGGGCCGTAGTGTAGTTCTCATACATGATTTTTCTTGGATTGCCTTTCAGTAGTTGAGGGAGGGGTCACGTGGGACCATAGCCACGGGTACAAAAACAGACCTTGATATCTGTATCAGCAGACGACTTAAAGCTCCCGACCGAGTTCCGTATTTCTTGATTTGCCCTGGCACGGAACTCGGATGGCACATTGAGGAACATGTGCGTCTAGACATGGAAAATGATTCACGATACATACGCGGGATAAAGGGCGCGGTTGACGGGTGGCATAATCCCTAGTGGCAATAGATCGAGGCTTCTGTTGAAAAGCAAAGTCTTGTGGTTGATGATCAAAGCACCGCCTGTGTGGCATAGCTTTGTGTAACGTGAATTAGCGAGCCTCACACCCCGGTTGTGAACCAGAAACGGGAGGGGACATCAGGGAGGACATGCGTTTCCTTCTATCTAGAAGTGGCGTGTAATGGCCCAGATTTCCATAACATCAGAGTTGACTATATACGTCATACGTCCAACCCAAATATCACGAAAATACGAGACATTTTTTTTTAGAAGAAAGAGGTAGAAGAAGAACAGAAATAACAACACAGAATCTCACATCGCAGCGGAACAAAATATAATATATCACACTTTGAAATACAAAATCTTAACTGTATAACATACACTTATCAGAGTACAACACTTACAACATAGCGGAACAAACTATAACTAGATAACGCTGAAGCCTCCTGCTCCAAGCTCCTTTAGATATATCTGAAAAATCCTGAACTACTTGACTGCCCATACAAATTTAGGCACCCAAGAGTTTAGGTAGAACAAAACAAATAAACTCCGGGTCAGTCATGGGACTGGTATGAGTAAACAGTTTAAAACAGTTTCAGAAAACTAAATGATATCTCATAAGACCACGCCGTATAACACGGAACGGGTTTTTCCCTCATGAGAATCCAAACACTTGATTTAACTTTCAAAATCCCTTTGAAATGAACGATAATCTTTATATCAAAACTCCTTTGATATTATAATAATGTCTAAATCAAGTAAATAACAATCTAGTGGAACGTTTGCATCTCACGTTCCACATATATATACAAATCATAAACCGCAAGTACGTATTGGGTAATGGATTTCCAACTATGACAAGGTATGGAACCACCTTCCGCTGGTATATCTCTAGAGGAGAATACACCGAGTTCAACAAGAACATCTTGCAACTCAGCCACACATGACCGACCACCCATTTCACTTGAGTGTATCGAATGTATATCACCAACGATTGGGATCAACAACCGTTTCCCGAATGGGACAGCATCGACAATAGATTTTTAGAAGTAAATGAAACTCTAGATCAGGTGATTATACACCCTAATAGGTGCGACCTACATAGCCATGCTGCTTGCCCGATTTCTGTCATTTACCGGATGATGAGGCTAGAAGCTACGCTTTATCATCACACCAGATTCACTTCGAATGTCACATCGTCAGATCCATCGAAAATCACTAATTGACGTCTACAACAGTACCTTACGTGTCAGCTAAAAGAAGTTTCCTCCTCCGCTTCCACTCTTGGTACAGTTGAAGAAATCAATGTACGTGACCTTTCTGGAAATACTCTGTCAGACATTCATCCATACAAGTCACCCAGGAACAGGATGAACCGAAGGCACTATTTCTATTAATAGAAAAAGTCCTTGCACTCTACTCCGTCTTCGATTATCTTTATATAATCTGATTTGCACGCTACTGCCAATACGGAGTGGTTCTTCGGATAATAATCCAACCGGTCTCTCCATATTGACAACGATGGTCAAAACTTCGATAGTCTGTGATTTAACTATCGAATAAAAACAAGTGTTTCGATAGTCGATGATTTAACTATCGAATAAAACAAGTGTTCATCCAAACATTCAACAATCACTGAGCCTTTAATTAATATTCCATTAATTAAATCTCTTCTCTACTTCTTATCAATATTTGTTAACCAAATATTTTCAATAACCATATTGGCCTTATACGTTCTTTGGAAAACATTTCCATATATCGCCTTCCTTTATTTTCTAAACTTTAGAAAATATTCATTATTATATTTCCAAGCTTTGCACATATTTGGGTTAAAACAGATGTTGTGTAAAACATCGTTACGACAACCCAAATGCAGTATTTAACTAATTCTTGTTCCACATTGATCTTCGAGCTTGAATCTTGCTACTTATCGGTATATCATGAAATCAACCAAGTTGGGGTATAATTACCTCTCAGACCTTGACCGAATAACATTTAACGTCAAAACAGACAAGAGTACTTACTCGAATAATCAATACCATACAACTGATTATTCACCTTTAAACACATATACACTTCCTCTTTCTGTTCCTACTAGATTTGATTCTTATACTTCCTTTTTGATTATACTATTCTATTTCTACGTTCGTTTTCTTATCGATACGGTGATTTCTAACTATCAAATTATCTTAAAAATATTCTATCTCCTTAAATTCCCGGAAAAATTCGCCATAACCTCCTTTGTACCGGGAGCATCGGGAAATTTCAAATAGCTTTCCCGGTCCTTCTTATCTCAAAAAGAAAAAGAAAAAGCCAAGCGGCTTGCCGATACGGCGCATAAAATCTCATATGGAAATTAAATACGTACCTTTTTGTCGGGCATTCTATTTATTTCACTTCTATACTTTATTCCATACCTGTCTCCTGTATGTCTGTACCTGTCCAATCTATTTTAACTATACCAATCGTTTTAACTCAATTTGTTAATTAAATCTGTTACTTAACTTTTCAGTCTATTTCACCTTCATATTTGAACATGACATGTTCAAATATATTTTAACTGCATATTAACAAATTCTAATTATACTCATACTCTCGTTCCCTTATCGACTTCTTATTCAAATTCCAAATCAGTTTTATTTGAATTCGTTTTATTAAAACTTCATTTGAATTCTATTTGCATCCCTATATTTAAACTTCATTTGAATTCTATATTCAAATTCTATAGTTAAACTCCATTTGAATTCTATTATTCAAATCTATTCAAATTCTATTGTTTAAAGTCCATTTGAATTTCTATATTCAAATCGTTTAAAGTCCATTTGAATTTCTATATTCAAATCTATAGTTTAAAGTCCATTTGAATTTCTATATTCAAATCTAAAGTTTAAAGTCCATTTGAATTTCTATAATCAAATCTATAGTTTAAAGTCCATTTGAATTTCTATATTCAAATCTATAGTTTAAAGTCCATTTGAATTTCTATATTCAAATCTATAGTTTAAAGTCCATTTGAATTCTCTGTATTATTTATAAACAACGTTTATAAATTCAATTCAAATCCCATATTTTCATTTATAAACAACGTTTATGAATTCGATTCAAATCCTATCTTCCATTTGTAAACAACGTTTATAAATTCAATTCAAATCCTATCTTCCATTTATAAACAACGTTTATAAATTCAATCCATTTATAAACAACGTTTATAAATTCATATTTGTTTTATATACCTTCAAACAAGTTAATATTTTCTAAGTTTTATTTAAACTTCAAATTCTATTTATAAAAATAGAATTTCCTTTTTAAATATCAAATTCCCTTTCCGATATTTTTATGAATCAATATTCAAGCTCTAGGGATATTTTAAACAATCAAACCAACCAATTTTCAATCATTTGATTTTAACACATCATATAGGAATATCTATGAAATCAAACAAACAACAACAGATAATATATTTTTGAGGAATCCAGTTGGATTCCTCCAACCTGTTTTCCTGCATCCACAGACGTTAGCACATAAATAATACCTATCCTGCTTCGAGGCAGGATATCGCGGTATAGAAGGTCATCCACTAATCATAGCGTGGGGCGTATAGGGTAATCATCCGCTATTAAACCGCGGGCATCCGCTAATGAGACTGCGGGAATCCAACCAATCATCAACCCAATATATATATAATATTTCCTAAATAACTAATATATATTTTTAAAACAATCAGACAACATTCAAACAAGCACAGACAATTATTTTTAACTATATAAAAATAATTCAATAAAAGGTGAGATTTACTCACCGTATAATGCAGTTGTTGAATATCCTGGTTTAATTCTGAATCATCGACTATGAATCTTTCAAATGAACTCGCACCTTTAATTTGTTTGAACTCCTTTTCTTTTCTACCAAAAAGAAGGCGGCCTCCTATAGAAAGCCAAGGCCAATATCGATCTCTTCTTCCTTACTGTAAATGGTGGAACCCTACTATAGCTCCATTCAAAGCACCTCTCCAGTGTTTGTCGAACTACAAAATCTACTTCCACTCAGTAAATCGAACTCCACCTCTCTAAAAGCTCCGAACAAACCACCTGAGATCGCAGCGACCATATTCCTTCTCGCACCCTCCAAACATCACAAAAATCACAACTCGATATCAGTTTGTATTCCAGAACGAGCTCCAGTAAGTTTAGATTCCAATCGCATCCCCTCCCCCAGTATCAAACTCCATACCAACACTTCCCCTAAATCACGATTTAAACTGCAACGCGATTGCCGATGTCGTGAGCTTCCAGGCATCGCCTCTCTCATAATCACATCGCTCCAGCATCGATGTCAATTTCCAGGTTGCGAAATCGATCGCGATACCCTTTCCGTTGTCATCCAATTGGTAAATTCTAGGTTTCGATCTTCACAGCATCACTAATTTGAGAATCGCGACTTCATTTCAGTAGGAAGAGATAGATGGGGTTTCGGGGTTTTGGATTTAGAACTGTCGAATGAAGTGGGTAAGCGAATTGGAAAAAGTGGGAGGGCAGTGCTGATTTTTAAAGTGGAGGGTGTGGTTTTTGAAATCAACAGCAAGGCCGATTATTTGTGGAGTTGAGATGGGAGATGTGGTTGATTTCTAACCCTTTTAAATTTTGAGGGGAAAGGAAAGGCCATGGGATGTATGTTACTTGGCAGAAAGAAGTCCATTTAATTTATATTTATTAGTTTTAATTCGTTTTTTTGAATCTGTATCCTTTAATTTTAAAACACTCAATGACTTCGAACTCTTTTCTGAACCCAACAACTGTCAATTCTTGGGTTTATCCACTATTCCAGACACACTGGGATAGGTCACCAAGTCTGATTCGATCATATGGTGAAGATATTAATTTAAATCAATATAAATTAATTTCAGACAATTTATTCTCCTCGATAATAAATAAATATTATTACCGTTATAAATTCAAATAAAATTTCCTATAAATTATTTGAACTGAATTTAATTCAAGTTAAATTTTTAGCTAAATCCATTATCGTATCCCAATAAATTAAATATATCAAATATTAAATCGAAATTGGTAATTAAATCGATAACTCCAATATAAAATTCCATTTATATTTTCTACCCAATATTTAAATTAAATATTAAATATTCAAAAATTAACCCATAAGGATCCGGTTCATTACATGGCGTCAGTGGTTTTACACGCCCTAACAAGTTTGACTTATGTGGTTGTTGCTGTTCCGAGGCGCCTCGGTTAGATCGGACGATCCGGGTCTGATGGAGTCATTCGTTGGCTCATTTACGCCCCTAAGGGCGGGTAAACGTAGTGTTCAGGCATTTTAATCCACATCGGTGGACCGGCCCTGACGATCCAAAGGTCACTCGAGCTCTGACCTGAGATATGGGCTAGATTGTCTCGAATCGGTTAAGGACTATCTTTTGCCTTGGTTCACAGATGGAAATCCAGCTTCCAATACGTGTTTTTGCAGTTTTATTTGTAGAGCCTAGTATGGCGACATAGTGGGATGGGGCGCTTATGCCGTCTATGATTGATACTTATGATTTGAAGTTGTTTTTGATACACTTATAGTACTATCAAAATAATCTGTTTTAAATGTATTAAGCATTCTTTGGCTATTATAAGGTAAAAACCCTATCCTCCGACTTGCGTTTCATTGTGTGATGGGACCTGGGTCTTATAATAGCTTCATTTTTCTTTATTTAGCATTGCGCTATTGTTTTATGCACTGGTATTCTTGGGAGGAAACCCGTTCCGTATTATACGGCGTGGTCCCTTGATTTACCGAGCTTTAAAATAAAGATTAATAACTGTTTTAGTTCTCACACCAGTCCCATGACTGACCTGGAGTTTATTGTTTTAACCTAAACTCTAGGTGCCCCTATTTTCGACACGGACAGCTAGTAGTTTTGGTTTTGCAGATTTATATTCACAGGATCCTGATTTATAGCTGGAACGATGCTCGGAAAGCTCTGTATCCGTGTATTACTTTCAGTTGTGTTTTGTATTGTTTTTCCACTGCTATGTAATTTGTTGTAATCTCTGATATTTATCGAATGTATATTTATTCATACTCTGTATATTCTTGTATCTGATGAAATTGTTGTAATATACAATGAAATGTTCTTCTGTCTGCTTTCTGATGTAGCTTGTTCCCAACTCAATCCGTGATTTCCTGTAAGAGGGATTTCGGGTCGTTTCAGCTGGTATCAGAGCTCTGGTTTACAGAGCTCGAGAACAGGACACATTAGAACCGAACGAAAGAATTCATCAGATATTGGATTAGTAATATCCAAATAGAATAACTCGTTAGAGATGGGATCAGTAGTATCCTAGAACGAGGGCGAAGAGTATATTTTTCAAATGAAAACAACATTGTTTTGAAAATTTAAACCATTTTATACGTATTTGAATATTTTATTTATATTGAATTTGGACAATCGAGTATATAAAGGTTTTGCATATACGCGTCATGAACATATATTCAAAGTTTTAATATACTGGACAGATATAGAATCACATTCTAGTCGCCCGGAGATGGTACTGATAATTGTCATGACATCATCAGTATTTATGTTCGATTGACGAAGGTGTGATATTTATATATTTCCGTTAGACTGGTGTGAGAACCGAAACTATATAGATTTATTGTTGTGATTTGGCATCAAAAACATGATTTTCTGTATATATATCAAAGTTATGAATTTGAAATGATAGTCAAACTAATTGATTGCTGATTGTGTTGTTTGATTATTGATTTGAAATTTTGAAACATTTTGCCAAATTGAACCTAATATTGAACTATATGGAAAATTGTTTGAAATTGCATGCATATACATGGGCTTACATTGAACAGGTCATAGCAAGGAGTCTAGAGCAGAAGAATAAAATTGTTTGCCCGACAAAAAGGTACATGTTTACCTTAATTTAATGTTTTGTTTGGGTGATGATGATTTTATGAGCCGACTGGCTTTTTCTTTTTGATTGAAGAAGGCCATGGGAGGCTATATGAAATATCCCCAAGTCCCCGGTGCAGGGGAGGTTTTAGCGAAATTTTTCGGAAATTTAGGGTGTTAGCCAAATTTTTGAAAAATTTGAAAGGTTCTTAGAGACTGAAAATTTGAAGAACTTAAGCCGTAAAGAAAATACTGGAAGTTGAGTTGATTAGTAAAACAACTTCCGGCTTCGTTCCTTTTCGGGGACAAAAAGTTTTAAGTGGGGGAGATTGTAATAACCCGGAAATTCAAAGCCAATTTAAAATTTTTATTTTGGCAATTTTAGCGAAGTTTGAATATTTAAAATGATATATTTTAAATAATAACGACGAGAAATTTATTTTGAATAGAATTAGAATGTATATATTTATATACGTCACTGTTAGAATATAATTATTTTATTTTAATTATAAAAGGAATTGGAAATGGCGCGGTAGTTCGATAATTCGATTTCAAAATTCAAATGAATGTACAGGATTCAAAGTAAACTGGATTTTAGCGAAACCAAAAATATTAGAATCTATTTGATAATTTCCAACAAATCCGAGAAATCGAAATTTCATAGCGGAAATCAAAAGATATGTCCAGTTGAAAATTTAGAATAGTCGCTATGGAATTTCGGCCCTTAAAAATAGCCATTTTGCATACGACCTCAGATTTCGATGAAACCACTTTTGTTGGATCCACGATGTCAAGTTATTGCTAGGTTTCAAATTTCGTAATTTTTCGAATCAGTATGTGAGCGTGGCAAAGGAAAACGCATTTGACAAGTTTCAGTTGATTTTAATCGACTGGAAAATGGCCATTTTTCAAACGGTCTCAGAATTTGACGAAACTAGTTTTGTTAGGACCGAATCGTCAATACGAAGATAGAAAATATTTTTCTAAAATTTTCGAGTCTGTATGTGACCCCGGTAATTTGAAATGTACGTTTAAAATTCAATATAATGATTTAAATGTAAATTCAACGGAAAATGATCGTAACGATTGAATTGGCCTTCGAAACACATCCCATTGTGTTCGGAATGGGGGTGATTAGCTAGGGGCGACAGTCGTTGGGCTCCATTTGGGATTCGAACGAAAAGTCAGCTTTAAGGAATTAAATACAAAATTAAAATAAATATAAACCTCTTCTCTCCCTCACCCCACTTCACTGTCGTTCAAAAATCAAAACATTAAAAAGAAAAGAAAAAAAACCGATGAACGCGACCCCTCCCTCCTCCAAGTGACGCCGTCGCAGGACCCCCATCCCCTCGCCGCGCCTCCCATCGCTGAGCACACCCCCACTCGGTCGCTGTTGAACCTCTAGCCGCCACCCTGTTCGATTTTCCCCAAACCCTAACGCCCGCGCAAGCAAGCCCCACCGCGCCACCGTGAGGATGCCGCCCACCACCCTGAGCCTCCCCTACTACCGTCGGCCTCCGTCCATTCCCCCCTCCAACGCTGCTTCCTCCCTCTTTGCTCATTAAAACCCAAACCCCCTTCCTCTTTGTTGAAACCTTGAAACCACGAGATCCTCCACAGAATACCCGTCAGGCGCAGCCCCTTCTCAGCCATACCCCACCTTCGACTCCTCCGGTAAGCATTTATTTTGATTTTTAGTTGTTTACAAAATTAAAAATGTGATTTTTTGCATGTAAAAATTAGATTTTTATTGTATGAATAGCAAAATAAAAATTGGATTTTTTCTTTAATGGTATGACATATAAAAAGTTGATTTTTATTTGTTTAAAAGCTTTGATTTTTATTCATATATATATATATATATGAAGTAAAGGTAGGAAGAGGCGACTTTTATAATGAAGTAGCGAAGATATAAAATATAATTTTTATATCATAGAAAAGTTAAAAATATTATTTTTATATAGTAGAGATAATAAAAATATGATTTTTATCATGTGTGAAATATAAAAATATAATTTTTAGAAAGTAGGAGTATAAAAATATGATTTTTATATAATAGAGGATATAAAAATATTATCTTTATATAAGTAGTGAAATAAAAATAAGCGTTGTAAAAATATATGAACTAAAAATATGATTTTTATTTATTGAATGAAGTAATAAAAATATATTTTTTATTATGAACAGCGTAGTAATAACTGCATTGGAATTTCAGTCAGAACCAGACGGTCCAACAGTTCAAAAGTAAAGCACGGCGGAATGGAACCCTTGGTGAGAACTTCTCACTTTTAATTTAATTTTCTAGTTAAAATATAAACTAGGATGCAGACGGTGTTTAGTAGCACCCGACACCCGTCGTCCACAGACCATGGACGGCTTGTATGCTTGTTTATTTGATTTTGATGTGTAATTGATTGTGTGATGTGATGTGATGTGAAATAAAATATTTATATAGTTAAAAATATTTTATAGTTGAAAATAGAATTTTTAACGTGTATTTAAAATGAAATAAAGATAAATAAATCGGACGATTTGTTTATATACACACATTTGACTGATATTGATTGGGACGATAAATTTTACATATCGCCCAACTGCACAAATAAAATTTGTGGTTGATTGTTTGAAACCCCACACGGGTATTGGGATGATATATGACATACACTAATCCAAATAATTAGTTGTATGTCGATCGATTGATTGACAGACTGTTATGAGCGTTAAATACTTATATTTGATGCTTATACAGTGTAGAACGCACTCTGGATGATGGTTGATTATTTATTGTTGTTATTTTATACATGTGTTGTAGAAAATCTGTATAATTAACATTATATGGTAATTGATTGGGCCTCATTCTAGTTTTGAAAAAGAAATATTTGAAATAGAATATTTGAATAGAAATATTTGAAAACAGAAATATTTGAAAAATAAATATTTGAAATAGAATATTTGAAAATAGAAATATATGAAGCCGTGTTGATTAGATTGACGCCATTTTGACGTGAACGATATTTTTATCGATTTTATTCAAATTGAAATGAATATTAAAGTGAATTGAAATTCGAATTAAATTGAATTGATTTGAAATTCGAAATAAACTAAAATGATTTGAAATTCGTTAGAATTAAAATTCGAATTAAAATTCGAATTAAAATTGAAATAGAATTGAAACTGAATAGAAATGAATTCGAATTGAAATTGAATTAATTTGAAATTCAATTTGAATTGAAAACGAATTGAAATTGAATTAAAAATCGATTTGAATGGAAATCAATTTGAAATGAATTTAAAACGAATTTGTAAGGGAAAATTCAATTTTGATTTGAATTTGAAAAGGAAGTTGAAATCGTTTTGAAAACGAATTTTAAACGATTTATAGAATACATTTTAAAAGGAAATCGACGAAGTATATTATATATATATATATATATATATATATATATATATATATATATATATAATGGCCGAATAGAACGCGCCGCACCACGACAGCTCGCGAATTTCGACCATTGACTTCGAATGGACATTACGGGAGATCCGACCGTCGGATTCACCTAAAACTGGAACCGTTGGGTTCGCATCGAAAAGAGCTTTCTAACGAATATAAGAAATTTGAAATCTAACGGTTGGATTTGGAATTATGTCCAAATCTAATTTGGAAAAGGTCGCTGTAAGTGCAGTTCGATGGCCATTGATGGAAATGACTATACGGGCCTTGATAAAATTATTATAGATAGTAATAATTTGTGTAAAATCATAAGAAATGATTTGGTAAGAGTTGGGATGAAAAACTCCATATTTGAAAAGATAAAAATAGATTTTTATCGAAATGAACTAGTTTTGAACTAGAATAAAAATCAATTTATTTTTGAAATAAATAAATTGAATTTGAAAATGGTTTTAAAAGAAACTAGAATTTCCAATAATTGAATTGGAATAGATTTGAATCGAAATTGTCTTTGGAGTATTTCGATGTTGGATTTCATGATGATACAGATATTGTTATGGGAATTTGAAAGATATATTTATATCATTATTTCCAATACGATATTTGTTGGTCATAGAATTTGATATTGAATATAAGCCGATATATTTTCTATTCAGAGCCTTGTATTTAATATCAAATGTGATTTGGGTTTGTCGTGGATGGTGTCATCTTTAACACTGTTCTTAAACCCAGTTGAGAAAAAGATTAAATCTTTTTATTTGGATTTAATGAAGTATACCAATTAAATGGTATTTAATTGGATTTGAATTTGAATTGATTTTTGGGTTTATCGTGAACGGTGTTTTAAATAACACTTGTTCTTTAACCCGATGATTAATGGAATGTGATTTTGGGTTTATAGCGAACCGTGTTTTAAATGACATTGGTTCTTTAACCCAGTTAAAGACAGGAGGTGATTTCCCAAGTTGAATAATCATTGATATTGATTTTTAGGAAGATTAAAACCAAGTGGAGTTTTAATGAATCTTTAATTAGATTGAAAAGGTCGGGAATGGAGTATCACCAGTTTTGCTCCAGGCGGTAGTTAAATCTTTAATTAGATTTGAACGTGAAATGGTAATTGAATTTACTGATAACACCGTGGGGTTAAATATGAAGTATGAATAGTTTTACTTCATGGGATGGATAGATTGGGATGGGGAAATAAAATAAATGATTACTTCGGTGTGGTTCGCTAATCCCGACTAGTTTAAATTGATATTCAAAAGAAGATTAAAGAATAAATTTAAAGAATTTATCTTTGATAAAATTAATGGGAACCTTTCCCAAAGTATAAGAATATTTGAATAAAAGAATATTCTGAATTGGAATGAGGCTTATGTTGTGTTTGTGTAACACTTGTTTATTATATACGCGAGTTATTCGGAAAGACCGAGTTTATCCCATTCTGAGTAACTGATACGACGATAAGTCAAAGGTGAAGACGGTGGTTAAAGACAGGAGGTCTTCATGTCGTTTGGGTGATTACTGATGATCTTGATTGGGCCGTACACCCAAGAGGAGGGAATCAGTTAGTGATCGTCCAGACGTATTTGGAGATCGATGGATATGCGGGGTACTAGGTGCCTCCGGTTTCGTTCAGACCCAGAACGAACTTTTAAATGGACTGTGTGTCTGACATTGGATTTTATTCCGTGTGATTGATTTCTATTAAATATATATCTGCTTGGCGGCGGAGAATTTATTCTCTTGCTTAACGCCCTTCTCTGAGACGTACGAGCTCAGAGGTTATATATTGATGGATATCAAACGCATGGAGTGAATTACCTGTGTTGCATGCCTAAGTGGCAATAGATCGAGGCTTCTGTTGAAAAGCAAAGTCTTGTGGTTGATGATCAAAGCACCGCCTGTGTGGCATAGCTTTGTGTAACGTGAATTGGCGAGCCTCACACCCTGGTTGTGAACCAGAAACGGGAGAGGACCTCAGGGAGGGCATGCGTTTCTTTCTAGCTAGAAGTGGCATCAGTTGTTTTACACGCCCTGACGAGTTTGACTTATGTGGTTGTTGCTGTTGCGAGGCGCCTCGGTTAGATCGGACAATCCGGGTCCAATGGAGTCACTCGTTGGCTCATTTATGCCCCACAGGGTGGGGAAACGTAGTGTTCAGGCATTTTAATCCACATCGGTGGACCGGCCCTGACGATCCAAAGGTGACTCGAGCTCTGACCTAAGACATGGCCTAGATTGTCTTGAATCGGTTGAGGACTATCATTTGCCTCGGTTCACAGATGGAAATCCATCTTCCAATGCGTGTTTTTGCGGTTTTATTTGTAGAGCCTAGTATGGCGACATAGTGGGATGGGGCGCTTATGCCGTCTATGATTGATACTTATGATTTGAAGTTGTTTTTGACACTATACACTTATAGTACTATCAAAATAATCTGTTTTAAACGTATCAAGCATTCTTTGGCTATTATAAGGTAAAAACCCTACCCTCCGGCATGCGTTGCATTGTGTGATGGGACCTGGGTCTTATAATAGCTTCATTTTTCTTTATTTAGCATTGCGCTGTTGTTTTATGCACTGGTATTCTTGGGAGTAAACCCGTTCCGTGTTATACGGCGTGGTCCCTTGATTTACCGAGCTTTAAAATAAAGATTAATAACTGTTTTAGTTTAATACCAGTCCAATGACTGACCTGGACTTTATTGTTTTAACCTAAACTCTGGGTGCCCCAATTTTCGACACGGGCAGCTAGTAGTTTTGTTTTTGCAGATTTATATACACAGGATCCTGATTTACAGTTGGAACGATGCTCGGAAAGCTCTGTATCCGTGTATTACTTCCAGTTGTGTTTTGTATTGTTTTTCCGCTGCTATGTAATTTATTGTAATCTCTGATATTTATCGAATGTATATTTATTCATACTCTACATATTCTTGTATCTAATGGAATTGTTGTAATATACAATGAAATGTTCTTCTGTCTACTTTCTGATGTGGTTTGTTCTCAACTCAATCCGTGATTTCCCGTAAGGGGGATTTCGGGTCGTTTCAGCTGGTATCAGAGCTCTGGTTTACAGAGCTCGAGAACATGACACATTAGAGCCGAACGAAAGAATTCATCAGATATTGGATTAGTAATATCCAAATAGAATAACTCGTTAGAGATGGGATCAGTAGTATCCTAGAACGAGGGTGAAGAGTATATTTTTCAAATGAAAACAACATTATTTTGAAAATTTAAACCATTTTATATGTATTTGAATATTTTTTTATATTGAATTTGGACAATCGAGTATATAAAGGTTTTGCAAATACGCATCATGAACGTATATTCGAAGTTTAAATATACTGGACAGATATAGAATATTATTCTAGTCGCCCGGAGGTGGTACCGATAATTGTCATGACATCATCAGTATTTATGTTCGAGTGACGAAGGTGTGATATTTATATATTTCCGTTAGACTGGTGTGAGAACCGAAACTATATAAATTTATTGTTGTGATTTGGCATCAAAAACATGATTTTCTGTATATATATCAAAGTTATGAATTTGAAATGATAGTCAACTAATTGATTGTTGATTGTGTTGTTTGATTATTGATTTGAAATTTTGAAACATTATGCCAAATTGAACCTAATAGTGAACTGTACGGAAAATTGTTTGAAATTGCATGCATATACATGGGCTTACATTGAACAAGTCCTAGCAAGGAGGCTAGAGCAGAAGAATAAAATTGTTTGCCCGACAAATAGGTACATCTTTACCTTAATTTACTGTTTTGTTTGGGTGATGATGATTTTATGAGCCGATTGGCTTTTTCTTTTTCTTTTGGATTGAAGAAGGCCATGGGAGGCAATATGAAATATCCCCAAGTCCCCGGTGCAGGGGAGGTTTTGGCGAAATTTTTCGGAAATTTAGGGTGTTAGCCAAATTTTTGAAAAAATTGAAAGGTTCTTAGAAACTGAAAAGTTGAAGAACTTAAGCCGTAAAGAAAATACTGGAAGTTGAGTTGATTAGTAAAACAACTTTCGGCTTCGTTCCTTTTTGGGGACGAAAAGTTTTAAGTGGGGGAGATTGTAATAACACGGAAATTCTAAGCCAATTTAAAATTTTTATTTTGGCAATTTTAGCGAAGTTTGAATATTTAAAATGATATATTTTAAATAATAACGACGAGAAATTTATTTTGAATAGAATTCGAACATATATATTTATATACGTCACCGTGAGAATATAATTATTTTATTTTAATTATAAAAGGAATTGGAAATGGCGCGGTAGTTCGATAATTTAATTTCAAAATTCAAATGAATGTACAGGATTCAAAGTAAACCGGATTTTAGCAAAACCAAAAATAGTAGAATCTATTTGATAATATCTTTCCAACAAATCTGAGAAACCGAAATTTCATAGCGGGAATCAAAAGATATGTCCGGTTGAAAATTTAGAATAGTCGCTATGGAATTTCGGCCCTTAAAAATAGCCATTCGATGAAACCACTTTTGTTGGATCCGCGATGTCAAGTTATTGTAGGTTTCAAATTTCGTAATTTTCCGAATCAGTATGTGAGCGTGGCAAAGGAAAACGCGTTTGACCAGTTTCAGTTGATTTTAATCGACTGGAAAATGGCCATTTTTTAAACGGTCTCAGAATTTGACGAAACTAGTTTTGTTAGGACCGTATCATCAATACGAAGCTAGAAAATACTTTTCTAGAATTTTTCGAGTCCGTATGTGACCCCGGTAATTTGAAATGTACGTTTAAAATTCAGTATAATGATTTAAGCGTAAATTCAACGGAAACTGATCGTAACGATCGAATTGGCCTTCGAAACACATCCCATTGTGTTCGGACTGGGGGTAGTTAGCTAGGGGCGACAGTCCTTGGGCTCGATTTGGGATTCGAACAAAAAGTCAACTTTAAGGAATTAAATACAGAATTAAAATAAATATAAACCTCTTCTCTCCCTCACCCCCCTTCACTGTCGTTCAAAAATCAAAACATTAAAAAGAAAAGAAAAAAACCGATGAACGCGACCCCTCCCTCCTCCAGGCGACGCCGTCGCAGGACCCCCATCCCCTCGCCGCGCCTCCCATCGCTGAGCACACCCCCACTCGGTCACCGTTGAACCTCCAGCCGCCACCCTGTTCGATTTTCCCCAAACCCTAACGCCCGCGCAAGCAAGCCCCACCGCGCCACCGTGAGGATGCCGCCCACCACCCTGAGCCTCCCCTACTACCGTCGGCCTCCGTCCATTCCCCCCTCCAACGCTGCTTCCCCCCTCTTTGCTCACTAAAACCCGAACCCCCTTCCTCTTTGTTGAAACCTTGAAACCACGAGATCCTCCACCGAATACCCGTCAGGCGCAGCCCCTTCTCAGCCATACCCCACCTTCGACTCCTCCGGTAAGCATTTATTTTGATTTTTAGTTGTTTACAAAATTAAAAATGTGATTTTTTGCATGTAAAAATTAGATTTTTATTGTATGAATAGCAAAATAAAAATTGGATTTTTTCTTTAATGGTATGACATATAAAAAGTTGATTTTTATTTGTTTAAAAGCTTTGATTTTTGTTCATATATATATATGAAGTAAAGGTAGGAAGAGGCGACTTTTATAATGAAGTAGCGAAGATATAAAATATAATTTTATTTCATAGAAAAGTTAAAAATATTATTTTTATATAGTAGAGATAATAAAAATATGATTTTTATCACATGTGAAATATAAAAATATAATTTTTATAAAGTAGGAATATAAAAATATGATTTTTATATAATAGAGGATATAAAAATATTATCTTTATATAAGTAGTGAAATAAAAATAAGCGTTGTAAAAATATATGAAGTAAAAATATGATTTTTATTTATTGAATGAAGTAATAAAAATATAATTTTTATTATGAACAGCGTAGTAAAGACTGCATTGGAATTTCAGTCAGATCCAGACGGTTCAGTAGTTCAAAAGTAAAGCGCGACGGAGTGGAACCCTCGGTGAGAACTTCTCACTTTTAATTTAATTTTCTAGTTAAAATATATACTAGGATGCAGACGGTGTTTAGTAGCACCCGACACCCGTCGTCTACAGACCATGGACGGCTTGTATGCTTGTTTGTTTGATTTTGATGTGTAATTGATTGTGTGATGTGATGTGAAATGAAATAAAATATTTATATAATTAAAAATATTTTATAGTTGAAAATAGAATTTTTAACATGTATTTAAAATGAAATAAAGATAAACAAATCAGACGATTTGTTTATATACACACATTTGACTGATATTGATTGGGACGATAAATTTTATACATCGCCCAACTGCACAAATAAAATCTATGGTTGATTGTTTGAAACCCCACACGAGTATTGGGATGATATATGACATACACTAATCCCAATAATTTGTTGTATGCCGATCGATTGATTGACAGACTGTTATGAGCGTTAAATACTTATATTTGATGCTTATACAGTGTAGAACGCACTCTGGATGATGGTTGATTATTTATTGTTGTTATTTTATACATGTGTTGTAGAAAATCCGTATAATTAACATTATATGGTAATTGATTGGGCCTCATTCCAGTTTTGAAAAAGAAATATTTGAAATAGAATATTTGAATAGAAATATTTGGAAATAGAAATATTTGAAAAAGAAATATTTGAAATAGAATATTTGAAAATAGAAATATATTAAGCCGTGTTGATTAGATTGACGCCATTTTGACGTGAACAATATCTATATCGATTTTATTCAAAATTAAATGAATATTAAAGTGAATTGAAATTCGAATTAAATTTAATTGATTTGAAATTCGAAATAAACTAAAATGATTTGAAATTCGAGTAGAATTGAAATTTGAATTAAAATTGAAATAGAATTGAAATTGAATAGAAATGAATTCGAATTGAAATTGAATTAATTTGAAATTCAAATTGAATTGAAAACGAATTGAAATTGAATTAAAAATCGATTTGAATTGAAATCAATTTGAAATGAATTTAAAACGAATTTGTAAGGGAAAATTCAATTTTGACTTGAATTTGAAAAGGAAGTTGAATTCGTTTTGAAAACGAATTTTAAACGATTTATAGAATACATTTTAAAAGGAAGTCGACGAAGTATATATTATATATAATATAATGGCGGAATAGAACGCACCGCGCCACGGTAGTTCGCGAATTTCGACTATTGACTTCGAATGGACATTGCAGGAGATCCGACCGTCGGATTCTCCTAAAACCGGAACCGTTGGGTTCGCATCGAAATGAGCTTTCTAACGAATATTAGAAATTTGAAATCTAAAGGTTGGATTTGGAATTATGTCCAAATCAAATTTGGAAAAGGTCGTTGTAAGTGCAGTTCGATGGACATTGATGGAAATGACTGTACGGGCCTTGATAAAATTATTATAAATAGTAATAATTTGTGTAAAATCATAAGAAATGATTTGGGAAGAGTTGGGATGAAAAACTCCATATTTGAAAAGATAAAAATAGATTTTTATCGAAACGAACTAGATTTGAACTAGAATAAAAATCAATTTATTTTTGAAATAAATAAATTGAATTTGAAAATGGTTTTAAAAGAAACTAGCATTTCCAATAATTGAATTGGAATTGATTTGAATCGAAATTGTCTTTGGAATATTTTGATGTTGGACTTCGTGATGATACAGATATTGTTATGCGAATTTGAAAGATATATTTATATCGTTATTTCCAATACGATATTTGTTGGTCGTAGAATTTGATATTGAATATAAGCCGATTTATTTTCTATTCAGAGCCTTGTATTTAATATCAGATGTGATTTGGGTTTGTCGTGGATGGTGTCTTCATTAACACTGTTCTTAAACCTAGTTGAGAAAAAGATTAAATCTTTTTATTTGTATTTAATGAAGTATACCAATTAAATGGTAATTAATTGGAATAGAATTTGAATTGATTTTTGGGTTTATCGTGAACGGTGTTTTAAATAACACTTGTTCTTTAACCTGATGATTAATGGAATGTGATTTTGGGTTTATAGTGAACCGTGTTTTAAATGACATTGGTTCTTTAACCTAGTTAAAGATAGGAGGTGATTTCTCAAGTTGAATAATCATTGATATTGATTTTTGGGAAGATTAAAACCAAGTGGAGTTTTAATGAATCCTTAATTAGATTGAAAAGGTCGGGAATGGAGTATCATCGGTTGTGCTCCAGGCGATAGTTAAATCTTTAATTAGATTTGAACGTGAATGGTAATTGAATTTACCGATAACATCGTGAGGTTAGGTATGAAGTATGAACAGTTTTACTTCATGGGATGGATAGGTTGGGATTTCGAAATAAAATAAATGATTACTTCGGTGTGGTTCGCTAATCCCGACTAGTTTGAATTGATATTCAAAAGAAAATTAAAGAATAAATTTAAAGAATTTATCTTCGATAAAATTAATGGGAACCATTCCCAAAGTATAAGAATATTTGAATAAACGAATATTCTGAATTGGAATGAGGCGTATGTTGTGTTTGTGTAACCCTTGTTTATTATATACGCGAGTTATTCGGAAAGACCGGGTTTATCCCATTCTGAATAACTGATACGACGATAAGTCGAAGGTGAAGACGGTGGTTGAAGACCGGAGGTCCTCACGTCGTTTGGGTGATTACTGATGATCTTGATTGGGCCGTACACCCAAGAGGAGGGAATCAGTTAGTGATCGTCCAGACGTATTTGGAGATCGATGGATATGCGGGGTACTAGGTGCCTCCGGTTTTGTTCAGACCCAGAACGAACTTGTAAATGGACTGTGTGTCTGACATTGGATTTTATTCCGTGTGATTGATTTCTATTAAATATATATCTGTTTGGTAGCGGAGAATTTATTCTCTTGCTTAATGCCCTTCTCTGAGACGTACGATCTCAGAGGTTATATATTGATGGATATCAAACGCATGGAGTGATTTGCCTATATGGCATGCCTAAGTGGCAATAGATCGAGGCATCTGTTGAAAAGCAAAGTCTTGTGGTTGATGATCAAAGCACCGCCTGTGTGGCATAGCTTTGTGTAACGTGAATTCGCGAGCCTCACACCTCGGTTGTAAACCAGAAACGGGAGAGGACCTCAGGGAGGGCATGCATTTCCTTCTAGCTAGAAGTGGCGTCTGTGGTTTTACACGCCCTGACGAGTTTGACTTATGTGGTTGTTGCTGTTGCCAGACGCCTCGGTTAGATCGGACGATCCGGGTCTGATGGAGTCATGCGTTGGCTCATTTTCGCCCCAAAGGGAGGGGAAACGTAGTGTTCAGGCATTTTAATCCACATCAGTGGACCGACCCTGACGATCCAAAGGTCACTCGAGCTCTGACCTGAGACATGGGCTAGATTGTCTCGAATCGGTTGAGGACTATCTTTTGCCTCGGTTCACAGATGGAAATCCAGCTTCCAATACGTGTTTTTGCGGTTTTATTTGTACAACCTAGTGTGGCGACATAGTTGGCTGGGGCGCTTATGTTGTCTTTGATTGATACTTATGATTTGAAGTTGTTTTTGACACTATACACTTATAGTACTATCAAAATAATCTGTTTTAAACGTATCAAGCATTCTTTGGCTATTATAAGGTAAAAATCCTATCCTCTGGGTTACGTTGCATTGTGTGATGGGACCTGAGTCTTATAATAGCTTCATTTTTCTTTATTTAGCATTGCGCTGTTGTTTTATGCACTGGTATTCTTGGGAGGAAACCCGTTCCGTGTTATACGACAACGGTGACTTCTCGGCCTTCGCATCTCTAATCGTCCAACCTTGACGATGTTTCATTGCTCAAGTAACCTTCTCGAGCAGCCATTATCCACCAACTCACGACCTTTGAGTTGTCTCCGCATTCGTTGTTCCACCTTGATCAATGAACACATTCATCACTTCGAGTCTTCCTACTTGAATCACCTCGAAGTCACGCCATCACCGAACCAAAACACATCACTGCGCTGCGGCTAGGATTCGGGGGGTTGCCCCCAAAAAATATTTTTTTCAGACCTTTTTGGTTCGTACCCGAGTCGTACCCGAAAACGTACTTTTTCAGAAAACGACCCTGCCAAAACCGACCAGAACCTTGCTCCAGAATGACCAGCCAAAAACCGACCAGCCTTGCTCCAGAACGACCCGCCAAAAACCGACCAGCCTTGCTCCAGAACGACCCGTCTCCATGCAGCTTTGGATCGACTCGACCTCCTTGCAGCTTTGGATCGACTCGACCTCCTTGGGACCGACCAGCTTTGGATCGACCCCGTCAAGACCGACCAGATTTTGCTCCACCTGACCGACCAGCTCCTTCAGAGCGACCAGGATTTGCTTCCAGTAAAAACCAACCAGAATGCCACCATCTGAAACCGACCAGAATGCCACCATCTGAAACCGACCAGAAACACTTCTGCTCCTTCTGGTCCGACCAGCTTAAACCGAACAGCTCCCTGACTTGCTTCCCAAGCCATACTATGAGCGACCACCTCATTCCAGACCGACCCGACCAACTCCAGGACGACCAGAAACCTGCACATCTCCAATTCGACTCCGATTTCGACCAAAACTTCGCCAAACGACGAAACCGATGAAACCAGCTTATCCGATTCATCCAAACGCAATCACAAACATGTTATGCAACCAACAATATCATCAATCTAACAATTTCCATCAAAACACATAAATTTCCCAAAACATGATAAGTGAATCATATGAACATAAAATTCGGATCTAACTTGTATAATCTTGAGAAAAATCATAAAATTAACCTTTTAAATTATCTAAATCAGATCCTAAGGTGATTCGTATATAAAATGGACTTAGCATGGTGTGGATCTAAGGAAAATAACATGGAAATGATGAAATTAACATCCTAAAACCCATATACTTGCATGAATCCAAATGAGAGATGTAAATCACTCACCAATTATCCAAATCTAAGCAAAAGCAATGAAAACGCAATCCGAACAGCAAACACTTCGAATCAAACTCTTCAATCCGATGAATTCGCCCTTGAAACGATGTAGATCTAGCCTCTTATGGTGTAGATCTTCGATTTCCCTCCTTGGATTTTGGAATTTTAATGGTGGAAAGATGTTAGAGGAAGAAGGAGATCAAAACCTCCCCATAAGAGAATGGAAAATGCCAACCTTTCTCCATATCCCTTACCCCCTATTTATAGCCTCCACCAACCCCCTAATGGGCCTTCTCCAAATCAGCCCATTAGCCTTCCAAAACCTGAACAGCCAACTGAAAAACCTTAAAACATCGATTTCTCCCAAACCGCTGAACCAAATTCTTAATGTAACCACTCTACGGAAAGGGAATCATCAATTCCTTTCCAATGGCACAGGTCTCACCCTCTGATTCGACCTGAGTCAAAAGTTATGCCCTGTACAAGACTGACAGGGGCAAAATGGTCACAAACAAAATCGGTAAAATTTATGGACATGTCTCACATCCCCATAAGCAACATACTAAAAGATGAGAATGATCCAACCCTCAGGGAATAAAATAAAATTATTTTATGATCTTCCGATACATAAAATGCGGGCTGTTACAGACACCCCCCACGAGGTTTTGATAATAATCCCTTGAATCTTAAGGCATGCCCTAGGTCGAATGGACAATGGTGCTGGCATGATTACAACGGAAGAAGATGCTCACACAACAGAAATTCGAAACCCGGGTTGGAGTCCCCAATAGGGTAATAACAATGGATTTTCATATGTTGTCGATCGAGCTATGAGAGATCCAATAGTGAATCAAGATGAGGAAAATGGTCATAAGAGTCCTTTTATATCCAAATGCTAAGAATTCTTCAGAATTCCAATTTTGAAATTATATAATGGAGAAATGAATCAAATCATTTGATGAGGTATATGTGATACTTAAATGTACTAGAGGCATCTGAGGCAGTGATAGCGAAGTGCTTCCCCTTATTATGATTGGACATTACGGTGTTATGCTTTAAGCAACTTGGAAGCGGGATAATTAGAATTTGTTCAAAGTTGTTGGGTAGGTTTATGAGTCGGCTTAGCGTCCATATTACATAATTCAAGAATGTTATTATTGTAACAACAGTCAAACAAGGACATGAGTGACTCTCGGAATTTCTTGGCCGATTTTAAGGCAGTAGTAGTTTAGGTAGATCTACCATATACATTGATGGTCCTTATGGCATCAGTATCTCGAATAATTATAAGTTAGGCTTTAAAATTTCATTGGAACAGGACCCCCAAGTGGATCTTGAGTAATTCTATCATGAGGGAAGCTGTTCCTTAGAGTAGTATGATGTAAAAGCATATATATAGGCTTTAGAAGTTAATATTGTTACGGATGAAGAACCGTTTGGGTTAAATCCAAATAAAGGAAAGGGAAAATAGAAGAATGAGGATGGATATAGATGATCAAATGGGAAAATGAGAGAACCAAAGTTCTGTTCGTTCTCAGATTTGAATGTAAGTTTGGAAAGAATTCTTCAGGAAACTCCGAAATGCTTCCCATTTTGAATGCCGGTTGGGAGAGTGCCCATCAAACGTGAGCAGACATCAGGAGAATGCTATTTGTTCATGACGTGGAATAGCATAATGTAACAATACATAATTTACATATCGAAGGTAAAATAATTCTATTTATTCCCCTAGTGGTCATATCATTCTCATATTTTGACATGTGACTCATGGGGATGTGACACATGTCCATGATTTTTACCGAATCTATTTGTGACCATTTTGCCCCTATGACCTACTTTTTTAACCACAACTTCAGCTGGAGATAGAGTTAGGTGTTCTAACATGTTTCATTGGATTGGGATGGTGGTTGGTTATCCTACAGAGTGGTCTCATTAAAGATTTAGCCCAGCGGTTTAGAACAAATCGTTGTTTTAAATTTTCTTTTTTTACGTGTTAGATTAATTAATAACTAATGGGATGATTAGTAAGAACATTAAGCAAATGATCTGAAGCTATAAATAAAAGGTGTGAGGAGAGAATTAGAGATTTTCTCCTCATTTCAAATATTTGGTTGGACATTTGTGATCCTCTGGCCTAATCTTAGATTCCTAATGTCTTTCTTCATCAAATCATCATACATGGCATATAAAGGTAGGATTTACATCAAGGAGGATCGGATCTCATCATATAACATCATATTTGGGGAATTTCTTCGCTATCCATATTCAGTTTCATCATATTTGTATTGGATTTAGGTTTTGGTGAGTGAGAGATTTTTTATAGGGATATTATGGATCATACATGTTAATTAGGATTATTTTACATCCTATATGTTAATTCCACCCTAAATTTGGATCATACATGTTCATTTCAGATAGATACATCCTAGGATAACCTAATTTTTATATTTAATAAATAAATTTTAGATCCACCATGTTTATTATGAAATTAGTGCACAATTAGTGTCAAACTTTGCTAAATTCATGATAGTTATGGTATGATTTATGTATTTTATGTTCCTATGTTGTATATGTTTAAATATGCATGAATTCATGTTTGTATAATTGAATTGCATGTTATGCTTAATTTGTTCGTTTATAATTATATGTTTTTAGGACATAGAATAAAAAAGAAAAACAGTGACTCAGATTATCAGATTCGGAAGAAACTTGGTGTAGGAGCTTTGGACGTTGCTAAGAGGCAACACCAAAAAAATTCATGTGAGAATAATCTAAATATATGGATCGGTACTGGTCCATTCTTGTCGATTTATAGTGATTCTTTAATTCAACTCGGATGGAGTCAAAACTTTTTATGTGTCATCTAAGGGCTTCAAGGAGGCTATGGGTGAAGTTTGGTTGGAATTGGATAGTTCGAAGTGCAGAAACTAGAGTGCATGAGGATAAACCATTATAGAATGCTTCAGGAGGAAATAGGCCCAGCGAATGGACCAATGGGATATAATTGAGGGCTAGAGGGAGGAAGTTAAGAAACATGGTCATTTTTGACTAATTATAAGGACTAGTACTGGTCTATAGCCTATGGACTGGAACCAGTCCATCAAATCAGGGTGTTTGGGGCCGGAGGTCCTAGGGTGAGAAACATGGGTCTTAATCCACATTATGGTGGTCTATGTTCATCGATAGCATCTTCATTATGGTGGTCTCTATTCTTTGATTGTGAACTTAGGCAGGAGTGGTCGAAGGTGAATGTGACAAGTGGCCCAAGGTGGAAAGAGACTGCATGTAACGACCCAAATTTCCGGTACATTTTGAGCTGATCAAACAACACCAATCCAACCCAAATTGCACTGGAAACCCAGATGCCAAAAGAAATAATTTAGAGGGTGAGATAAGATAGAAAGAAATATTAGAATAGAAGAAGAAGAAAGAGCACAACACAGAGTCTCACATCGTAGTGGAACAAAATATAATACATAAATAACTTTATTGAAAGCATGAGGTAATATACTTACATACATCAGAGTACAACAGACACATCTGGACAGTTATAACAACCTATCCTCAAATATAACACACAGCTTAATATACTAGATAAAATCATATGTCTGAACTCCTCCAGCATGTCTTCTGGACTTCGTATTATCCAACGACTTGAACCTGTACAACCTGGTCTACCCCGAGCATTAAAACACTGGGTCAGTCTGGTGAACCAGAGTGAGAAACCCACTAAGTTTATATAACGTCCATATTGATTTGAAAGTTCAAAATCCCTTTGAAAGAAAAGGATAATAGTAAGACCAGCCCAAACATAAACATGGACGGTTTTTACCTTACTATAACCTAAACCATTTTTGAAATCATATTTTTTTCTGATATTATAATATTGTCTAAATACAAATAAATATCAATCTAACGGAACGCTTGCATCTCACGCTCCACATATATAATATACAATCAAAACTGTAGGTTCTTATTGGAGATTGGATTCCGACTATGATAAGGTATGGAACCACCTGCCGATAATGTATCTCTAGAGTGGAATACACTGGGTTCAACAAGAGCGTCTTGCAACCCAGCCACACATGACCGACCACTCATTTCGCTTGAGTGTATCGAATTCATATCACCAATGGTTAGGATCACCAACCGTTTCCCGAAAGGGACAACATCGAATATATTAAAGAATGAAATGGATTTTCTCTAGATAAATGATTATACACCCTAATGGGAGCGACCCACATAGCCATGCTGCGTGCTCGATTTTTGTCATTTTCTGGTTGATGAGGCTTGAGGTTATAATCGACGTTTGGAACATCTGACCACCATTCACATCATCCATACATTTCATCTAGGAACAGAATGAACCGAAGGCACCCTCCTACCACATCCAAAGGATCAGTAACGGGAAGTCCTTGCAATCCGCAAAACCTCAACCACGACCGAATCACGTCAGAATACCTCTGGTAGCTATTCTAGAGAATATTCGACAAGTAATCTTTCCGCTTATGAAGATCTACAGTCTTTAATTGCTCCATCTTCACTAGCATCTTTCGCTTTTCGTATTTGTTGGTCGGAATGGTTTTAGAATATAAATTCGATCCCGGTCTTTCCATATGAACAATCTGTTTGGCCAGATTTTGATAGTTGGTGATTTAACTATCAAAATAAACAACCATCATCCATAAAATGAATTCACTAGTTTAGTACTCAGCCTCACTTGGCCTCTTTAATTAAACTTATTCAAACTCATCTCGTTAATCTCAAAAAGATCATTATATTTTCACAAAATCTCTTTTTATTTCCATTGCTCAACATTCATTAGTCCCTAAGCGAAAACTAGTTAGCGAACAACTCCCTAAATATCAACCCCGAAGGCCGAAACCAACATCAGATTGACACTCTAGAAGTCATTCAACTCAACTAATCTCCTGTCAGTTTCTATCTTCCCTAACTCCATTCACATTTTTTTTAAATGTTTGCTTTTAAATCGTAACAGTCAACGACAATTTATAACGTCCATTCAAGCATCAAATTATTGATTTGATATGTTTATAACATTATAAACGTAACCAACAAGGTAAGTTACCTTGTTTGGAATCTAATCGTTAAAAATAACAATTTAACTCGATTAAATTAAACAAACATTTAATTCAATCAGTGAATATTAAAATGTTCAGCACATAAGCAAACCACCATCCAATAATCAATCATTTGCAAACATTGCTCACAAATAAAAACCCGGTTTATATAAAATATATACAGGATAAACTGAGTGAGTTGAACTCACCTTGGTCCCATTCGATATTGAAATAATTTGTTTGAATAACTCGCAACTGTGCCCAACTCTGTTCAGACCAGATCCAAAATATGTCTTCTTTCAATGCGGTCTCAACGTCCTTTATTTCCTCTGATCCCATTACTATATGACACAGTTACAATTTAAATACGACGATTTTATATAATATTATAAATATCTAAATTCTTAGTTACGTTATTCTTTTTAAAACATGATTTTCCACGTCACAATCTTGTATATTTAAAGGTGGAACAATAAACAGTTCTATAAATCAAGATTGGTTTTATCATGTTAAACAGTTGGAAATTTACAAATCGTTAGAGTATCTGTAGCAAATCTAAACTGAATTACACTTGTTTACATTTTTAAATATAATTAGACACCTTATAGGATTTAGACATATCATAACATACCAGGTCACGTGTTATATTAACAATATATACATATATATATGTTGAATCCGGCCCCTTACGTTCATTTGATTTGGTCCTCCAGGCAACATTATTCTAATCCCATAATCACATAAACTACCACGTCACATACTGGTTAGACACGCTAAAATAGGGTTTAGGCACATTCTAATGGGCATATTAGAATGGACTATGAACTTGTAATATTCGAAATATACCTGTACTTTACTGTTGATTATATTATATACGTTAGTTATATATTATTTAACTAATCCCATACTTACCTTAGTGATAATCATCACTAAAAAAACTCTTTCCAAGGCCACGCAAGCTTCTATTTGTCATCTACTATTCATCTTCCCTGATGGAACCAAAATCTCATTGCTTCTTCTTGGCTTATTTCTTCATTGCCTCGTTTTTCTTCAACTAACCCGTTTCGAGCTTCATCATTTCACAACCCCCACCTGAACTTTCAAACCCACTGTTGTTACAAACTTCTCCTCCCACTTTTCTTCTTCTTACTAGTTTGTATATTATTCATCTTCGTTCTCCTTTCTTACTGATTTTTTCTTCTTGCATGAGTCTTAACATGCTTCAGCAGTACACATCTTTCCCTTTTACTGTGATTACCCCAACCCAATACCTCCCTTAAACCCATCATTAGGCCACGATAATATATCATCAAGCCTATTAGCTTCGTTCACTTTCTCGTTCCCAAACAGTACCATCCCCTACTTCAATGCATACTACTCCTCATCAACCCGCTTTCCCATCCCAGTTCTTTTCCCCCCTTTCTACTCTATTTTTATCTCCATTCTATTGTAGTCTGTTACTCCTTTCGTTTTCCTGTTTGAGACTCCCCAAACCCATAGCATATACGCATGTGACCATGTACTTTAGCTCCATCAAATACATGCGGCTCCCTCCAAAACAAAACGTCAGTTTTTCTTTGTTCGAACAGACACCATACCACTGCTTCTCGAATACTCCCCTGATCCCACTCGAACAATGCCCTTGCTTCGCTTCCAGTCTTCGCACAGTCGAAGTGGCTTAGTGTTTTTGTTATAAATGGGTTCGATTATTGTTGAGAGGAAGCTTGCGTATTGATTTGTACTGGTGGGATGATGCACAGATTTTTCAGTAGAAGGAAGGAGTGGAGCTGCGTGTTTCATTGCTGGAAAAATGAAAGAAGCACGTATATATAGGCGCAGAAGGATATGGATGAGAACCATGTCCATCAAGAGTTTACAGCGTAGGTAGATGAAAGAAGTAGGATGGTGGGTTTGCAGCATGAGTTCTTTTCATATATGTATGTACAGGGTTAGGCAGAGTTGTCTTTCAACACAGACAGAAAATATAGACTTGTGTTTGGTACACATAGACCTGCGTGTTTTGAAATGTCGATGGAAAAGATAACAGCTATGAAAAAATGTTTTGCAGGTGTGTACTTAATTTGCTGTGTTGATTTACAAATTTGAAGTGAAAACACATGGTAGAGGCCGCAGGCGTCTTAGAAAGGGAAAATAGCCAAAATAAGGCTGTTGTTCTTTTATCTTATATGGTACGGTTATATTAGTCTATAGGGAAGGCATGGGCGTGCTTTCTATATATACGTTAGGCTACGTAAAAACTTCTTTCATAGGTGATGATTTTCAGTATAGCCGTATATATATTAGTATTGTAGAGGGTAGGTTAGTGGCTTTTAATATATATATATATATATATATATATATATATATATATGCACTATAGGGTGAGATATTTTAGTCTGCCCATTGTTTTTAATTTGCTATGTGACGTTGAAATGGGTAGGAAATGTGAACCATGCTTTGGATTGTATAATATATATATATATATATATATATATATATATATATATATGTATGTACCTTAGGGTGGTCATGTTTTGCCTGTTTTGATACACAAGGCAAAAGCACATTTTATTCAAGTTGATGGGAATGGGTGGCTATGCAAATAACTTGAGATTTTACACGGTACCATAATTCAACGTTGACGTTAAAAATCGCACTAACATACATGATTTCCAAAAATTATGAAAACGGACGTCCTGCTATAGTTTGACGCTACGTTCCCAATGAAAATAATTCCATTGAAAACGAACTTCGTTTGCACAATTAGCGTGTTTTAATTAAAATTATAACCATTGGTTCACCCTTAAATTTCGTCTACCGACAAAATAACTCTATTTGGCTCCAAACTGGAAATATAGCTATAATTAATTATACGCATTCCAATAAAATTTGTTTCGTCGAAAACGATGGTCGTTTGAAATGAAAACTATTTCTAAAGGCCTATATAACACCGATTAAATCCAAAACAATTTGATTTAAATGATAACAAATTATTATTATCGAATTTCTTCAAATGAAATTTTTTATAGCTCCAGAATAAACCGATATATATATATATATTAAACCTCAATATTCAAAAATTCGGTTCAAAACGATATTCAAATATATAGAAATTTCTTTATATTTATTAAATAAATGTTATCGTTTATTAACTAATTCCATAGCGACTATTTAAAAATTTGAATTGGACTCAACTTGCATTCTATAATATGGAATCTCCATTTTTCTCTTCCGTTAGAAAAATATAATCAAATAGATTCAAACGGTTCATGTTTTACAGAAATCTGACTTATATCGGATGTGCATATTGCATTAAAGTTCGAAACTCCATATTACGAACTGCTGCATCGTTCCGAGCTCGTTTTTAATTATATTATAAATTATATATATTCGAACTCCATTTTATAAAATAAATTTGATACAAAATCCATTATATTCCCAATATAATATATAAAACAAATTTAAATATTCCAATTTAAATGGAAGTGGGATGTTACATTCTTCCCCCATAAAAGAATTTTGTCCCCGAAATTACAAGGTAAAAAGAATGCTATGATCACAAATAATTTAAAATAATTATTTTTGAATTATTATTAAAACAAATTCAAACTCTTAAAATTTTCCAAAAATTTCGCCAGCACCTCCTCTACACTGGTCGATCAGAACAACTAAAACAACCATTATGGGCCTCAACTTCTCCAAAATAAAACCAAAAGTCAAATTGCTAACCCATCTGAGGGTACAAAATCGATCACTCCAAACAATATATTAAGATTTACCTATTTGTAGGGCAAATCAATTCCAATTCCACAGCAAATCAACTAACTGCTCTTCGTTTTCCAAGCTGTACATCCAATCTGTGTAACCAAATGATCTCCACAGCCTTCAGGATTCTACACTTAACTCCATTTATAATACCAATAACAAATACAGGGTAATATAATCCTGTTTCATTTCATAACCAACTTTATACCCAATTAATTATAATGGGATTTCATTTCAATTGATTCAACTTCTTTATTGAACCGATGAATTTTTATTCAACCAATCCAATATCCAAATAATAAACAACCAAATTATTTGAATTACATTCAACAATAATGCTTACTGGTCTGCATTCACTTTGGTTTAACATACATTAATATCAATTGATTAATATCAAATATATTTCCATTATTATCCATTCGGTTTCCAAATTCCAAATTTACTCTATTCAATTCCATTTGAATTCCATTAATTCACTCAACCATTTTAAGTTTAATTCTCATATCCAATTCCATTGACTAATTGATTTTCTTATAATTAGTCCAAATTCTATTTCATAATTCAATTTGAATTCAAAGCAAGCAAAACAACCAAACAACCAATATAACTATGTTATAGAAAATTATTTCCTTTTTCTATAAAAATATAATTTGGGCAAAATTATACCATTTACCCTCCATATAAAACAATATTGTGCCAATTGCCAGTTCAATACGGTTTTTTGACACTTGAACCTTTTTATATGAAATCTACAAATACGCTCTCTCATATATGTATTCAAACTCAATCTTGGGTGTTACTAACCCCATCTCTACTGAGTTACGCCACCGAGCCAAGCTTACTACTCAACCAATAGCTCTGATACCAACTATGACGACCCAAATTTCTGGTACATTTTGAGTTGAGCAAACAACACTAATCCAACCCAAATTGTACTAGCTAGAAAACCAGATGCTAATAGAAATAATTTATATGGTGAGATAAGAAAGAAAGAAATAATAGAATAGAAGAAGAAGAAGAATAACCAACATAACAAAGAGTCTCACATCGCAGCGGAACAAAATATAATACATTAATAACTTTACTGAAAGCTTGAGGTAATATACTTACATACACCAGAGTACGACAGACACATCTGGACAGTTATAACAACATGTCCTCAAATACAACACACAAGGGAATATACTAGATAAAATCATACGTCTGAACTCCTCCAGCACGTCTTCTGGACTTCATATTATCTAATGACCTTAAGTTGTAATACCCGGTCTAAACAAAGCATTACAAACACCGAGTCAGTCTGGTGAACCAGAGTGAGAAACCCACTATGTAACACCCCTAAGTCCCACATCGTGGAAGCCTGTGTGAAGTGGGTACTTATATAGTAAAGCCGATCTCTTACTAACGCCGAGGCATTTTGAGGAACAAAACCCCATACCTATACGGTGGCTAAGTTGGGGACAATATCTTGCGTGAACGGATGTGCGGGCTGTTACAGTGGTATCAGAGCCAATACCCAGTCGGAATTGTGGCTCCTGCATGGACCACAGCGCCTGGGTGAGGTGTTTGTGAGCCAACAGGGACGTTGGGCTCTATAGGAGGGGAGAATGTAACACCCCTAAGTCCCACATCGTGGAAGCCTGTGTGAAGTGGGTACTTATATAGTAAAGCCCATCTCTTACTAACGCCGAGGCCTTTTGAGGAATAAAACCCCACACCTATACGATGGCTAAGTTGGGGACAATACCTTACGTGAACGGAGGTGCGGGCTGTTACACACTAAGTTTATATAACATCCGCATTGATTTGAAAGTTCAAAATCCCTTTGAAAGAAAAGGATAATAGTAAGACTAGCCCACACATAAACACGGATGGTTTTTACCTTACTATAACCCAAACCATTTTGAAATCATATTTTTTTTCTCATATTATAATATTGTCTAAATACAAATAAATATCAATCTAGCGGAACGCTTGCATCTCACGCTCCATATATATAGTATACAATCAAAACTGTGGCCTCTTATTGGAGATTGGATTCCGACTATGACAAGCTATGGAACCACCTGCCGATAGTGTATCTCTAAAGAGGAATACACTAGATTCAACAAGAATGTCTTGCAACCCTGCCACACATGACCGACCACTCATTTCTCTTGAGTGTATCGAATGTATATCACCAATGGTTGGGAACATCAACCGTTTCCCGAAAGGGACAACATCGAATAATTAAAGAATGAAATGAATTTTTTATAGAAAGGTGATTATACACCCTAATGGGAGCGACCTACATAGCCATGTTGTCTGCCCAATTTTTGTCATTTTCCAGTTGATGAGGCTGGAGGTTATAATCGACTTTTGGAACATCCGGGCACCATTCACATCGTCCATACATGTCATCCAGGAACAGGATGAACCGAAGGAACCCTCCTACCGCATCCAAAGGATCAGTAGCGAGAAATCCTTACAATCCGTAAAACCTCAACCACGACCGAATCACGTCAGAATACCTCTGGTAGCTATTCTAGAGAATATTCAACAAGTAATCCTTCTGCTTATGAAGATCTACGGTCTTCAATTGCTCCATCTTCACCAGCATCTTTTGTGTTTCGTATTTGCTGGATGGAATGGTTTTCGAATATAAATTCGATTTCGGTCATTCCATACCAACAATTGATTTGGCCAGATTTTAATAGTTGGTGATTTAACTATCAAAATAAACAACCATCATCCATAAAATAAAATGAATTCACAAGTTTAGTACTCAGCATAAGTTGGCCTCTTTAATTAAACTTATTCAAACTCATCTCGTTAATCTTGAAAAGACCATTATATTTTCAATAAATCTCTTTTTAATTCCATTGCTCAACATTCATTAGTCCCTAAGCGAAAACTAGTAAGAGAACAGCTCCCTAAATATCAACCACAAAGGCCGAAACCAACATTAGATCGACACTCAAGAATTCATTCAACTCATTTAATCTCCAGTCAGTTTCTATCTTCCCTAACTACATTCACATTTTTTTAAAATGTTTGCTTTTAAATCATTTTCTGTTTGAAAATCTCGTTTCGCTTTACTTCCCTTTTCTTCACTTAATCTCATTTAATTATTTCTTAAAATTAATTTATGCAACTCATAATCATTACATTAATTTCCTCTTATTAGCTTATAAACTTATTTTATAAAATTAATTAATAACCATTTATAATTTTAAATAATAAAAATTTATCTCCTTTTCATAAACTTTTATCTATATAAAATAGATTTCAAAATTTATCTCTAGTTATAAACCATTTTATAACTTCCTTTCTATTGATTACCTGACAGTAAATAAATATTTATAAAAACGATTCATTATCAGGCCATCTGCCGATAATTATCCAACTAATATCACCCATTGGTTAATATCAAATAAAATGTCGAATTTGGGTTCAACAATTAACAATCAATCAAAATCAGATTTAGTAAACAGTTCATATAATATGAAAGTTAACAACATATTAGAGGAATCCGGTTGGACCCCTCCAACCTGTCCTTCCCTACATTAGACTCAATTTCAACTCAACAATATATCTATCATGATAAACAGAAATGATAAATTTAACTAGTAACAGTCAACGCCAATTTATAACGTCCATTCAAGCATCAAATTATTGATTTAATACATTTATATCATTATAAACGTAACCAAGAAGGTAAGTTACCTCGTTTGGAATCTAATCGTTGAAAATAACTATTTAATTCGATTAAGTTAAACAAATGTTTGATTCAATCAGTGAATATTAAAATGTTCAGCACACAAACAAACCGTTATCCAATAATCAATCATTAGAAAACATTGCACACAAATAAAAACACAGTTTATATAAAATATAAATGGGATAAACTGAGTGATTTGAACTCACCTTGGTCCCATTCGATATTGAAATAATTTGTTTTAATAACTCGCAGTTGCGCCCAACTATGTTCAGACCAGATCCAAAATATGTCGTCTGTCAATACGGTCTCAACGTCCTTTATTTCCTCTCATCCCGTTACTGTAGGACACAGTTACAATTTTAATATGGAAATTTTATATAATATTATAAATATCTAAATTCTTAGTTACGTTATTCTTTTTAAAACGTGATTTTTCTCATCACAGTCTTGTATATTTAAAGGTGGAACAATAAGCAGTTCTATAAAACGGGATTGGTTTTATCATGGTAAACAGTTGGAAAATTTACAAATCGTTAGAGTATCTGTGGCAAATCTGAACCGGATTACACTTGTTACATTATTAAATGTAATTAGATAGCTTATAGGATTTAGACATCTTATAACATACCAAGTGACGTGTTATATTAACAATTTATATATGTTTAATCTAACCCCTTATGTTCATTTGATTTGGTCCTCCAGGCAACATTATTCTAATCCCATAATCACATAAACCAATACGTCACATACTGGTTAGACAAGCTAAAATAGGGTTTAGGCACATTCTAATGGGCATATTAGAATGGACTATGAACTTATAATATTCGATATATACTTATACTTTACTGTTGATTATATTATATACGTTAGTTATATATTATTTAACAAATCCCATACTTACCTTGGTGATAATCATCGCTAAAAAGACTCTTTCCAAGGCCACGCAAGCTTCTATTTGTCATCTAATGTTCATCTTCCCCGATGGAACCAAAATCTCGTTGCTTCTTCTTTGCTTATTTCTTCACTGCCTCGTTTTTATTCAACTAACCCATTTCGAGCTTCATCATTTCGCAACCCCCGCCTGAACTTTCGAATCCACTGCAGTTACAAACTTCTCCTCCCACTTTTCTTCTTCTTACCATTTTGTATACTGTTCATCTTCATTCTCCTTTCTAACTGATTTGTTCTTCTCGCATGAGTTTCAACATGCTTCAGCAGTACACTTCTTTTCCTTTTGCTGTGATTACCCCAACCTAATACCTCACTTAAACCCATCATTAGGCCATGATAATATATCATCAAGCCTATTAGCTTCGTTCACTTTCCCATTCCCAAATGGTGCCATTCCCTATGTCAACGCATACTGCTCCTCATCAACCCACTTTCCCATCCCGGTTCTTTTCCCCCTTTCTACTCTATTTTTATCTCCATTCTACTGTAGTCTGTTACTCCTTTCGTTTTCCTATTTCGAGACTACCCAAACCCAAAGCATATACGCATGCGCCCATGTACTTTAGCTCCGTCAAATACATGCGGCTCCCTCCAAAACAAAACGTCAGTTTTTCTTTGTTCGAACAGACACCATAACACCGCTTCTTGAACACTCCCTTGATCCCATTCGAACAATGCCCTTGCTCCGCTTCCAGTCTTTGTACAGCCGAAGTGGCTTAGTGTTTTTTTAATAAATGGGTTCAATTATTGTTGAGAGGAAGCTTGTGTATTGATCTGTACTAGTGGGATGATGCGCAGATTTTTCAGTAGAAGGAAGGAGGAGAGCTGCGTGTTTCATTGCTGGAAAAACGAAAGAGGCGCGTATATATAGGCGCAGAAGGATATGGATGAGAACCATGTCCGTCAATAGTTTATAACGTAGGTAGATGAAAGAAGTAGGATGGTGGGTTTGCAGCGTGAGTTCTTTTCATAAATTTATGTACAGGGTTAGGCCGAGCTGTCTTTCAATATAGATAGAAAATGTAGACTTGTGTTTGGTACACGTAGACCTGCGAGTTTAGTAATTTCGATGGAAAAGATAACAACTATGAAAAAATGTTTTACAGGTGTGTACTTCATTTGCTGTGTTGATTTACAAATTTGAAGTGAAAACACATGGTAGAGGCCGCAGGCGTCTTGAAAAGGGAAAATAGCCAAAATAAGGCTGCTGTTGTTTTATCTTAAATGGTACGGTTATATTAGTGTATAGGGAAGGCATGGGCGTGCTTTCTGTATATAGGTTAGGCTACGTGAAAATTTCTTTCATAGGTGATGATTTTCAGTATGGCCGTATATATATTGGTGTTAAAGAGGGTAGGTTAGTGGCTTTTAATATATATATATATATATATATATATATATACATATATATATGCACTATAGGGTGAGATATTTTAGTCTACCCATTGTTTTTAATTTGCTATGTGACGTTGAAATGGGTAGGAAATGCGAACCAAGCTTTGGATTGTATAATATATATATTTGTACCTTAGGGTAGTCATGTTTTGCTTGTTTTGATACACAAGCAAAAGCACGCTTTATTCATGTTGGTGGGAATGGGTCGCTATGCAAATAACTTGATATTTTACACGGTACCATAATTCAACGTTGACGTTAAAAATCGCAATGACATACACGATTTCCAAAAAATTACGAAAATGGACGTCATGCTATAATTTGACGCTACGGTCCCAATGAAACTAATTCCATTGAAAATGGACTTCTTTTGCACAATTAGCGTGTTTTAATTCAAATTATAACCATTGGTTCACCCTTAAATTGCGTCTACCGACAAAATAACTCCGTTTGGCTCCAACTGGAAATATAGCAATAAATAATTATACGGATTCCAATAAAATTTGTTTCATCGAAAACGATGGTCGTTTGAAAAGAAAACTATTTCAAAAGGCCTATATAACAACGATTAAATCCAAAACAATTTGATTTAATTGATTACAAACTATTATTATCGAATTTCTTCAAATGAAATTTTTTATAGCTCCAGAATAAACCGATATATATTTTAAACCTCAATATTCAGAAATTCGGTTCAAAACGATATTCAAATATATAAAAATTTCTTTATATTTATTAAATAAACATTATCGTTTATTAACGAATTCCATTGCGACTATTTAAAAATTTGAACTGGACGCAACTTGCAATCTATAATATGGAATCTCCATTTTTCTCTTCCGTTAGAAAAATATAATCAAATAGATTCAAACAGTTCATGTTTTACAGAAATCCGACTTATATCGAATCCTGTATATTCCATTAAAGTTTGAAACTCCATATTACGAACTACCGCATCGTTCCGAGCTCGTTTTTAATTATATTATAAATTATAGATATTTGAACTCCATTTTGTAAAATAAATTTGATATAAAATCCATTATATTCCGAATATAATATATAAAACAGATTTAAATATTCCAGTTTAAATGGAAGAAAAATCTGGGATGTTACATTGCAAAATAATGGACTGACTTGAGTGGGACTTGAGTTAAAAATGGAGTGTGAATAGCTCATGTGATCGAAAGTTCCAAGGAACCATTGATAGTTTAGAGGATTCTAGCAGTCCCAAAGCAGGGATATCGTAAGGATGCCCGACAAAATCTAAAAGATCGTGCACCTTAGATCGCTTAGAAAATTATCTAGTTGTCATGGAAAGTCAAACGTACATGGGATATATATGGTATTTCGACTAAAATTGGGGTTCCGCATTAACCCTTGATGGATGGCAATGGCCAGTCATTCGATATCAATGTGTTCAAGGCTTTAGTCGGTGATAGCTAGGTTATTGCTTGTTATGGATGTTATGTTGCTTGTGTGTTCTCTTCTATTTTTCTGGGTAGGTATCACTGTAGGATACTGAAGAGAAACAGGGATTGAGAATCCTGTTTTGACTGGTGTCTACTTTTATGTTGTTGAGTAGCATATTTCATTTGATAATTATGTCTAACTTTTTAATTATAGAGACAGGTCATGAGAGACTTCAAGTTTCTAGTATCATATTTTCCTGTATAGTTGTTGATAGTTATTTATCGCTCACATCAGACTCTTGTCTAACACAAACTTTTGTGCCCCCTCTTATAAGCTTAGGGTGCTCATCAATGATGTTGTTAAGTAGATCGTGCAGCAAGTGACAGGTCCGGTGACAATGTTGTTGTGTGATGTTGAGCTGGAGGCTGAACAATAACTATTCTTCTATTATATAGCTATTCGGATGACTATCGTTGTTGATTATTATATCCTCCAACGAGGGATGTAGTGAGGTACGATGTATTTACATTCAGATATTGGGTTGTATTGTACATGATTTATGAGATTTTATGGAGATGGGATTTCCTGCTTTTCATGCTTCACTACTATATCTTGTTGTATATTTTATTATTATATATAATGTTTATGTGTTGTGAGTTATATGACAGGTTCTGTTTTGGTTTGCTTTCCTGGATGATCGTCCCATTTTGACCTAATACAATATGCAGTGCAATTTTCTTATATTTTGATGCAAAAGGTATAGGGAGGTCGTCACACTTGGTACCAATGGTTTGGCTAATCGATTTTATCCGAAGTTCGAAAGCGTAAAAGTGTATGAGAGACTACTTGTAATTTAATTTGGATTATAACTATATTATATGGTATATTGTATAATAAATTAGTAAGCACTTGAGAACTATTTTAGCCTTTCTTTATGTAGACTGATCATTCTTGTTTAGATAAAGAGTGAATCATCGAAATACAAGGAATGTTGGTAGGAATGAGCCTGCTTATGAAGGGTTAGAAGGAGATGGTCGATCGCGAGTTGCTACACCGGATTTTCCAGATGATTTGAGGCCATGTTGGCATCGATCATTATAAGGACACCTACTCCAGAAGTGATAGTAGATGGTGGTTTTCCTGTGCAGGCAACTATGATTGGTTATTTTGTCAAGTTGTGCAAGAATTATACTGCTCCAGGTGGCAAGCTGTTTGTTGGAGTGGAGTCTTCAATCGAAGTTCAAATTTGGTTAGGTACTTATGTTCGCATCTTCGGAGACTTAGGGATTAATGATGCAATGAAAAAAAGCTCTCATCAAGAAAGCTTCAAGGCTAAGCTAAGGATTAGTGGAATTCTATTACTCTTGAAACTCCATAGGACCAGGTTATTTGGGAATAGTTTACGATTAAGTTTTATGAGAAGTTCATTTCTATGGTCCAAAAGTCAATTCTCCCCAAGAGATTTGTTGAGTTGAAGAAATATGGGAAACCTATGGCTGAGTATGTAGCAGAATATGAGGCTTTGTCCATGTATTTCCCATTCTTTTATTGAGGCTCCATACCAGAAGAATGAGAAGTTTGTCACCTGGTTAGACGAGTACCTTAGAGAGAAACATGTGGATCATATTGGGGATCCATTCAAGAAGTTGGTTGAGAAGGCTTTGAGACATGAGAGTTTGTTCCCAAGGATGGATGAAGCTGTTGCTGAGACTAAGGAAGAGTTGAAGCCACGAAAAGCCGTAGGAATAAGAAAAATTGGAATGGAAATAGAAAGTACCAAAATTCAGGGAAGAACAGCTAGAAGAAACCTAAGGGTGAGGTTACCTGCTTAAACAATCATGAGAAGGGCCATTATTCTATGGATTGCAAGGATCCTAAGGCGGAAAAGAAGTGTTTCATAGGCAATAAGCTAGGACATATTAAGAAGAATTCCCCAGATCCACAAAAGGATAAGCAGGTTGTGAAGGCATATAAATTGTATTTTGTGTCATCCTCTCGAGAGCTAAGAATGCAACAGAGAAGGTGAAGAGTGTGGCAGTGCAAGGTGTGCTTTATATTGAAGGTATTTTAGTTTGGGTTTTGTTTGATACTAGAACATCACATTCTTTTCTCTAAAATGAGCTTGTGTGCAAGTTCAGTTTAAAACCTAAGATTGATGATAGACAATTGTTTGTGACTAACCCAGTAAGGGGATCTTCTAGTCTATATATGTTATGTCGTGGTCTAGATATATCGAGTCGTGGTTACTCTTTTGTGTGCGATTGCTTTATTTTGAACTTCGTTGGGTTTGAAATTATTATGGGTAGGTATTGACTCAAGAGATATGCGGCTATATTGGACTTTGAGAAGCTATATGTGACAAACGGAAATGTGGATGAGGTCCTAGTCATCTTTTTATATTCACTTGTGATTTCATAGGATGGATTGTCATCGATGCGAATCGTTAGAGATTTTTCTGACTTCTTTAACGAGGTCAAAGGACTCCTGCCATAAGGGAAATTGAGTTTTGTATTGATCTAGTAGATGTAGTCAGACCTATTGTATTCCTCTTAGGTGGATTGCGCCTAGGGAACACATAGAGTTTGAGGTGCAAGTGAACAATCTTTTGAGTAGAGGATTCATCCAAAGTAGCGTATCCGAGTGGGGTGCACCAGTTGTGTTCGCGACTAAGCCTGATGATCTTTGAAATTTTATGTGGATCATCGTGAATTGAACAAGGTGACCGAGAAGAACAAGTATCCATTACCGAGGATTGATAAATTATTTGATCAACTTCACGAGGCCAAGGTGTTTTCCTAAATTGGTTTGACGATGAGATTTCACCAACTGAGAGTTGCTAGGGATAGTGTGCCAAAGACTACTTTATGAACTCCATTCGGATTTTATGAGTGCTTGGTGATGCTATTTGGATAGACTATGCACCAATATATTTTTTGGATCTTATGAATTAGGTTTTTAGAGATCAGTTAAATAAGTTTGTGCATGTGTCATGGATGGTATATTGGTTTACTGAAGAACTTTAGGAAGAACATAAGACGGGTATATGGATTGTTTTGGAAGTCTTGCGAAAGCATCAACTGAGAGCTAAGTTTTTTAAAGTGTCACTGCCGGAAGGAAGAAGTGAGATGCTTTGATCATGCACAAGGAATAACATTTGATCCCACTAAGGTGGAAGCAATCTAGGATTGGGATCGACCTAAGAATACTATGGATGTCAAGATTTTTCTTGGTTTAGTTCAATATTATTGATTGTTTATCAATGACTTTTCAAAGATAGCTACACCATTGACTGAATTAACAATGAAGAGTCAAGTCTTCTCATGGGATGGTAGAAGTGAGCATGCTTTTATGGTTTTGAAAGTGAGATTAACGTGTGCTCATGTATTGGCTAGTTAGAGTGGGAACGAAGAAATAGTTGTGTATACTGATGCATGGGGTAATGGACTATGAGCAGTGATGATACAAAAAGGAAAGGTTGTGGCTTATCGGAGTCGACAGTTGTAGTCGCACGAAAGGAATTACCCGACTCATGACTTAAAGTTAGCGGCGATAGTGTTTGCTCTAAAGATTTACAGGCATTTTTTGTTGGAAGTTAGATTTGAGTAATTTATGGATCATAAGATCTTCAAGCGATATCTTATGGACGTGTATTGATCCACCAATTCAACTCAGATAGAGTTGAATCTTTATGCGTGTCATCCAGGAACTTCAGGGAGGCTACAAGTGAAGTTTGGTTGTAATTGGATAAGTCGAAGTGCAGGAACTGGCGTATATGAGGATGGACCAAAATAGAAGGCTATAGGAAGGAGTTAGGCTATGCAAATGTACCGAAGGGCCATACTTAAGGCTTAGAAGGAGGAAGTAAAGAAACGTATTCATTTTTGACTAAGTATATGGACCAATATCGGTCTATAGCCTATAGACCAACATAGCTCCATTAAATCATGGTGTTTGAGGTCGCGGTCCCAAGGTAAGAAGAAAGGGTCTTCACGAGCATGACGATGGTCTCTATTCATGGATAGCATATACAGGGTGGAAGTATCGCCTATGTGGAATTGGTTCGACGAATGTGAACTCAGATGGAAGTGGTCGAAGGAAAATGCGATAGGAAGATTATGGGGGAATAAGGCTGGGAGATAATGGACTGACTCGAGCAAGACTCGTGTTAAAGATGAAGTTATGGATATCTCATATAATCGGATGTGCTAAGGAATCATTGATAGTTTGGAGGATTACGGAAGAAAGCAAAGTAGAGGTATCGTTGAGATGTTTGTTAGGATCTGATAGATCATGTACCTTGGATCACTTGGGAAGTGGTTTAGTTGTCTTAGGAAGACAAATGTACGTGGGATGTATGGTAGTCCAACTAGAGCATGGGTTCTCTATTAGCCCTTGACAGATGGCAATGGCTAGTCATTCAATATCAACTATTTAAGTATTTAATCGGCAATAGCTAGATTATTGCCTGTTATGGATGTTATGGTTGCTTGGATATTCTCTTTTATGTCTTTGGGTAGGCTATCACTGCAGGATATTGAAGAGAAGCGGGGATTGGGAATCCTATTCTGATAGGTTCTACTTCTATGTTGTTGAGTAGCATATTTTATGTGATTATTATGTTCTGACTCTTTGGTTGCAGGGACAGATCAGGTGAGACTTAAACTATCTAACACATATTTTTATGTATAGTGGTTGATAGTTATTTATCGCTCACACCAGATTATTGTCGAATTCAAGGTTTCATGTCCCCTCTTTTTACCTTCGGGGACTCATTAACAATGTTGTTGAGTAGACTGGTTAGCAGATGACAGGGTTGGAAATGATGCTGCCACGCAATGACGAGTAGGAAGCAAGAAAACTACTATTCTTCTATTGTATAGCTATATGGATGACTTTGGATGTTGACTATTATAGACTTTGATGAGGAACGTAGTGAGTCTTTGTAATGACCTGCTTTTTTAACTGCTTCAAGTCGGTAATTAAATCAACTTCAAATGTTCACAAAGACAGATAGTTATTTCTTATCAGGTTTAATCAGAATCAGTCCAGAATAAACAATAATATCTCACAAAGGAATATTTTATTCAAACTCAGAGTTTATACAAAATTTATTATACAACGGAATTTAAATATATATATATCTTTAACTAAAATTAAGATATACTAAAGGATGAACCAAAGCAAATGTCTTCACCACTCTCTAACTTCGATAGCTGAAGTCCTAAATCTACAACACTCGGGTCTGACCCGAACGTTCCATGCAAAACATAAAACACTTCGAGTCATGATTAAATTTATTTAAGTAAATCAACTTATGAACACTAAAATATAATAGTTAATCCCGACAAATTAATAAATATTCGAGTATGCCTAACCCATGAAAATACTGCCATAAGATATTTTTGTCAAAGCATTAGGACTAAACGATGTTGTTGAGTATACTAGGTAGTAGGTGACAAGGTTGGTGACGATGCTGCTATGCAATAATGAGTTAGAGGCTGGCGTATTACTAGTCTTCTATTATATAGCTATATGGATGACTTTGGATATTGACTATTGTAGACTCTGATGAGGAATGTAGTGAATTTTTGTAACAACCTGCCTTTTTGACCGCTTCAAATCGATATTCAAACCAACTCGAACCGTTCAAAATGACAAATTGTTATTGCTTATCATTTTTAAGCAGAATCAGACACATAGAGGATGGAAAATTATATACACAGCTATATTGGCAACAATGGGATGAAGGTAGGGTATATAAAGTCCTATTGCGCACACACACACACAAATATATATATATATATATATATATATATATATATATAGGGAGAGAGAGAGAGAGAGATGTATATACACACACATGAAGATTAACTTTATAGCAAATATCAGGTCATGTTTATTTTGTTCAACAACTGCTCACACAATAATCAAGGCAGTGGACAAACAAGACATGCACAAATAAAGGCAGTCAAAACAGCGTGTACAAGTACATAGCAAGTTCAGGTGCATGCGTGTATAGCAAGGTGACAATGAGAACAAGTATAGCCATGAAATGAAGCCAGTACATGGCGATGTACAAGGCAATACAAAAGGGGAAGAAATAAATGAAACTACACCAAGCAACAAAAACAAGTAAAAAAAAAAGCATGGCGACATGCACAAGCCAAACAAGTGGTCTGGCATTGCAGTGATAATCAGGCCATAGGCAAGTAATTTCAAGTGCAAACGGGTTCGAACAGTTTAGAATACCCAAGTAACAAGGTCAAGGCATACGCATACAACATACAGCCAAGCTTAAATTATCATAATTAGTTTATATTGAATTTAAGGCACTTGAAAACGAAGTAAATCGTGAGATGGAACTCACCTTAACAACAACGAGGAATGGAGCAGGAAGTAGTGGTAGAGGCATTGATTTGCTGGTGTGGGCTTGGTGGTGGCGAATAGATACAGGCTTGGGTTTTTTAGGGTCCTTTGTTGGTGGAGGCGATTGACTGGAAGGGTTGCGATTTGGTGGAGGAAGGAATGATTTTTGAGGAGGCCATTTTTTCTATTTGGGGGGAAAAGGTTTTTCGGTTGGTAGAATGAAAATGAATGGAAAATGGGGATGGCGAAACAAAAAGGAAAAGGAACAGTGAAAATAGAAAAACAAGGACAAGTGTAAAAGGAATTCAGCAAGATTTTCCAAGTAGCAAAATCAATTAAACAGTTATTTCTCATGTGTATATACCAATTGTATTCTACTAAGTATAAATATGTTTACATTTCAAATACATACGGCTTAGATTATATTAAAACCAAATTGAAAGTAAATAAAATAAATTAGATAATAAGTTCTTATATTAAATTTCAAAATTTGCAAATATTCAACAATATATTTTCATTTAGCTTAAAATACCAATAATGCTTAAATTTAAATCAAAACATTTAGACTCAAAATTGAAATTAAATTTATTTTTACAAAACTATTTCAAAACCAATTTGAAATAGATTTGATTTAAAATTCTAAACAAATTTCTTAATATAAACATAAATTTCGATTCTAAATCTAAATTAATTTCAAGTATTAAAACGTCGAAAATCTTGGGTCATTACAGTCTTGATGTATTCAGATTCAAATATTGGATTGCATTGTACACGATTTTTGAGATTTTATGGAGATAAGATTTCCTGCTTTATTATGCATCACCACTATATCCTATTGTGTATTATATTATTATATATATTATCCATGCGATGTGAGTTATATGATAAGTTCTGTTTCGGTTTACTTTCCTTGATGATCGTCTCATATCGGTCTGGCACGACATGTAGTGCACTTTTCCTGTAGTTTATTGGAGGAGGTATGGGGCGATAATATCACATAACAAAATTGAGTATAGGAAAATTAAGGATATGATTGGAGAGTGAATTAGGAATGGATAATTAGCATAATATGTTTGAAACGGAGCAGCGATGACAGAACATAAGTAGCAGTCAATTTAATGTGACATGAGATGGCCTAGTTCACATGGAGGAATCATCATTAGTTGATGACTTAAATTGGATTTGGATAATAAATGTCCAAAATCATTTACACATGTACTGGAACCATCCTTAGGCATGCTCTAAGATGATGATAAACCATAGGATATCTGTTTACCTTTTCTCAATAAACTTGTAATATAATAGCTTGGACACTTACATGTTTATGGGATTAGGATTTTGTCTCTAGGCATTCATTGAGATGCTGAAGAACCGCTAGATTTGAGAATGTAAAAGGATTTTTGTAACTTTAATGAAATTACTTCATAAATATGGATTATGCTTGTGGAGTATGGAACTGGTAATTAGATTTCTACTTTAATTACTCACTGATTGTTAAGTATAGATTATGCTTGGTATGGTTTGGGTCGCTTCATCAGGAGTTGGAAATGTCGCTTTATCAGTCACCGAGTATCTAATGTCCTCAGCAAGGAGTAGACCGTCTTTTTAGGACTTAGCAAGGCAGTCTATTTGATCCTTCACGTGTGGATTATGCTTAGTAAGGTTCAAGCTACATCATTAAGCCTTGGCGAAGTCGCTAGATTGATTGCCAAACATGGATTATGCTTGGTAAGTTTCAGGCCATCCCTGCAACATAACCACCTGATTGGTTGTCGGGTATGGATTATGCTTGACAAGAGACTAGAATCATCAAGCGTGGACTACGCTGGGAATGGAAAGACAAGAATCACCGGGTGTGCGTTGCGCTCGACATGGAAGGCTACGATCGTTGAGTATGGACTACGCTCATCAAGGGTCTGGAGAGATCAATGATTGACCTAGAGAGGTCATGTAATTCCATGCTGGCCTCGCAAGGCCACGATTTGGATATTAGTCTGGAACAACAATGAATTTGGATTTCGAATGAATATAGATTGCATAAATGGTCCACGAGATCATGGACTTTGCCATCATCCTGGAATGATCACATTTCTTATGAACAATCCATAGAGATTGTAGACATTGGACTACACAAAATACATTTTCTATAGAAAGATATATTTTAGGGCAAGTGTTAACATGCCTTTTTATTAGGTTGTTACATGATGGACTCGGATACATAGACTTCATAACAATCAAGGCGGATGATACATAGAGATGGATGGATTGCTTGGGTATTAAGTATAGACAAAGAGACGTAGCTGCAAAAAAAAAAATTCGATTTACTTAGATTACACTCTTGAATCAGATAAGCATGGAAAAGGCTACGAAAAAGCTAGGGATCAATATGTATTAGTTCAAACTTTAACTTAAGTTGAAACTCTATATAGAACTCGATGATCGAAGGGAAAATTGAAGAATTAACTACCTAAAGAGGAAGCGGAAGACTACATGAGCCTAGCATATGGATCGTCCCTCATTTAGCGTAATTCCTGAAGATCAATATCAATCCCTACATAGGAATCGATACCCATCCCCTAAAGGTGAGGCGATTTGGGCCCTACTTCCAGGCCTTGGTCCTTCCACCTTTCTTGGCCCCTCTACAAGATTTTGGGGGCAATCCAAGGTCTTCAACAGCTATAAACACTCCACCATTGGCTCTGAAAAAGGAATCTTCTTCTCCGCTTTATGTTGAGGCTTTGCCATTTTTAAATGACAACTACACTTCTTTTCTCTCTACTTTTATAAGTAGACAAACATACTTGTAACACCCCACACTTGTTAAGGTCACTCACTAAGGGAATGCCTTAACTTCAGTGGAGTATCTTAAGTGAATATAGAACAGAAAAATTACAACAAGACAGATATAAGTAATACCTGAGAATTTAAAACATCATTTCATTGCAGCGGAAATTAAAACATGTTTGGTTACATCACAAAACCATAAACAAGAGTCAAGTACTTAATATCCGTCTTGATAAAACAAAAGTACATAATCCCACTACATAACTAATAGCCATAATAGAAAAGATAAGCTGGGCTTTACATCACGGTCCAAGCTCCAAAAGATAGATAAGCAATCTAATCAAAGCCCACTAGTGCTAGGCCCACTCTGAGAACCTGAGGGTTGGGGAAAAGATAAAAACAACGGGGTCAGACATAAGTCTGAGTGAGCCCTATAACTTTAACAATACAATCATTAAAGTAATTAGGGTATGATATAAACCTGGTACGGTACAACTGGGGATAAATGACTACACTAAGCAGCCAACTAGACTTAGGATGAAATAAGATAACGGTAAAGACGCGCCTATCCACCCAAGGATAAATACTACACTGCACCACAACAGATCTACCCACCCAAGGGAAATTCCTACACTGCACTACACCAGATCTACCCACCCAAGGGTAATTCCTACTTAAAGGTTGATCCCACCCAAGGACTTAGAAAATTTACCCAGTAGTTTTGTGTACCGCTAGCTGACTACATAGGTGTCGTCTGCCCCTATCTCCACTAGGTGTACCATAATCTTAATAGTAGTCTCGTGTACCCCTAGCTGACTACATAGGTGTCGTCTTCCCCTATCTCCACTAGGTGTACCCACTACTCCCATTCGATCGGCTCCCTAACGTAGATACCTGTGTTGGCCCCACAGTGGGGTGTATCACTCCCCAAAGTGGCAACCCGATACAATCAACGGTGCACGGCTTATACCTACACGATGCAACAACGTCTTACCTACCAGCCCGGGTCCACACACGCATATGAAACCCGTTGGACTTGCGTTGCCACCGCTAACCCGTTTTTGGCCTCTTATAGTCAAGCCCAGTACGCGTGTCCCGTCCTTGACATGGGTCGAGCCCAATAAGATACATATGGGTTACTGGTTGAAATGGGCCCCCACAAGCTACCCACCTAAGCTTGTCTTTTTTTCTAGTGCATCCCACTTAACCTTTTTTTTAATAATCATGTCCACTTACATGTTTAAAGTTTGGTTAAGTCATCTAATCATATTTCAATTGCCACTCAAGACACCCACTAGATTTCCCCATGCCACCCAAGGCACTTACTTGATTTCCACATGCCACCCAAGGCACTTACTTAACCCTTTAATCATGTTTAATTACATGTTCCACTTTGGTTAAGTATTCTAATCTTATCTTCTATTGCCACCCAAGGCAATCACTAGATTTTCCCCATGCCACCCAAGGCACTTACTTAACCCTTTAATCATGTTTAATTACATGTTCCACCTTGGTTAAGTATTCTAATCGTATATTCTATTGCCACCCAAGGCAACCACTAGATTTTCACATGCCACCCAAGGCACCCACTTAACCCCTCATGTCCCTCTACATGCTAATATGGTTAAGTGTTTCTTAATTGATTAAGAACGTAACCGTTGTAAAGACCTCTCACATTAAACTATTTTTTATGGCAGCTGGATTTGTCGGTCGGGTCCGGGCAGCCTTACGCCATAACCGAGTCTAACCTCGTGTCTTTACACTTGTCACGTATTTAGTTTATGCCTAAGACCTATCACATTGGGCCAATCATTTGTAGCCGCTGGATTTGCTGGTCGGTTCCGGGCAGTCTTATGCTACAAAAGGGTCCAACCTCGTGTCTTAGTCGATTAATTACACCTAATTAATCACCCCCATAATTTGTATTAATTATCCCTAATTAATTACAAATTTAACGATGTACATAATTGACTCAATTATGTCCATCCACTTTATGGTATGCATAATCATACCAACTTCACACCATTTAATTAACATGAATATTAACCCCATCGTTCCCCACGTAATTCGCTAACATGACATATTTAAAAGGGAAGATTCATCACAAATACAATGGGTTCAACTTGCATAACATTAGCATCAAAATGGGTTTCAAAGGTGTCAACTTGCATATATGACCATGGCATCAAACCCAACTAGCATAAATAACCAACCCAAACTTGCATGAATCACATATGTCATAAAGAGGCTAACTTGCATGAGTTACTTATGTCATACAAAGGGGTAAACTTGCATATGTAGGTATGACATACAAAGGGGTTAACTTGCATATGTATGCATCTCATACAAAGGTGTAAACTTGCACATGTTACTTGCATATAATCAAACACCAAACTTGCATAACATGTCATATATGAACTTGCATATAATCATACACCAAACTTGCATAACATATCATATATGAACTTGCATATAATCAAACACCAAACTTGCATAACATGGTGTCGTAATGGATCAATGTTTATCATACCGATTTGCATAACTAGCATCATGAACCCATAGCCTAAAACTTGCATAACTTGCATAACATCATGATCACCTAGCACATGACTTGCATAACTTGCATAACATCATGATCACATAGCATATGACTTGCATAACTTGCATAACATCATGATCACATAGCATATTACTTGCATAACTTGCATAACACATAGCATATGACTTGCATAACTTGCATAACATCATAATCATATAGCATATGACTTGCATAACATTATAAACACATAGCATATGACTTGCATAACTTGCATAACATCTCAAACACATTGCATATGATAACATAACTTGCATTGATCCACATTCATAGCCATAACCACATTATATCCTATCATAATCATTTCAGCAATTGGTCATTAAGGCTATAGAAACTCACAACTTGTTGATTAGCACTCCTATGAAGAAGATTAAGTTGTTAGAGTTGATTAGAAGTTGATTTGAGATGCTTTCTTCCTCTTTAATTTGTTGGTGGCTCCTCCTAGTTGCATTTTGACGGCATAACGATGTTGTCTCCAATTTTAGTATGAATTAGGGTAGTCTTAGGGTGTATTTATAGATTAGTTAGGTGTTTTAGGCCATTAGATTAACCCTAAATCAGATTAGAGCCGTCAGATTTCGTCCTAGCCACCAAAACACAGCCCAAAAGCCAAACCAGTGCGCCCAGGTCACCTGGGCTCGACCAGGGAGGTCGACCCCCAGGTCGACACTAGGGTCGACACCCTAGTCGACCTGGTGGGCAGGTCGACACCCATGTCGATCCCCAGGTCGACTCCCTCAGTCTGGCGGGAATTTTCCCGCCTCTTCTGAAATGTTTAAATTTTTATACTTAAATCTGTTTTGAATTTCTGAAAACTTCTTCGGGCCTTAACTGGGTCATACAGACTCCGATTTTCGAAAACTCGGACTCTATTTCGCGTATTTTTCCGAGACGAACGCAATGGCATAGCCCGTTTCCCCTGATTCAGATTTTAAAATTTAATTCTGCCCCGTCTTATATTATAGCAAATTATTCAACATACGGGGTGTTACATTCTCCCCTACTTAAAGGATTTCGTCCCCGAAATCTCTAAGTCGAGAAGAACGTATCCTACCATCCAAACAACCATCTACTCAAACCATCAAACACTGGCATCCATTGTCCTTAGAGTTTCTAATGCTGTATGAACATATGCAAAGAGTGTGTGTATATGTTCCCTGTCTAATGCAAAATTAGGCGGTTTACTGATTCAGTTGACCTCCTTAATGCAAACCATGATAGTGCCATGCATCTAATATGTATGCGAAAGAACCCTATCGACACATACTATCCCTACATGTGTGCACAGCCATACACCAAAATGCATCATCCATATGATAACATAACCATTATACATCCATAAATATAGCTACCTACACACAATTTTATGCAATATGCAATATGAAGTGATTGAGTCGATCTAGTGTCTAAAGTGTGTGTATATGCATCCACGAGCAACCACTAGCAACCACTTGCATCCACACGCATCCATCAATCATGACATGTCTCAAACACATGTTTCAACCATAGGTTTACCCTATCTAAAGGTCAAAGGTACTAATGAGAGGACATACTAAAGATAAGATAAGTACTAGACAAACGATAAAGGAGAAGTTAAAAGACATGCCCTCAAAAAGGAATGGGTACGATGAACGCATCTTCGCTTCTGTCTCCCAAGTAGCATTGCTCTCATCTTCTCCCCTTTGCACTTTGACTAGTCGAACCTCTCTGTTTCTCAACTTCCTAATCTCTGACCCAAGGATGCGGGTAGGAGCTCGTCGAATAGTCGCATCACGCTCTACCTCCACTTCTCTAAGCAAGCTCGGCTCTACCACCTCTGCGGTCTCATGTAGGCACTTCCTCAACTGTGATACATGGAATACGTCATGTACCCCACTGAGTCTCTCGGGTAAATCCACTCTATATGCCATCCGTCCAATCCTTTCCTTAATAGGAAACGGTCCTACAAACCTTGGTGCTAACTTCCCAACGGACCCAAAGCGAACAACATTCCGTAGATTCCCACCAACATGTAGGTGATTGACAAGGCCTTCCATAAAGAGCTTCGAAAGGAGCCATACCAACACTGGACTGAAAGCTGTTATTATACGCGAACTCCACCAATGGAAGATGCTCTTCCCATGTACCTCCAAAATCTAAGATACAAAGCCTCAAGAGGTCTTCTAGAACACGATTCACCCTCTCGGATTGGCCGTCCGTCTGAGGATGATATGCGGTGCTCAAACACAACTGAGTCCCCACTGGTTCTTGCAAACTCTTCCAAAACTCGCTAGTGAAGATAGGATCTCGACCACTCACTATGCTTGAGGGTACCTCATGCAATCGAACTATCTCTCGAAGATAAACTAAAGCTAGCCATGGAGCAGTCCTCTTGCTCTTCACGGGTATGAAATGGGCGCTCTTAGTAAGTCTGTCTACCACAACCCAAATTCCCGTATTACCCTTCCTTGATCTTGGTAACCCATCAATAAAATCCATCGAGATGCTATCCCACTTCCATTGTGGAACCTCCAATGGGTGAAGCAACCCACTAGGTTTCTTTTGCTCCGCTTTTACTTGTTGGCACACCAAGCATCTAGCGACATACTCGGCCACATCTTTCTTCATGCCGGCCCAAAAGAAAACTCGCTTCATGTCTTAGTACATCTTGTCCCCACCGGGATGAATGGTCATCCTAGAAGGATGCGCATCATCAAGAATAGCCTTCCTCAAAGCCTCGTCTTGCGGTACACAAAGTCTACCGTCTCTACGCAAGCACCCCCTATCGTCTAGGGTGTACCTACTCAAATGGCTGGACGACTCCCCCCTTATGAGCCTCTCTACCGACTCAACCAACTGTGGGTCGTCCCGCTGTGCCTCGCCAATCCGTCCCAAAAGAGTAGGTCTGACCTCTAGGGATGCTAACAAACCGGGTACAAAGTCAACGGAAGGTCTGAAGTCAAACATCGAGATAAATTCTAATTTTCGTTGTTCAACGAACAACGGACCCAAGGACAACCTTTTTCTGCTTAAGGCGCCTGCCACCACGTTACCCTTGCCAGGGGTATACGCTATCTCGAAATCATAGGATGCTAAGAACTCCATCCACCTTTGTTGTCTCAAGACTATGCTCTCGAAGAGTCTCCAACACTTCCCTAAGATGTAGGGCATGCTTTTCTCCACTTCTAGAGAAAACCAGGATATTCTCCCATACAAAATCATCACAACTATCCATCTCTCACGCAGACCATCCTAGTCGAACTCGACATTCCCCAAGTGCAAGCCCCAAAGGCCTAAACCAATATCAGACAAACACCCAAGGGATACATCCTTCGAATTCAGACGACCTACGTGAGATGATACTAGTAAAAACGGCTAAATGATTAAGCCCTTGTCCAACTCTGGATGTCCTTGCCAGTCTCGCTCCAAAACCACCGTTGATCAAATAACTGGCTTTGCTTAACCTATTAAGCACATACGGAAACTTATTTCACTTTTAGAAAAGACCAAGATGTCATCCACAAAGACCACTACGAAGTTATTTAGGTACTCCCTGAACACCCTACTCATCAAATCAACAAAGTATGCGGGGCATTCGTCAAACCAAATGGCACCACAAGCCACTCGTAGAAACCATCCGGAGTCCTAAAGGCAGTCTTCTCTATACTATCCTCAGCCACTCCCAACTGATGAAACCCCGTGGCCAAGTCCAACTGCGAAAACACTGAGGCGCCAATCAACTGATCAAAGAGATCATCAATCCTCGAAAATGGGTGTCTATTCTTCTTTGTGAGCTTGTTGAGTTCTCTATAGTCTACACAAAGTCTGAGGGACCCATCCGCCTTCGTGGCAAAAACTACTGGAGCACCCCACTCCGATATACTTCGTCTTATGAACCCCTTCTCAAGCAACTCCCTACTTGCTTATGGAGTTCCCTCCTCTCACGAGGAGCCATGTGGCGCACTGGCAAAGATACTTGTTTAGCATTATCCACCAGATATATTCGAAAGTCTATCTCCCACTTCGGAGGTAAACCCTTCACCTCCTCAAACTCATCCGAGTACTCCCGGACCACTCTAACAGATCGCAAACTCTCGACCGAAGCGTCAAGCGATTCAAGATAACTTAGCATAACAGAATCTATGGGATTACAAGAGATCTCGAGAGTGTTACCCAAGCGGGTCATGAGCCTAACAACTCTCCTTTCGCAATCAAGAACGGCACCATTACTGGATAACCAGTCCATGCCCAAAATCAACCCATAGCCCGTGAAGCCCAAAACAAAAGCATCACATCTAAACTCAACGCTAAGTATAGAAATCTTCAAACCCAAACATATCATGGACAAATAAGTGGAGCCCCCAATTGGGTTTGAAACAACCACGGGATCATCTACTAAACTGGTGTCTAAGTGCAGTGACTCAACTAATGATGATGAGATAAACGAATGTGATGCGCCAGAGTCGAATAAAGTTCGAATAGGATGATCGAGATAACCAAATCTCAACCTAGACGGTCCTACCCCCATCAGGTATACCAGCCGTGAGGGAATGCATCTACCCTCCAGAAGATCCTGTACTTTGTCCTTACCTCTTTGGACAATCCTAATAAGGTGTCCTATTTCTCCAAAACAACTAGCCTTCTCCTTCACATTCTCCTTTCGTGACCTCCCACCATGATGAGGTTTCGTCCTTTATTTACCTAATAACTATTTGAACCTTCCTCTCTCGTCCATCTTAAAGGTACCCATAAGCCCTCCACCTCCTTGGACTAACTTCTTAGCCCGGCAAACGTCTTAGTCCCTTGAAGTGGTTCTTCCGTCCTTCATACGGAAGTCTTTATTTATCTTAAAAAGACATCTATACGCGGAGGGGAAATTCAAAAAGAGAAAGAGGAAGAGATTCTAAACGGAGAATCGAAGGAAGGACATATGGCTCTTGGGGATTATGTTCTTTTCTTTCAAAAACTTTTCTCTTAAAAGACATGTTTTTGAAAATACTTCTTCCAAAAATGTTTTTAGAAAAATAGTTTTCTAAAAATTTTATCTGTTCTGGTAACCTTAAGCTCTGATACCACGTGTAACACCCCACACCCGTTAAGGTCACTCACTAAGGGAATGCCTTAACTTCGGTGGAGTATCTTAAGTGAATATAGAACAGAAAAATTACAACAAGACAGATATAAGTAATACCTGAGAATTTAAAACATCATTTCATTGCAGCGGAAATTAAAACATGTTTGGTTACATCACAAAACCATAAAAAAGAGTCAAGTACTTAATATCCGTCTTGATAAAACAAAAGTACATAATCCCACTACATAACTAATAGCCATAATAGAAAAGATAAGATGGGCTTTACATCACGGTCCAAGCTCCAAAAGATAGATAAGTAATCTGATCAAAGCCCACTAGTGCTAGGCCCACTCTGAGAACCTGAGGGTTGGGGAAAAAGATAAAAACAACGGGGTCAGACATAAGTCTGAGTGAGCCCTATAACTTTAACAATACAATCATTAAAGTAATTAGGGTATGATATAAACCTGGTACGGTACAACTGGGGATAAATGACTACACTAAGCAGCCAACTAGACTTAGGATGAACTAAGATAACGGTAAAGACGCGCCTATCCACCCAAGGATAAATACTACACTGCACCACACCAGATCTACCCACCCAAGGGTAATTCCTACACTACACTACACCAGATCTACCCACCCAAGGGTAATTCCTACTTAAAGGTTGATCCCACCCAAGGACTTTGAAAATTTACCAAGTAGTTTTGTGTACCGCTAGCTGACTACATAGGTGCCGTCTGCCCCTATCTCCACTAGGTGTACCGTAATCTTAATAGTAGTCTCGTGTACCCCTAGCTGACTACATAGGTGTCGTCTTCCAATATCTCCACTAGGTGTACCCACTACTCCCATTCGATCGGCTCCCTAACGTAGCTACCCGTGCTGGCCCCACAGTGGGGTGTATCACTCCCCAAAGTGGCAACCCGATACAATCAGCGGTGCACGGCTTATACCTACACGATGCAACAACGTCTTACCTACCAGCCCGGGTCCACACACGCATATGAAACCCGTTGGACTTGCGTTGCCACCGCTAACCCGTTTTTGGCCTCTTATAGTCAAGCCCAGTACGCGTGTCCCATCCTCGACATGGGTCGAGCCCAATAAGATACATATGGGTTACTGGTTGAAATGGGCCCCCACAAGCTACCCACCTAAGCTTGTCTTTTTTTCTAGTGCATCCCACTTAACCTTTTTTTTAATAATCATGTCCACTTACATGTTTAAAGTTTGGTTAAGTCATCTAATCATATTTCAATTGCCACACAAGGCACCCACTAAATTTCCCCATGCCACCCAAGGCACTTACTTGATTTCCACATGCCACCCAAGGCACTTACTTAACCCTTTAATCATGTTTAATTACATGTTCCACTTTGGTTAAGTATTCTAATCTTATCTTCTATTGCCACCCAAGGCAACCACTAGATTTTCCCCATGCCACCCAAGGCACTTACTTAACCCTTTAATCATGTTTAATTACATGTTCCACCTTGGTTAAGTATTCTAATCGTATTTTCTATTGCCACCCAAGGCAACCACTAGATTTTCACATGCCAACCAAGGCACCCACTTAACTCCTCATGTCCCTCTACATGCTAATATGGTTAAGTGTTTCTTAATTAGAACGCAACCGTTGTAAAGACCTCTCGCATTAGACTATTTTTTATGGCAGCTGGATTTGCTGGTCGGGTCCGGGCAGCCTTACGCCATAACCGAGTCTAACCTCGTGTCTTTACACTTGTCACATATTTAGTTTATGCCTAAGAACTCTCACATTGGGCCAATCATTTGTAGCCGCTGGATTTGCCGGTCGGTTCCGGGCAGTCTTATGCTACAAAAGGGTCCAACCTCGTGTCTTAGTCGATTAATTACACCTAATTAATCACCCCCATAATTTGTATTAATTATCCCTAATTAATTACAAATTTAACGATGTACATAATTGACTCAATTATGTCCATCCACTTTATGGTATGCATAATCATACCAACTTCACACCATTTCATTAACATGAATATTAACCCCATCGTTCCCCACGTAATTCGCTAACATGACATATTTAAAAGGGAAGATTCATCACAAATACAATGGGTTCAACTTGCATAACATTAGCATCAACATGGGTTTCAAAGGTGTCAACTTGCATATATGACCATGGCATCAAACCCAACTAGCATAAATAACCAACCCAAACTTGCATGAATCACATATGTCATAAAGAGGCTAACTTGCATGAGTTACTTATGTCATACAAAGGGGTAAACTTGCATATGTAGGTATGACATACAAAGGGGTTAACTTGCATATGTATGCATCTCATACAAAGGTGTAAACTTGCACATGTTACTTGCATATAATCAAACACCAAACTTGCATAACATGTCATATATGAACTTGCATATAATCATACACCAAACTTGCATAACATATCATATATGAACTTGCATATAATCAAACACCAAACTTGCATAACATGGTGTCGTAATGGATCAATGTTTATCATAGCGATTTGCATAACTAGCATCGTGAACCCATAGCCTAAAACTTGCATAACTTGCATAACATCATGATCACCTAGCATATGACTTGCATAACTTGCATAACATCATGATCACATAGCATATGACTTGCATAACTTGCATAACATCATGATCACATAGCATATTACTTGCATAACTTGCATAATACATAGCATATGACTTGCATAACTTGCATAACATCATAATCATATAGCATATGACTTGCATAACATTATAAACACATAGCATACGACTTGCATAACTTGCATAACATCTCAAACACATTGCATATGATAACATAACTTGCATTGATCCACATTCATAGCCATAACCACATTATATCCTATCATAATCATTTCAACAATTGGTCATTAAGGCTGTATAAACTCACAACTTGTTGATTAGCACTCCTATGAAGAAGATTAAGTTGCTAGAGTTGATTAGAAGTTGATTTGAGAAGCTTTCTTCCTCTTTAATTTGTTGGTGGCTCCTCCTAGTTGCATTTTGACGGCATAACGACGTTGTCTCCAATTTTAGTATGAATTAGGGTAGTCTTAGGGTGTATATATAGATTAGTTAGGTGTTTTAGGCCATTAGATTAACCCTAAATCAGATTAGAGCCGTCAGATTTCGTCCTAGCCACCAAAACACAGCCCAAAAGCCAAACCAGTGCACCCAGGTCACATGGGCTCGACCAGGGAGGTCGACCCCCAGGTCGACACTAGGGTCGACACCCTAGTCGACCTGGTGGGCAGGTCGACACCCATGTCGACCCCCAGGTCGACTCCCTCAGTCTGTCGGGAATTTTCCCGCCTCTTCTGAAATGTTTAAATTTTTATACTTAAATCTGTTTTGAATTTCTGAAAACTTCTTCGGGCCTTAACTGGGTCATACGGACTCCGATTTTCGAAAACTCGGACTCTATTTCGCGTATTTTTCCGAGGCGAACGCAATGGCATAGCCCGTTTCCCCTGATTCAGATTTTAAAATTTAATTCTGCCCCATCTTATATTATAGCAAGTTATTCAACATACGGGGTGTTACAATACTTATGATCGACGGATTATCAAAGTTTACTTCAAGTGAACATAGGTCGCATAAACACTATAAAAATGTTGTTCTCAATTGGTTTTTCCATACTATATAATGTTAATCTATGGCTGAGTCTACTATGATCTATCCAGGCACAAAGTGACCAAAAGTAGTTTAGCTTCAATTAATATTTAGTGTCGGTTAAGGAAGAACATGGGATTAACACTACCATTTTGCATAAAAATATCTCATGAATTTAAGATATGCAACATGAACATGTTTCGATATATATGAATATTATAATTAAAGTTTTAGATTCAAATTGCACAAAAATATCTTATGAATTTAAGCTAGGCAACATGCAAACATGTTTCCATATATATGAAAAGTATAATTAATATTTAAAATTAAAATAATTTATATATGTAGAAACAATAACTAAAAACAATAATTAAGAACATATTTATAGATTTTTGTGCATCAAAAGTTAATGATTCAAAATATACTTTAAATTTAAAATAAAAAAAGATATGCTTTATCTTACAGATCACTAACATGGAAAGGGAACAAGAGTTTCAACATGAATTTTAGGTAGATTTTTTTATTCATATGAAAATAATGCACAAGGTAATTGTATTTATCACATTAACCATCCTACATTAGAAATTAATTAAAGGAAAAATAGTAACTAACATATATAGTTTACTTAAAATTGTATATGCAAATGTTGTAAAGCTACTAAATAATTTTTAATTAAAATTAGTTTCACTTAAATAAAATTCTAAAATAAATGGGAATTGGACAACCTAAGCAAATGTAAATTCTGGTATGAACAATCATATACAAAATAATATAGAGAATGACAACAAATTATCAAAGGCAGGAACAAAATCTAATGTATTGAATATATAATGAATGAAATAAGCAATCACAAGAAAATCCAATTTTATTATTTTAAGCGATACCAATAAGTAAGATTACATACACCATTTCTCTTTGTCATGTTATATCATATTAGGACTTATGCGATTTGGTATTGGTCAAAATTACAACATCATTCACTTTCACATTCGTTTGTCCAAAAATACATTCTTTGGTTCAGTAATAATACTCATTATTACTCATATTGCGTTGATCAAAGACTCTAATAATATATTTGGCCATGATATTGATCACGTATAAATAAGGAAACGAATTTTGGCTTGGACAATGTTTCCCATTCAGTGCTTCAACTCAAACCAACCATAGACATCCAGTGGACGCCATGCAAGTTACTTATTTTTTTCTATTGTAAAACCAGATTATTTATTCCTACGTAGCACAATTTGGTAATGAAAAGTGTAAGCATAATTTAATTAAAGTTACTTAGTTGACTAATGCTATTGAAAAAAAACTACTCCAGTTTTTCCATCTGAAAATAATCTCAATGAAACTGTAATAGATAGGCATTATCGAATATTTAAATAAAATAACTAGATAATTAAATATAATTATTGAAGATTATATGGTGACATATTACTTCCATAAGCTAAAAAATAAAGGACACATGTTAGAAGGCGAAAGGTTAAGGTAAGAAAGTCTTAAGCCTCATCTAGAGCAGCAGGGCGTGACCTAAGGGCAAAGACCATGAGTGTAGCACCCTTGAAATTATTATTTTTGGCAAGCCTAAACTGTTTATATAGTGATAGTGATCTGTAACACTATTATTGTTACAACAAATAATGATTATAAAATAAATTAGGAGATAGACACATCGCCACGTGCTACAGTCATTGTCCAAGATAAGTTACACACAAGTTTATACTCCGCACAGGGAGATAACTACAAACTCGTACATATATTATAGCAGTCAAAGACAATGAAATAAAGTAACAAAAGGCTGCAGAGAAGTCTCACTTCCCTACCAGCTACAGTAAGGAAAATTATATTTAAACAACAAGAAGTTCTTGACACAAATATTCAGTCTGAAGGCTGCAAGCTCACCAGCAAGTAGAGACAATAGCACCAAGTATAACAAGATGAGTATGCAAAAGCAACAAAACAATTACCTAGGATTGTATGACATTGACAAAAACTCGTTTCCCCGAGTTCAAATCACTAGCTCACCACATAGCATCGCGTGTTGGATTAATTTTTCTTTTATTTGGGCACATATGTTAAATGTACACTGCTATTGTAATTGAGGTATAAAAAATAAGTGATATTTACAATTTAATGAGGGGCTAAATTGTAAATATGAAATAACTGATTTTATCGGTTAATAAAAAGGTGTTGGTCCCCAAGAATACATACGCTTCTCATTTTTCTTTCCTCCCCGTCAGAAAGAAACATCAAAAAAAGAAGGAACGACAATTCTTGGAAGATCATAACTTTATACAAATTCAATCAATGGATTCTGGTATGCTTCCGCAATCTCCGTTTGTTTGTGATTTTAATTTCTCTTGAATTGATTAGGGTTAGGGTTGAATTGGAAATTTTCTCCATCAATTGGTATCGGAGCAACCCTAAATTAATTTTCGAGAATTTAGTATTATAGTTTTGCAATAATTCCAGTGCATGAAATCAATCCAACATGCATGCCCTTCATATTCCTTCTTCGCGTTCTGGAATTTTGTACTCTTGAATGACGTGTTGGATATAATTCCATTTTGGAATTTTTGCATTCAAGACTAATCAACCTGTACATAATTGTACACAATGGAAAATAGGCTGATTGATCTTCGTGTACTGTATGCCCTTTTTTCAATAAAACGACAACAGAAAATAGGCTAAGACGTGGCATTGTAATCATACACATATATGGATTCCAGTTTTTGACTTTTCAAACAACTAGGAAAAGCCACTTCTAGTTTATTTGTTCTGTACAGCTCCATGCGTGTACTACATAATTCTATGGATCAAATTAAAAGGCTTACCTGTTGCTTTATGTTGTCCTAAGTTTAGTTATGAAATTAAGTTCTCAGAATATATGAGTTGGTCAAAATATTTTAATCTGGGTCATTTAGTTAAATCATTACTGTACTGCTTTGATTCTGCATGATGGCATTAATGCCTTTGGTTTGCTGTATGGTTAATGTTAAGGCTACTAATGCATGGATTCTGGGTAAATTGAAATCAAGTTTTCTTTTTTTAGTTCATAAAGTATATACATCAAGTGCTGATGGCAATTAAAGTATAGAATTAATCAAAAGTTTTGCAACTACTATTAAATATTTGTGGATTTACATTAATTAAATAATCAGTATAATAATGAATTCAAATTTGGTTTCCGTGCAAATTTGATATTTTAATATATTAATTGAAACAAAATATCACCAAAGTAATCACTTTTGTGTAGATTAATATAATTGAAATATCAAAATAATTGTGTGTATGTAGTTCATGCATTTATTAACGAGCCCAAAGGTGAATTAGTATTTGGAAGAATTTCATGCATGCTTGTGGCGATAAATATGTGATAATTATATGGTATTTTATGTGAGCAATATGTTTATCCAAAGACTGCATATTGTTTGACAAAACATATTATTAATATTTGATCGCTACAACAAGAGTACCGTTTACAATTAATATCACTGTCCAAAGACTTGATATTAATGATGTGTCTGGTATCTTGAGATGGTATTAACCTATATTTGAATTTATTTTTTTATATGGATTCTTAATTATATGAGCGTGTCATTTATATAATTGCCATGTTCTCTTTTCAGCTGTTGCAATTGTATCTGCTAATCTTAATTTAGTACCGGTCCTTAATGGTAATCTTGATATCACTGTCCAACGTCCTTAACTTAGTACCGTTCAAATTGCATGAGTCTTATGATTATCAAACACGGCATACCTGAGGCTTTTAGCGGTGCGGTGTCCGAAGAGATCACCGATGCCACATCTTTTCTTGCTGAAATTGAGAAACGCTTTGGGAAAGCGATAAGGCAGAAACAAGTATTCTTTTAAAGAAACTTATTTCTATGAAGTTCAAAGGCAAGGAAAACATAAGGGAGTACATTATGGAAATGTCTCACCATGCTTCAAAATTGAAGGCACTAAAACTTGAGCTTTCGGATGACTTGCTTGTGCATTTAGTGCTTATCTCTCTTCCACTACAATTCAGTTAATTCAAGGTCAGTTATAACTGCCAAAAGGAGAAGTGGACTCTTAATGAGTTCATTACATATTGTGTTCAAGAGGAAGAGAGATTGAAGCAAGATAAGACTTAAAGTGCTCATTTGGCAACCACCTCTAAAGGTAAGGGCAAGAAAAGAAAAGCTAAGAATGAAGCTGCTAATGATCCAGATCAAAAGAAACCACAAACGGAAAAGGAAGGTTGTTTCTTTTGCCATAAAGCTGGACATATGAAGAAAGAATGTACCAAATATCATGCATGGCGTGCAAATAAAGGTACGTTTCTTACTTTGGTCTGTTCTGAGGTAAATTTATCTTCAGTACCTAGAAACACTTGGTGGATAGATCTGGAGCTACTACTCATATAAGTGTTTCTATGCAGGGTTGCCTGAGCTACCGAAAGCCAACTGATGGTGAAAGACACATCTTTGTGGGCGATGGACAATCGGTAGAAGTAGAAGCAATTGGACATTTTAGATTGTTATTAGAAACTGGTTTTTATTTGGATTTAAAAGACACATTTGTTGTACCGTCATTTAGACGGAATTTGTTTTATGTTTCTGTGTTGGACAAATTGGGGTATTGTTGTTCATTTGGAAACGATCAGTTTACTTTACTTTGAATTCAAATGTTGTTGGAACTGGTTATTTAAATGATTATTACAATCTTTATTTGTTAGAAATAGTTGCATCTTATAATGAAACCTTGCATGTAGAATCACATGGTACTAAGCGTAAATTAACTAAATAAAATTCAGCATCTTTGTGGCATAAGCGCTTAGGTCATATCTCAAAAGGTAGAGTTGAGCGCTTAGTGTCTAATGGCATTTTTGAATCCCTTGACTTCACAAACTTTGATGTTTGTGTAGATTGCATCAAGGGAAAACATACCAAAACCAAAAGATTAGGTGCCAACAGATCTTCAGACGTCTTAGAATTATTTCATAAAGATATTTGTGGGCCTTTCCCTATGGCCTCTTCGAATGGACAACAATATTTCATAACATTCACAGACGATTACTCACGTTATGGGTACCTATATCTTATTCATGAAAAGTCACAATCATTGAATGTGTTCAAAGCTTATAAAGCTGAAGTTGAGAATCAACTCAAGAAAAGGATTAAAAGTGTCAGATCTGACCGTGGTGGTGAGTAATATGGTAGATATGATGGCTCAGGTGAACAACATCCAGGATCGTTTGCTAGATTCCTAGAGGAATGCGGTATTGTCCCACAGTACACCATGCCAGGATCACCTAATATGAATGGTGTTGCTGAAAGACGAAACCGAACTCTTAAGGATATGGTAAGGAGTATGATTGTTCATTCCACCTTACCTGAGTCTCTCTGGGGAGAAGCATTAAAAACAACAACTTATATTCTCAATAGAGTACCAACTAAAGCAGCTGCAAAAACACCTTATGAGCTTTGGACAGGTCGAAAGCCTAGTCTAAAGCACTTTCACATTTGGGGATGTCCAGCTGAGGCAAGGCCTTATATGCCACATGAAAAGGAACTGGATTACAAAACAGTGAGCAGCTACTTTATTGGTTATTCTGAGCGTTCTAGGGGCTAAAAGTTTTATGATCCCATAGCAAGAAATATTTTTGAGATGGGAACTACAATATTCTTTGAGGATATTGAGTTTGGGGGGAGAAATAAAGTTAAAGACATTACTTTTGAGGAGGTGTGACGGCAAGGAATTTCGCTCGGACCGAACCAGTCGCTAAACCGATTCAGGCCGTTCGAAACGCCCTATCGTTTGAGAACACGACGAATCAGACGCATACAAAAGAACATTTCACTGTATATCACAACGATGCATCAGATTACAAGAATATACAGAGTATCAATGAATAAATATTACACAGAAATATCAGAGATTTAAATTACATTTAAATACATAGCAGCGGAAAATAATACAATACACAACTAGAAGAGATATACGGATACAAAGCTTTCCGGATATCGTTCTAGCTGTAAACCAGGATCCTGTGAATATAAATCTGCAAAACCAAAACTACTAGCTGCCCGTGTCAAAATAGGGGCACCCAGAGTTTAGGTTAAAACAATAAACTCCAGGTCAGTAATGTGACTGGTGTGAGAACTAAAACAGTTAATCTTTATTTTAACATTAGGTAAATCAAGGGAACACGCCGTATAACACGGAACGGGTTTCCTCCCAAGAATACCAGTGCATAAAACAAACAGCGCAATGCTAAATAAAGAAAAATGAAGCTGTTATAAGACCCAGGTCCTATCACACAATGCAACGCAAGCCGGGGGATAGGGTTTTTCCTTATAACAGCCAAAGAATGCTTGATACATTTAAAACAAATCATTTGATACTATTATAGGTGCATAGTGTATAAACAACTTCAAATCATAAGTATCATAGGCGGCATGAGCGTCCCATGCCACTATGTCGCCATATATAGGTTTACAAATAAAACCGCAAAGTCACGTATTTGGAAATTGGATTTCCATCTATGAACCGAGGCAAAAGATAGTCCTCAACCGATTCGAGACTGTCTAGCCCGAGCCTCAGGACCCAGACTCAGGTGGGCCCTTGGATCGTCAGGGCCGGTCCACCGATGTGGATTAAAATGCCTGAACACTACGTTTCCCCACCCTATGGGGTGTAAGTCTGGTCCGTCTGCCGACCAGAATGCATCGGCCGAAACCGATATAACCGAGGTGCCTCGCAACAGCAACAACCACATAAGTCAAACTCGTCAGGGCGTGTAAAACCACTGACGCCACTTCTAGCTAGAAAGAAACGCAAGTCCTCCCTGAGGTCCGTCTCCCGTTTTTGGTTCATACCGGGTGTGAAACTCGCGAAGTAAACGTTACACAAAGCTACGCCACAAAGGACGTGCTTTGATCATCACCACAAGACTTTGCTTTTCAAAAGAAGCCTCGATCATTTGCCACTTAGGCATGCCACACAGGCAATTCACTCCATGCGTTTGATATCCATCAATATATAACCCCTGAGCTCGTACGTCTCAGAGAAGGGCGTTAAGCAAGAGAATAAATTCTCCGCCGCCAAACAGATATATATTTAATAGAGATCAATCACACAGACTAAAATCCAATGTCAGACACACAGTCCATTTACAAGTCCGTTCTGGGTCTGAACGAAACCGAAGGCACCTAGTACCCCGCACATCCATCGATCTCCAAGTACGTCTGGACGATCACTAACTGTTTCCATCTTCTTGGGTGTACAGCCCAATCAAGATCATCAGTTATCACCCAAACGACGTGAAGACCTCCGGTCTTCGACCATCGTCTTCATCTTCGACTTATCGTCGTATCAGTTATTCAGAATGGGATAAACCCGGTCTTTCCGAATAACTCGCGTATATTTAAATAAGTGTTACACAAACACAACATACGCCTCATTCCAATTCATCAGTCACTAACCGTAAATTAATCAAGAGAATAATTCCTCAAACATTAACCCCGAAGGCCGAAACCAACATCAGATCAATATCCAGAAAACCATTCTGCTTGGCTAACCGACAGTTAGTTTCTAAATTTCACATTCATAGGGAAAGGTTCCCATTAATTTTATCAAAGATAAATTCTTTAAAATTTATTCTTTAATCTATTTTTGAATTTCGATTCAACTAGTCGGGATTAACGAAACTTACCGAAGTAATCATTTGTTTTAATTTCCCAATCCCAACCTATTTATCCCATGAAGTAAAACTGGTAATACTTCATATCTAACACCACAGTTTTATCGGTAAATTCAATTACCATTTCTCGTTCAAATCTAATTAAAGATTTAACTATCGCCTGGAGCAAAACTGGTGATACTCCATTTTCGATCATTTCAGTCTAATTAAAGATTCATTAAAACTCCACTTAGTTTTAATCGTTAGCTGGGTTAAAGAATCAGTGTCATTTAAAACACGGTTCACGGTAAACCCAAAATCACATTCCATTAATTATCGGGTTAAAGAACGAGTGTTGTTTAAAACACTGTTCACGATAAACCCAAAAATCAATATCAATTCAATTCCAATTAAATATTATTTAATTGGTACACTTCATTAAATCTAAATAAAAAGATTTAATCTTTTCTCAACTGGGTTCAAGAACAGTGTTAGTGAAGACACCATTCACGACAAACCCAAATCACATCTGATATTCAATACAAGGCTCTGAATAGAAAATATACCGGCTTATATTCAATATCAAATTCTACGACTAACAAATGTCGTATTGGAAATAACGATATAAATATATATCTTGCAAATTTCCATAACAACATCTGTATAATCACGAATTCCAACATCGAAATATTCCGAAGACAATTTCGATTCAAATCCTCTCCAATGCAATCATTGGAAATTCTGGTTATTTTCAAAACCCTTTTCAAATTCAATTTATTTATTTAAAAATAAATAGAATTATATTTCTAGTTCAAAACTAGTTCATTTCGATAAAAATCTATTTTTATCTTTTCAAATATGGAGTTTTTCATCCCGATCCTTTCTAAATCATTTCTTATGATTTTACACAAATTATTACTATTTTTAATAATTTTATCAAGGCCCGTACAGTCGATTTTCATCAATGGCCATCGAACTGCACTTACAGCGACCTTTTTCGAATTTGATTTGGACATAATTCCAAATCCAACCGTTAGATTTCAAATTTCTAACATTCGCTAGAAAGCTCTTTTCGATACGAACCCAACGGTTCCGGTTTTAGGAGAATCCGACGGTCGGATCTCCCGTAATGTCCGTTTGGAATGAATGGTCGAAATTCACGAACTGCCGCGGCGCGGCGCGTTCTATTCAGGCCATTATATTATATATATAATATATATAATATATATTTCGTCGATTTCTATTTAAAACGAATTATATAAATGGTTTTAATATTCGTTTCAAAAGCAATCTCAACTTCCATTTCAATTCAAAGCAAAATTGAATTCTTCTTTATAGATTCATTTCAAAATCGTTTTCAATTCAATTCATTTCGAAATCGTTTTCAATTCAATTTATTTCGAAATCGTTTTCAATTCAATTCATTTCGAAATCGTTTTCAATTCAATTCATTTCGAAATTGTTTTCAATTCAATTCATTTCGAAATCGTTTTCAATTCAATTCATTTCGAAATCGTTTTCAATTCAATTCATTTCGAAATCGTTTTCAATTCAATTCATTTCGAAATCGTTTTCAATTCAATTCGAATTCATTTCTTTTCAAAATTTCAGATTTTGAAATCACTTTCGATATTCATTATAAAATGAATAAAATCGATATATATATCGTTCACGTCAAAATGGCGTCAATCTATTCAATACGGCTTCATATATTCCTATTTTCAAATATTCTATTTCAAATATTTCTTTTTCAAATATTTCTTTTTCAAAACTGGAATGAGGCCCAATCAATTACCATATAATGTTAATTATATGGATTTTCTACAACACATGTATATAATAGCTTTGAAAAATAATCAACCATCAACCAAAGTGCACTACACTGTATAAGCATCAAATATAAATATCTAATGCTTATAACAGCCTGTCAATCAATCGATCGACATATTTAATCAATCAGGATGAGTGAACTTCAAATTTCATCCTAACACCCGTGTGGGGTTTCAAACAATCAAACATAGATTTTATTTGTGCAGTTGGGCGATGTGTAAAATTTATCGTCCCAATCCATGTCATTCAAATAGGTGTACATAAACAAACCGTCCGGTTTGTAAATGAATATTTATTTATTCACATTCACGTTAAAAAATTTATTTTTAACGATAAAACATTTTATTTCAACACATGAATTTCTATTCAATTCATTTATTCAATAAAATGGTATTTTTATTTTTCTAACTTATTTTAGAAAATTTCGGCGGCATAACGGCACGATACTAGAAACGGGACGAGGCCTAGCCTTATCCCCGGTCTAGTGAAGGCCCACGCCATTCACCCATCAATCCAAAATCACCAAACGACCAAATTCAAATCAAATCATATAACTAACCTATGCAACCAAACAAACAAGTCCATGGTCTGTGGACGATTGTGTCGGGTGCTACTAAGCACCGTCTGCATCCTAGTATATATATATATAACTAGAAAAATTAAATTGAAAGGTGAGAAGTTCTCACTTATAGCTATCCTAGCTCCACGGCACTTCATTGATAGAAATCTTCATCGCTATCGAATCTTTGTCGTCTTCGTTACCCGTAGCCACTACATATGTAAAAATCGAATTTTTACTTTGCTATTCAATATATAAAAATCGAATTTTTACTTCGCTATTCAATATGTAAAAATCGAATTTTTACTTCGCTATTCTATATGTAAAAATCGAATTTTTACTTCGCTATTCAATATATAAAAGATCCTATTTCAAAATATAGATTTCGCCTTCATATAAAAATAAAGATTTCTCCTTTTCAAAAATAAAATTTGTATTTTCCTCGAAGTAAAAATCATATTTTTACTTCACTACTCATATCAAAATATCGTTTTTATTTTTGCTACCTATACAAAGATGTTATTTCTAATATTCCTACAATGCAAAGATCATATTTTTATCTTTCTTCAATATCAAAGATTATATTTTTACTTCTTTAAAAATATAAAAATCATATTTTTAATACTTTAAAAATATAAAAATCATATTTTTAATTCGATTTGAAGTTCAATATATAAAAATCCTACCTTTTCTTAACATAAAAATCACATCCTTCATGTTTAAAAATCACCACCTTTCATTTCTGAAAATCGTAAGTATAGAAATAAAAATCGTATTTCTCCATGTCAAAATCATATATAGAAACCATATTTATTTTTATAAAACATATTACTTTAAAATAAATAAATAAACTTAAGTAAATAAAAATAAATAAACAAACTTACAGCAGGTAGAGGGGGGGGGGTCTCGAGCTGACGGATTTGTGGTGCTGGAGTTCGCGAGTGGGGCGCGGTCATCGACGGGGGGAGGGGGTCCCTCTGCAGCGGCGTGATGCTGATTTGGGGTGGATCTTGCAGGCGGTTAGGGTTTCGAAGGGGGGGGGGGAGGGTTGCGGTTCGGTTAACAGCATGGGGGGGGGGAGAGAAGGAAGGAGCGGGAGAAGAGGGTCGAGTCGAGGGTGGGCAGCGCTGGCATCGATGGTCGGGGGGGGAGGGAGGGTTCACCGACGAGCATCGGTGGTAAAGGGGGAACGAGATCGACTTTTTTTTTTTCCTTCTGAAATCGAAATGAGAAAAGGGGGGGGCCAGAGCGGGTTAACGGGTGGGGGGGGGGGAAGAAAAGTTTTTTTTTTCTTTTTCTTTTTTTATATTTTATTATTTAATTCCACAAAAAGCAACCTTTATTTTCGACCTCAAAACGAGGCTCCCCGCCTGTCGCCCATAGCGTTTTACCCCCATTCCGAACACAATGGGATATGTATCGCAAGCTGATTTGATCGTTTGACTCAGTTTCCGTTTAATTTACATTTAAATCACTATATTGAATTTTAAACGTACATTTCAGATTACCGGGGTCGCATACTAACCCTAAAAATTCTCGAAAAAATATTTTCTAGCTTCGTATTGACGATACGGTCCTAACAAAACTAGTTTCGTCGAATTCTGAGACCGTTGGAAAAATGGCCAATTTCCAGTCGATTAAAATCAACTGGAACTGGTCAAATGCGTTTTCCTTTGCCACGCTCACATATTAATTCGAAAAATTATGAAATTTGAAACCTAGCAATAATTTGACACTGCGGATCCAACAAAAGTGGTTTCGTCGAAATCCGAGGTCATTTGCAAAATGTCCATTTTTAAGGGACTGAACTCCATAGCGACTATTCAGAATTTTCAACTAGACATATCTTTTGATTCCCGCTATGAAATTTTGATCATTCAGATTCGATAGAAAGATATTATCACTTAGATCCTATCATTTTTGGTTTCACTAAAATCCGGATTGTTTTGCACCCGGTATATTCAATTGAAGTTTGAAATCAAATTATCGAACTACCGCTCCATTTTCAATTCCTTTTATAATTATATATAATTATTATATTCTAACGACGACGTATATAATATATACGTTCGAATTATATTCAAAATAAATTTATCGTCGATATTATTTAAAATAATTCATTTTAAATAATTAAAATTCGCTAAAATTGCCAAAATAAAAATTTTAAACTGGCCCAGATTTTCCGGGTTATTACAATCTCCCCCACTTAAAACTTTTCGTCCCCGAAAAGGAACAAAGTCGAAAGTGGTTTGATTAATCAACAATATGCTCGATCTGGCTTCCATTCTCCAAATCTTTAGTTTCTGAGAATTTTCAAAATTTCAAAAATTTGGCTAACACCCTAAATTTTTGAAAAATTTCGCCATAACCTCCCCTGCAATGGCAACATCGGGGAATTTCAATTAGCTTCCCCGGTCCTTCAGATCTCAAAAAGAAAAAGAAAAAGCCAAGCGGCTAGCCAATAGGCTCACGAAATCATCATCACCCAAACAAAACAGGAAATTATGTAGTAAACATGTACCTATTTGTCGGGCAAACAAATTTTATTCTCTGGCTCTAGCCTCCTTGCTATGACCTGTTCAATGATATATATGTATATGCAAGCAAATGCGACCAATTCTCAATATAACTCAATATTTGATGCTATTAGGCATAATGGTTCAAAATTATCAAACAAATAAACAAACAACACAAACATCAATCAATTAGTGGATTAGAGTTTCAAATTGATAACTTTGATACATAGTCAAAAATCAGTTTTTTAATGCCAAATTACAACAATAGGCCCTATCTAATTTTGGTTCTCACACCAGTCAATAGTAAGTATATAGATATTACACGTGCGTCACTCGAATATAAATTCTAATGATGGAGCTCCATCATCAAAATCATCTCCGGGCGATTAGAGTGTAATTCTATATCTATCCAATATATCAAAACTTCGAATACACGCTAGCCAGGCGCATACGCAAAATCTTTATATTTTGGATTGTCCTAATCAATATAAAATAAATAATCAAATACGAATAATTGATTTAAATTTTCAAAACAAAATTGTTTTCACTTTCAAAAATATACTCTTTACACTCGTTCTAGGATACTACTGATCCCATCTCTAACGAGTCACTCTCATTGGATATTACTAATCCAATATCTGATGAATCCTTTCGTATGGTTCTGATGTGTCTTGTTCTCTGAGCCCTGTAAACCAAAGCTATGATACCAACTGTGACGGCAAGGAATTTCGCTCGGACCGAACCAGTCGCTAAACCGATTCAGGCCGTTCGAAACGCCCTATCGTTTGAGAACACGACGAATCAGACGCATACAAAAGAACATTTCACTGTATATCACAACGATGCATCAGATTACAAGAATATACAGAGTATCAATGAATAAATATTACACAGAAATATCGGAGATTTAAATTACATTTAAATACATAGCAGCGGAAAATAATACAATACACAACTAGAAGAGATATACGGATACAAAGCTTTCCAGATATCGTTCCAGCTGTAAACCAGGATCCTGTGAATATAAATCTGCAAAACCAAAACTACTAGCTGCCCGTGTCAAAATAGGGGCACCCAGAGTTTAGGTTAAAACAATAAACTCCAGGTCAGTCATGTGACTGGTGTGAGAACTAAAACAGTTAATCTTTATTTTAAAATTAGGTAAATCAAGGGACCACGCCGTATAACACGGAACGGGTTTCCTCCCAAGAATACCAGTGCATAAAACAAACATCGCAATGCTAAATAAAGAAAAATGAAGCTGTTATAAGACCCAGGTCCTATCACACAATGCAACGCAAGCCGGGGGATAGGGTTTTTCCTTATAACAGCCAAAGAATGCTTGATACGTTTAAAACAAATCATTTGATACTATTATAGGTGCATAGTTTATAAACAACTTCAAATCATAAGTATCATAGGCGGCATGAGCGTCCCATGCCACTATGTCGCCATATATAGGTTTACAAATAAAACCGCAAAGTCACGTATTTGGAAATTGGATTTCCATCTATGAACCGAGGCAAAAGATAGTCCTCAACCGATTCGAGACTGTCTAGCCCGAGCCTCAGGACCCAGACTCAGGTGGGCCCTTGGATCGTCAGGGCCGGTCCACCGATGTGGATTAAAATGCCTGAACACTACGTTTCCCCACCCTATGGGGTGTAAGTCTGGTCCGTCTGCCGACCAGAATGCATCGGCCGAAACCGATATAACCGAGGCGCCTCGCAACAGCAACAACCACATAAGTCAAACTCGTCAGGGCGTGTAAAACCACTGACGCCACTTCTAGCTAGAAAGAAACGCAAGTCCTCCCTGAGGTCCGTCTCCCGTTTTTGGTTCATACCGGGTGTGAAACTCGCGAAGTAAACGTTACACAAAGCTACGCCACAAAGGCCGTGCTTTGATCATCACCACAAGACTTTGCTTTTCAAAAGAAGCCTCGATCATTTGCCACTTAGGCATGCCACACAGGCAATTCACTCCATGCGTTTGATATCCATCAATATATAACCCCTGAGCTCGTACGTCTCAGAGAAGGGCGTTAAGCAAGAGAATAAATTCTCCGCCGCCAAACAGATATATATTTAATAGAGATCAATCACACAGACTAAAATCCAATGTCAGACACACAGTCCATTTACAAGTCCGTTCTGGGTCTGAACGAAACCGGAGGCACCTAGTACCCCGCACATCCATCGATCTCCAAGTACGTCTGGACGATCACTAACTGTTTCCATCTTCTTGGGTGTACAGCCCAATCAAGATCATCAGTTATCACCCAAACGACGTGAAGACCTCCGGTCTTCGACCATCGTCTTCATCTTCGACTTATCGTCGTATCAGTTATTCAGAATGGGATAAACCCGGTCTTTCCGAATAACTCGCGTATATTTAAATAAGTGTTACACAAACACAACATACGCCTCATTCCAATTCATCAGTCACTAACCGTAAATTAATCAAGAGAATAATTCCCCAAACATTAACCCCGAAGGCCGAAACCAACATCAGATCAATATCCAGAAAACCATTCTGCTTGGCTAACCGACAGTTAGTTTCTAAATTTCACATTCATAGGGAAAGGTTCCCATTAATTTTATCAAAGATAAATTCTTTAAAATTTATTCTTTAATCTATTTTTGAATTTCGATTCAACTAGTCGGGATTAACGAAACTTACCGAAGTAATCATTTGTTTTAATTTCCCAATCCCAACCTATTTATCCCATGAAGTAAAACTGGTAATACTTCATATCTAACACCACAGTTTTATCGGTAAATTCAATTACCATTTCTCGTTCAAATCTAATTAAAGATTTAACTATCGCCTGGAGCAAAACTGGTGATACTCCATTTTCGATCATTTCAGTCTAATTAAAGATTCATTAAAACTCCACTTAGTTTTAATCGTTAGCTGGGTTAAAGAATCAGTGTCATTTAAAACACGGTTTGTAACGGCCAGATTTTTTTGACCATTTAGTTATTATTTAAAAATGTTTTTTTATTGTTTTGGAAGTTTAAATGGTTTAATTTCAATAATTTTGAATATTTTATTCCGAAATGGTAGAAATTTAGTGGATCTGCAATATAATGTGAACTGGCAGTATAAAAGGATAAATTTTTAATTTAAAATAGTACGTTTACAAAGGATGTAGTAGCTAACGAACTCGGATTTCGATGAAATCAGTTTCATTAAATCCGAAATGATGAAATTAGGTAACCAACCAAGTTATGTCAAAAATGGCATCCGTATGTGGAAAAGAAAAAATAAAAGGCCAAAATTTGAACTAAAATTTGACGGTAATTGGAATTTGCTAATGCTAACGGCAAAACTGGAACCTGAGACCTATCCAGGAAAATTCTAAACATAGGATATTAGCTATATATGAAATCTGGGAAAATCCTATAACGGATATAGAAAGTTATTAAGGAAAAAAAATTTAAATAAATTATTTGAAAATCTAAACAAACTCCGATTTTTGATTTGAATACATAGGATTGAAGTACGTTAAAAACCGGACCAGATGGTGGAAGAATTTCTGAAAACCGTTATCGTTTGATACTCCAACATGAGACCGGAAGGTGTTGAAACTAACACAAAACACTATTTTGAATTTGAATTTAAATTATTTGAAAGTTCAAACGAATTCAAAATTTAAATATTTTTATATATTATTGAAGAGCAAGAAAAATTGAACAACATGGTTGAAAAAGATTTTGGATAAGGTATCAATAAGTAAGTCAAATTAACGTCCGAATAGGGTTGAGAAAACACACTTTACTATTCATAAATTATTAAATTTATTTATAATTTAATAAATTTAAGGATTAATCCTAGCCATCCATTTTCGACCGTTGGATTCGCGCCACCTCAGCAATCCATGTGACTCCTTCGGCTATAAATAGCCCCCCCCCCCCCTTCATTTTAAACTCACTCCTCCTCCTCCTCTTTCAAGCTTTGGCAATGGCAGAAATAATAATAAAATATTAGGAAATAGGGAAAATGGAAGGAAGGGAGAAAGGAAGGCAAGACGGGGAGCTAGGGACTCTTAGGCAGAGGCTTGGGCTTCGCGGGGTAAGTTTTTAAATAATAATATTTATTTATTTATTTGTGTAATATATATATATATATATATTATAACTAAAATAGAATTTGTAAAAATAAATATCAGAACATTCTAAGGGTGACAGAGAGGATAGTGTCTAAGGCTTGAGTTTGGAAAATATAGTTTCCTGCTCTCCCTGGCTATCCCTAACTGATCCGACGGATGGGATGATTAATTTAAATTTAAATTTAAATTTTAATTTGAATTTAAAACAGACCAGGGGCATTTTCGTAATTTTTAACCATAAACTTTAAAAGCTTATAACTTTTTCAAAACAAGTCGGATTTCCACGAAACAAGGACCGTTGGATTCTTATCGGAAAATACTTTAAAATGAGTGGAAGCAGATTTTTGATCCGGGTTAAAAATTTTAAGTTATAATTAAATGAATATTTTTAAATATTTTATTTGAAAATTAAATTAAATTAATATTAAAATGGTTTTTCAGTTTTAAAAAAATTTGGATATGGCTAGAGATGGGAAAGTATGATTTTTTAGAAGGACAGGGAAGGTAATTTGGCTAATAACGCAATTAGAAATTAATTAAGATAAAAATAATTTAATTAATTTAATTAAATATATATTCATTTAAATTAGGTAAATATTGTAAATAGCATAACTTTTGCATACATTAACGAAATTTAACGAAACAGGATCCGTTGGGATCGTATGGACGAGCACTACGCAATGGAACTGACCGCAAGTGGATTGGAGCTCGTTTGGATTTATGGTGAAATTTAACGTCTGAACCAAATCAATGACCGATTATCGTTATTCAACGATAAACCGTCCAAGGTGAGTAAATCTCACTAACTCTGAGCACTTTATATTTTTATAAAGTATTTTTAGAACTGATAATTATTGGTTGAATTGCTGAGTGTTGATTGTTTGGTTGAACTGCTAGTCAATTGATTGAAAATACCGATATAGTTATATATATCGTTAACCGATGTTGATTTTGTTTATCAGAATACCTCATATTGAAATGAAATTGATGTGAATTATATTGTGTAACATCTGTGGATGCAGGGAAACAGGTCGGAGGAATCCAACTGGATTCCTCAACATTTATTTACCGTTTTTCATATATTATGATATATGATGTGTTATATCATCTGTTGTTGAACCTGTGTGTTTGGATGATGATTGAACCTTTTGATTTGGTATTTTTATACCATAAGCGATACTAGAAAGTGAAAAGGGATTTTCAAAGTTTATTTTGAAAATAAATTATTTATATTAAATCAATAGATTTTATATATAAAAGGAAGAGAATTTCATGAGAGAAAATGATCATAGAATCAAAGCGTTTGTAAAAAAAAAACAAATATTGGTGAAATCAAATAGAAGGGAAAATATTGGTGAAATCAAATAGAAGGGAAATATTTGTGAAATGATTACAAATAGAAATAAAAAGGGAAACATTCGTAAAAGTATTTACAAATGGAATTGAAAAGGGAATATTCATGTAGGGAATAAAGAAAAGTTGACAGAAGTACTTATTTGTTAAATAAATAGAAAAGTTAAAAGAAATATTTATTTGTTGAATAAATAGAAAAGTTAAAGGGAATATTTATTTGTTGAGTAAACGAATAGAAAAAGAATCTATTCAAGGGAAGTAATTCAAAGGAATTATTCAAAAGAGAAAAGTCAAAGGGATTAATTCAAAAGAGTTAATCAACTAGAGTTAAACCGTTGGAGTTAAACTGTTAGAGTTAAACAGTTGGAGTTAAACTGTTAGAGTTAAACAGTTGGAGTTAAACTGTTAGAGTTAAACAGTTGGAGTTAAACTGTTAGAGTTAAACCGTTGAAGTTAAACTGTCAGAGTTAAACCGTAAAGTTAAACAGTTAGAGTTAGTTAGTTAGAGTTAACCAGTTAGAGTTATTCAGTTAGAGTTATCCAGTTAGAGTTATTCAGTTAGAATTAACCAGTTAGAGTTAATCAGTTAGAGTTAATCGTTTGGAGTCAAATCGAACTAGAGTTACTCAAATATAGTAATCGAATAAGGGTTAATTGAATATTAGTTATTCAATTAGAATTGATCGAATCTAATTATTCGAGATAGAGTTAAAAATAGACAAAGTGATTTAAGGATGAATTTCCATTTAGCACGACTGCTAGCGTAATTCGCAGGGCTGCAGATAGCCTACGGCGGTCGGATGTTTCCTGAGGGAATCAGGCGTAACCATTGTGATCGCTGCGATCTAGAATCAAGCAAATGGTGTTAAAATCAAATAGTAATTAATCAATAGAAGTTAATTAAGTCGAGTTAGTCGAGTATTAGTAAATTAAGTAGGGTTAGTCAAAAAGGGAATTAATCGAATATCACCTATTCGAAGTAGAGTTATCGAATATAGTTTATTCGAGAAGAGTAATCGAATATAGTTCGTTCGAAGTGTGTTAAATCGAATATAGTTATTCGAAGGAGAGAATTATCGAATATGGTTTATTCGAAGTGAGATTTTCAAATATTAGTTATTCGAAGAAAAGGATTATCGAATATTAGTTATTCGAACAGGGGAATCGAATATAGTTTATTCGAAAGAGAATTATCGGATAGTGATTATTCGAGAGTGAATCATACATGGAAATTCGATTATATCGAATCAAGGGAAGTAATGTTTACTTTCCATTTCAAATCAAGTTTTAATTATCTGTTAATAAAGTAGTTGGTTGTTTATTTATCCAAATTAATATATGGAAATATATTTAAGTTAACATATTTTGAAAGCATGGAATTATAGTTAAAATCAAATGATTCAGTAAAGGAAGTGGATTCATAAATAGAATCCGAGAGTTCGCTAGGAAGTTTCTTAAAGAGTAAAGTTTGAACTTTGTCTATTTCGAAGTTAGAAATGTTGTTCAGTTAAGGTCTGAGAGGTAATTATACCCCAACTTGATTGACTTCGTTTTTAACTAAGAAGTGGATAAGGTTCGAGAGTGAAAGCGGTTAGGTGAATTTAGTTAATGAGCGAAATGGTTGGTGTTGGCATAGCGATGTTTATTCAAACATCAGTTTAAACCCAATGAAGGAGATTTGGAAATGTCTTCCAAATGAAAATCAGAAATGTTTTCTGAATATAGAAAATGAGAAATGGAATTGTTTTCCATTGTTAATAACGTATATTTTCTAAATATAGTAAATAAGAAATATAGGAAAACAAGAATAAGGAAAAGGGTAAATTTATGATAAATTGATGATGAATGATGATTGATCGATAGAATTTCCATCTGGAAATAATATCATTGTTTGCACACCGACATGTTTTTATTTGATAGTTAAATCACCGACTATCAAAGTTTTGGCCATTTTAACGTTGTTAATATGGAGAGACCGGTCGGATTATTATCCAGAGAACCACTCCGTATTGGCATAAGCGTTGCGAATCAAGTATGCTGAATATATTGAAGACGGAGTTATGCAAGGGCTATCCTATTTACAGAATAGTGCCTTCGGTTTGTCCAGTCCCAGGACAAACGTGAATGGACGAATGTCTGACAGAGTATATTCAAAGGATCGCGTAAGTTGATCTCTTCAAACGTACTTACGTTTGGTGGCGGAGGAATTCGTTTCTCTTAGCTGTATACCCGTGGTATTTCTGGTGAAATCAATTTGTGATTTGGCGGGTATGACGATGTGGCATTCAAAGTAATGGAGGTGGGATCTGTCAAAAGATACGTTATGACCTCAAGCCTCATCCACCGGGAAATGACAAAAATCGGGCAGGCAGCATGGCTATGTGGGTCGCACCCATTAGGATGTATGATCACCTATCTAGAGAAATTCCTTTTGTTCTTAAATCTATCGATGTTGTCCCTTATCAGGAGACGGTTGCTGATCCCAACCGTTGGTGATATACATTCGATACACTCAAGCGAAATGAGTGGTCGGTCATGTGTGGACCGGGTTGCAAGATGTTCTTGTTGAACCCAGTGTATTTGCCTCTAGAGATACACGTTCGGAAGGTGGTCCCATACCTTGTCAAGTTGGAATCCAATCTCCAATAAGTGCCTGCGAGTTTGATTGTATATTATTTATGTAGAGCGTGAGATGCAAGCGTTCTACTAGATTTTAATTACTTGTGATTAGCCATTATTATAATATCAGATAATATATGATTTCCAAAGTGTTTTGGGTTATCGTAAGGTAAAAGCCATCCGTATTTATGAGTGGATTGGTCTTATGATTATCTTTTCTTTTGAAAAGGATTTTGAAAAGTTAAACCAAATGATTGGAGTTTACTCACACCAGTCCCATGACTGACCCAGAGTTTTATTTTGTTTTGTTTTCCCTAAACTCTTGGGTGCCCAAATTTGTACGGGCAGTCAAGTAGTCAAGATTTACAGGTATGCTTGAAGAGCTTGGAGCAGGAGGCTTCAAGATTTTTCTAGCTATTGATTATTCCGCTGTGATGAAAGTGTTGTACTCTGATAATGGTATGATATACATATACTACTTTGATTTCAAGATATGTTGTCTATTATATTTTATTCGTTCCGCTGTGAGATTCGTGTTACTCTGATGTTGTTGTGTTCTTCTTCTTCTTCTGTCCTAATTTTCTATCTTATCTATCCTCACCCTCTAATTTCTTTCTTGGACTATCCGGTAATTTCGACTTTTGATTGTTCGATAGGTGTTATATATCGGATAACCAAGGTCGCTCTTTTCCGGGTCGTTACACGGTTCACGGTAAACCCAAAATCACATTCCATTAATTATCGGGTTAAAGAACGAGTGTTGTTTAAAACACTGTTCACGATAAACCCAAAAATCAATATCAATTCAATTCCAATTAAATATTATTTAATTGGTACACTTCATTAAATCTAAATAAAAAGATTTAATCTTTTCTCAACTGGGTCCAAGAACAGTGTTAGTGAAGACACCATTCACGACAAACCCAAATCACATCTGATATTCAATACAAGGCTCTGAATAGAAAATATACCGGCTTATATTCAATATCAAATTCTACGACTAACAAATGTCGTATTGGAAATAACGATATAAATATATATCTTTCAAATTTCCATAACAACATCTGTATAATCACGAATTCCAACATCGAAATATTCCGAAGACAATTTCGATTCAAATCCTCTCCAATGCAATCATTGGAAATTCTGGTTATTTTCAAAACCCTTTTCAAATTCAATTTATTTATTTAAAAATAAATAGAATTATATTTCTAGTTCAAAACTAGTTCATTTCGATAAAAATCTATTTTTATCTTTTCAAATATGGAGTTTTTCATCCCGATCCTTTCTAAATCATTTCTTATGATTTTACACAAATTATTACTATTTTTAATAATTTTATCAAGGCCCGTACAGTCGATTTTCATCAATGGCCATCGAACTGCACTTACAGCGACCTTTTTCGAATTTGATTTGGACATAATTCCAAATCCAACCATTAGATTTCAAATTTCTAACATTCGCTAGAAAGCTCTTTTCGATACGAACCCAACGGTTCCGGTTTTAGGAGAATCCGACGGTCGGATCTCCCGTAATGTCCGTTTGGAATGAATGGTCGAAATTCACGAACTGCCGCGGCGCGTTCTATTCAGGCCATTATATTATATATATAATATATATAATATATATTTCGTCGATTTCTATTTAAAACCAATTATATAAATGGTTTTAATATTCGTTTCAAAAGCAATCTCAACTTCCATTTCAATTCAAAGCAAAATTGAATTCTTCTTTATAGATTCATTTCAAAATCGTTTTCAATTCAATTCATTTCGAAATCGTTTTCAATTCAATTTATTTCGAAATCGTTTTCAATTCAATTCATTTCGAAATCGTTTTCAATTCAATTCATTTCGAAATCGTTTTCAATTCAATTCATTTCGAAATCGTTTTCAATTCAATTCATTTCGAAATCGTTTTCAATTCAATTCATTTCGAAATCGTTTTCAATTCAATTCATTTCGAAATCGTTTTCAATTCAATTCGAATTCATTTCTTTTCAAAATTTCAGATTTTGAAATCACTTTCGATATTCATTATAAAATGAATAAAATCGATATATATATCGTTCACGTCAAAATGGCGTCAATCTAATCAATACGGCTTCATATATTCCTATTTTCAAATATTCTATTTCAAATATTTCTTTTTCAAATATTTCTTTTTCAAAACTGGAATGAGGCCCAATCAATTACCATATAATGTTAATTATATGGATTTTCTACAACACATGTATATAATAGCTTTGAAAAATAATCAACCATCAACCAAAGTGCACTACACTGTATAAGCATCAAATATAAATATCTAATGCTTATAACAGCCTGTCAATCAATCGATCGACATATTTAATCAATCAGGATGAGTGAACTTCAAATTTCATCCTAACACCCGTGTGGGGTTTCAAACAATCAAACACAGATTTTATTTGTGCAGTTGGGCAATGTGTAAAATTTATCGTCCCAATCCATGTCATTCAAATAGGTGTACATAAACAAACCGTCCGGTTTGTAAATGAATATTTATTTATTCACATTCACGTTAAAATTTTTATTTTTAACGATAAAACATTTTATTTCAACACATGAATTTCTATTCAATTCATTTATTCAATAAAATGGTATTTTTATTTTTCTAACTTATTTTAGAAAATTTCGGCGGCATAACGGCACGATACTAGAAACGGGACGAGGCCTAGCCTTATCCCCAGTCTAGTGAAGGCCCACGCCATTCACACATCAATCCAAAATCACCAAACGACCAAATTCAAATCAAATCATATAACTAACCTATGCAACCAAACAAACAAGTCCATGGTCTGTGGACGATTGTGTCGGGTGCTACTAAGCACCGTCTGCATCCTAGTATATATATATATAACTAGAAAAATTAAATTGAAAGGTGAGAAGTTCTCACTTATAGCTATCATAGCTCCACGGCACTTCATTGATAGAAATCTTCATCGCTATCGCATCTTTGTCGTCTTCGTTACCCGTAGCCACTACATATGTAAAAATCGAATTTTTACTTTGCTATTCAATATATAAAAATCAAATTTTTACTTCGCTATTCAATATGTAAAAATCGAATTTTTACTTCGCTATTATATATGTAAAAATCGAATTTTTACTTCGCTATTCAATATATAAAAGATCCTATTTCAAAATATAGATTTCGCCTTCATATAAAAATAAAGATTTCTCCTTTTCAAAAATAAAATTTATATTTTCCTCGAAGTAAAAATCATATTTTTACTTCACTACTCATATCAAAATATCGTTTTTATTTTTGCTACCTATACAAAGATGTTATTTCTAATATTCCTACAATGCAAAGATCATATTTTTATCTTTCTTCAATATCAAAGATTATATTTTTACTGCTTTAAAAATATAAAAATCATATTTTTAATACTTTAAAAATATAAAAATCATATTTTTAATTCGATTTGAAGTTCAATATATAAAAATCCTACCTTTTCTTAACATAAAAATCACATCCTTCATGTTTAAAAATCACCACCTTTCATTTCTGAAAATCGTAAGTATAGAAATAAAAATCGTATTTCTCCATGTCAAAATCATATATAGAAACCATATTTATTTTTATAAAACATATTACTTTAAAATAAATAAATAAACTTAAGTAAATAAAAATAAATAAACAAACTTACAGCAGGTAGAGGGGGGGGTCTCGAGCTGACGGATTCGTGGTGCTGGAGTTCGCGAGTGGGGCGCGGTCATCGACGGGGGGAGGGGGGTCCCTCTGCAGCGGCGTGATGCTGATTTGGGGTGGATCTTGCAGGCGGTTAGGGTTTCGAAGGGGGGGGGGGGGGGAGGGTTGCGGTTCGGTTAACAGCAGGGGGGGGGAGAGAAGGAAGGAGCGGGAGAAGAGGGTCGAGTCGAGGGTGGGCAGCGCTGGCGTCGATGGTAGGGGGGGGGGGGAGGGTTCACCGACGAGCGGCGGTGGTAAAGGGGGAACGAGATCGACTTTTTTTTTTCCTTCTGAAATCGAAATGAGAAAAGGGGGGGGGGGCAGAGCGGGTTAACGGGTGGGGGGGGGGAAGAAAAGTTTTTTTTTTCTTTTTATTTTTTTATATTTTATTATTTAATTCCACAAAAAGCAACCTTTATTTTCGACCTCAAAACGAGGCTCCCCGCCTGTCGCCCATAGCGTTTTACCCCCATTCCCAACACAATGGGATATGTATCGCAAGCTGATTTGATCGTTTGAATCAGTTTCCGTTTAATTTACATTTAAATCACTATATTGAATTTTAATCGTACATTTCAGATTACCGGGGTCGCATACTAACCCTAAAAATTCTCGAAAAAATATTTTCTAGCTTCGTATTGACGATACGGTCCTAACAAAACTAGTTTCGTCGAATTCTGAGACCGTTGGAAAAATGGCCAATTTCCAGTCGATTAAAATCAACTGGAACTGGTCAAATGCGTTTTCCTTTGCCACGCTCACATATTAATTCGAAAAATTATGAAATTTGAAACCTAGCAATAATTTGACACTGCGGATCCAACAAAAGTGGTTTCGTCGAAATCCGAGGTCATTTGCAAAATGTCCATTTTTAAGGGCCTGAACTCCATAGCGACTATTCAGAATTTTCAACTGGACATATCTTTTGATTCCCACTATGAAATTTTGATCATTCGGATTCGATAGAAAGATATTATCACTTAGATCCTATCATTTTTTGTTTCACTAAAATCCGGATTGTTTTGCACCCGGTATATTCAATTGAAGTTTGAAATCAAATTATCGAACTACCGCTCCATTTTCAATTCCTTTTATAATTATATATAATTATTATATTCTAACGACGACGTATATAATATATACGTTCGAATTATATTCAAAATAAATTTATCGTCGATATTATTTAAAATAATTCATTTTAAATAATTAAAATTCGCTAAAATTGCCAAAATAAAAATTTTAAACTGGCCCAGATTTTCCGGGTTATTACAATCTCCCCCACTTAAAACTTTTCGTCCCCGCAAAGGAACAAATTCGAAAGTGGTTTGATTAATCAACACTATGCTCGATCTGGCTTCCAATCTCCTACTCTTTAGTTTCTGAGAATTTTCAAAATTTCAAAAATTTGGCTAACACCCTAAATTTTTGAAAAATTTCGCCATAACCTCCCCTGCAATGGCAGCATCGGGGAATTTCAAATAGCTTCCCCGGTCCTTCAGATCTCAAAAAGAAAAAGAAAAAGCCAAGCGGCTAGCCAATAGGCTCACAAAATCATCATCACCCAAACAAAACAGGAAATTATGTAGTAAACATGTACCTATTTGTCGGGCAAACAAATTTTATTCTCTGGCTCTAGCCTCCTTGCTATGACCTGTTCAATGATATATATGTATATGCAAGCAAATGCGACCAATTCTCAATATAACTCAATATTTGATGCTATTAGGCATAATGGTTCAAAATTATCAAACAAATAAACAAACAACACAAACATCAATCAATTAGTGGATTAGAGTTTCAAATTGATAACTTTGATACATAGTCAAAAATCAGATTTTTGATGCCAAATTACAACAATAGGCCCTATCTAATTTTGGTTCTCACACCAGTCAATAGGAAGTATATAGATATTACACGTGCGTCACTCGAATATAAATTCTAATGATGGAGCTCCATCATCAAAATCATCTCCGGGCGATTAGAGTGTAATTCTATATCTATCCAATATATCAAAACTTCGAATACACGCTAGCCAGGCGCATACGCAAAATCTTTATATTTTGGATTGTCCTAATCAATATTAAATAAATAATCAAATACGAATAATTGATTTAAATTTTCAAAACAAAATTGTTTTCACTTTCAAAAATATACTCTTTACACTCGTTCTAGGATACTACTGATCCCATCTCTAACGAGTCACTCTCATTGGATATTACTAATCCAATATCTGATGAATCCTTTCGTATGGTTCTGATGTGTCTTGTTCTCTGAGCCTTGTAAACCAAAGCTATGATACCAACTGTGACAGCAAGGAATTTCGCTCGGACCGAACCAGTCGCTAAACTAATTCAAGCCGTTCGAAACGCCCTATCGTTTGAGAACACGACGAATCAGACGCATACAAAAGAACATTTCACTGTATATCACAACGATGCATCAGATTACAAGAATATACAGAGTATCAATGAATAAATATTACACAGAAATATCAGAGATTTAAATTACATTTAAATACATAGCAGCGGAAAATAATATAATACACAACTAGAAGAGATATACGGATACAAAGCTTTCCGGATATCGTTCCAGCTGTAAACCAGGATCCTGTGAATATAAATCTGCAAAACCAAAACTACTAGCTGCCCGTGTCAAAATAGGGGCACCCAGAGTTTAGGTTAAAACAATAAACTCCAGGTCAGTCATGTGACTGGTGTGAGAACTAAAACAGTTAATCTTTATTTTAAAATTAGGTAAATCAAGGGACCACGCCATATAACACGGAACGGGTTTCCTCCCAAGAATACCAGTGCATAAAACAAACAGCGGAATGCTAAATAAAGAAAAATGAAGCTGTTATAAGACCCAGGTCCTATCACACAATGCAACGCAAGCCGGGGGATAGGGTTTTTCCTTATAACAGCCAAAGAATGCTTGATACGTTTAAAACAAATCATTTGATACTATTATAGGTGCATAGTGTATAAACAACTTCAAATCATAAGTATCAATCATAGGCGGCATGAGCGTCCCATGCCACTATGTCGCCATATATAGGTTTACAAATAAAACCGCAAAGTCACGTATTTGGAAATTGGATTTCCATATATGAACCGAGGCAAAAGATAGTCCTCAACCGATTCGAGACTGTCTAGCCCGAGCCTCAGGACCCAGACTCAGGTGGGCCTTTGGATCGTCAGGGCCGGTCCACCGATGTGGATTAAAATGCCTGAACACTACGTTTCCCCACCCTATGGGGTGTAAGTCTGGTCCGTCTGCCGACCAGAATGCATCGGCCGAAACCGATATAACCGAGGCGCCTCGCAACAGCAACAACCACATAAGTCAAACTCGTCAGGGCGTGTAAAACCACTGACGCCACTTCTAGCTAGAAAGAAACGCAAGTCCACCCTGAGGTCCGTCTCCCGTTTTTGGTTCATACCGGGTGTGAAACTCGCGAAGTAAACGTTACACAAAGCTACGCCACAAAGGCCGTGCTTTGATCATCACCACAAGACTTTGCTTTTCAACAGAAGCCTCGATCATTTGCCACTTAGGCATGCCACACAGGCAATTCACTCCATGCGTTTGATATCCATCAATATATAACCCCTGAGCTCGTACGTCTCAGAGAAGGGCGTTAAGCAAGAGAATAAATTCTCCGCCGCCAAACAGATATATATTTAATAGAGATCAATCACACAGACTAAAATCCAATGTCAGACACACAGTCCATTTACAAGTCCGTTCTGGGTCTGAACGAAACCGGAGGCACCTAGTACCCCGCACATCCATCGATCTCCAAGTACGTCTGGACGATCACTAACTGTTTCCATCTTCTTGGGTGTACAGCCCAATCAAGATCATCAGTTATCACCCAAACGACGTGAAGACCTCCGGTCTTCGACCATCGTCTTCATCTTCGACTTATCGTCGTATCAGTTATTCAGAATGGGATAAACCCGGTCTTTCCGAATAACTCGCGTATATTTAAATAAGTGTTACACAAACACAACATACGCCTCATTCCAATTCATCAGTCACTAACCGTAAATTAATCAAGAGAATAATTCCCCAAACATTAACCCCGAAGGCCGAAACCAACATCAGATCAATATCCAGAAAACCATTCTGCTTGGCTAACCGACAGTTAGTTTCTAAATTTCACATTCATAGGGAAAGATTCCCATTAATTTTATCAAAGATAAATTCTTTAAAATGTATTCTTTAATCTATTTTTGAATTTCGATTCAACTAGTCGGGATTAACGAAACTTACCGAAGTAATCATTTGTTTTAATTTCCCAATCCCAACCTATTTATCCCATGAAGTAAAACTGGTAATACTTCATATCTAACACCACAGTGTTATCGGTAAATTCAATTACCATTTCTCGTTCAAATCTAATTAAAGATTTAACTATCGCCTGGAGCAAAACTGGTGATACTCCATTTTCGATCATTTCAATCTAATTAAAGATTCATTAAAACTCCACTTAGTTTTAATCGTTAGCTGGGTTAAAGAATCAGTGTCATTTAAAACATGGTTCACGGTAAACCCAAAATCACATTCCATTAATTATCGGGTTAAAGAACGAGTGTTGTTTAAAACACTGTTCACGATAAACCCAAAAATCAAAATCAATTCAATTCCAATTAAATATTATTTAATTGGTACACTTCATTAAATCTAAATAAAAAGATTTAATCTTTTCTCAACTGGGTTCAAGAACAGTGTTAGTGAAGACACCATTCACGACAAACCCAAATCACATCTGATATTCAATACAAGGCTCTGAATAGAAAATATACCGGCTTATATTCAATATCAAATTCTACGACTAACAAATGTCGTATTGGAAATAACGATATAAATATATATCTTTCAAATTTCCATAACAACATCTGTATAATCACGAATTCCAACATCGAAATATTCCGAAGACAATTTCGATTCAAATCCTCTCCAATGCAATCATTGGAAATTCTGGTTATTTTCAAAACCCTTTTCAAATTCAATTTATTTATTTAAAAATAAATAGAATTATATTTCTAGTTCAAAACTAGTTCATTTCGATAAAAATCTATTTTTATCTTTTCAAATATGGAGTTTTTCATCCCGATCCTTTCTAAATCATTTCTTATGATTTTACACAAATTATTACTATTTTTAATAATTTTATCAAGGCCCGTACAGTCGATTTTCATCAATGGCCATCGAACTGCACTTACAGCGACCTTTTTCGAATTTGATTTGGACATAATTCCAAATCCAACCGTTAGATTTCAAATTTCTAACATTCGCTAGAAAGCTCTTTTCGATACGAACCCAACGGTTCCGGTTTTAGGAGAATCCGACGGTCGGATCTCCCGTAATGTCCGTTTGGAATGAATGGTCGAAATTCACGAACTGTCGCGGCGCAGCGCGTTCTATTCAGGCCATTATATTATATATATAATATATATTTCGTCGATTTCTATTTAAAACGAATTATATAAATGGTTTTAATATTCGTTTCAAAAGCAATCTCAACTTCCATTTCAATTCAAAGCAAAATTGAATTCTTCTTTATAGATTCATTTCAAAATCGTTTTCAATTCAATTCATTTCGAAATCGTTTTCAATTCAATTTATTTCGAAATCGTTTTCAATTCAATTCATTTCGAAATCGTTTTCAATTCAATTCATTTCGAAATCGTTTTCAATTCAATTCATTTCGAAATCGTTTTCAATACAATTCATTTCGAAATCGTTTTCAATTCAATTCATTTCGAAATCGTTTTCAATTCAATTCATTTCGAAATTGTTTTCAATTCAATTCATTTCGAAATCGTTTTCAATTCAATTCGAATTCATTTCTTTTCAAAATTTCAGATTTTGAAATCACTTTCGATATTCATTATAAAATGAATAAAATCGATATATATATATCGTTCACGTCAAAATGGCGTCAATCTAATCAATACGGCTTCATATATTCCTATTTTCAAATATTCTATTTCAAATATTTCTTTTTCAAATATTTCTTTTTCAAAACTGGAATGAGGCCCAATCAATTACCATATAATGTTAATTATATGGATTTTCTACAACACATGTATATAATAGCTTTGAAAAATAATCAACCATCAACCAAAGTGCACTACACTGTATAAGCATCAAATATAAATATCTAATGCTTATAACAGCCTATCAATCAATCGATCGACATATTTAATCAATCAGGATGAGTGAACTTCAAATTTCATCCTAACACCCGTGTGGGGTTTCAAACAATCAAACACAGATTTTATTTGTGCAGTTGGGCGATGTGTAAAATTTATCGTCCCAATCCATGTCATTCAAATAGGTGTACATAAACAAACTGTCCGGTTTGTAAATGAATATTTATTTATTCACATTCACGTTAAAAATTTTATTTTTAACGATAAAACATTTTATTTCAACACATGAATTTCTATTCAATTCATTTATTCAATAAAATGGTATTTTTAATTTTCTAACTTATTTTAGAAAATTTCGGCGGCATAACGGCACGATACTAGAAACGGGACGAGGCCTAGCCTTATCCCCAGTCTAGTGAAGGCCCACGCCATTCACACATCAATCCAAAATCACCAAACGACCAAATTCAAATCAATTCATATAACTAACCTATGCAACCAAACAAACAAGTCCATGGTCTGTGGACGATTGTGTCGGGTGCTACTAAGCACCGTCTGCATCCTAGTATATATATATAACTAGAAAAATTAAATTGAAAGGTGAGAAGTTCTCACTTATAGCTATCCTAGCTCCACGGCACTTCATTGATAGAAATCTTCATCGCTATCGCATCTTTGTCGTCTTCGTTGCCCGTAGCCACTACATATGTAAAAATCGAATTTTTACTTTGCTATTCAATATATAAAAATCGAATTTTTACTTCGCTATTCAATATGTAAAAATCGAATTTTTACTTCGCTATTCTATATGTAAAAATCGAATTTTTACTTCGCTATTCAATATATAAAAGATCCTATTTCAAAATATAGATTTCGCCTTCATATAAAAATAAAGATTTCTCCTTTTCAAAAATAAAATTTATATTTTCCTCGAAGTAAAAATCATATTTTTACTTCACTACTCATATCAAAATATCGTTTTTATTTTTGCTACCTATACAAAGATGTTATTTCTAATATTCCTACAATGCAAAGATCATATTTTTATCTTTCTTCAATATCAAAGATTATATTTTTACTGCTTTAAAAATATAAAAATCATATTTTTAATACTTTAAAAATATAAAAATCATATTTTTAATTCGATTTGAAGTTCAATATATAAAAATCCTACCTTTTCTTAACATAAAAATCACATCCTTCATGTTTAAAAATCACCACCTTTCATTTCTGAAAATCGTAAGTATAGAAATAAAAATCGTATTTCTCCATGTCAAAATCATATATAGAAACCATATTTATTTTTATAAAACATATTACTTTAAAATAAATAAATAAACTTAAGTAAATAAAAATAAATAAACAAACTTACAGCAGGTAGAGAGGGGTGGCGGGTCTCGAGCTGACGGATTCGTGGTGCTGGAGTTCGCGAGTGGGGCGCGGTCATCGACGGGGGGAGGGGGGGTCCCTCTGCAGCGGCGTGATGCTGATTTGGGGTGGATCTTGCAGGCGGTTAGGGTTTCGAAGGGGGGAGGGTTGCGGTTCGGTTAACAGCAGGGGGGGAGAGAAGGAAGGAGCGGGAGAAGAGGGTCGAGTCGAGGGTGGGCAGCGCTGGCATCGATGGTCGGGGGGGGGGGGGGGGGAGAGGGTTCGCCGACGAGCGGCGGTGGTAAAGGGGGAACGAGATCGACTTTTTTTTTCCTTCTGAAATTGAAATGAGAAAGGGGGGGGGCAGAGCGGGTTAACGGGGGGGGGGAAGAAAAGTTTTTTTTTCTTTTTATTTTTTTATATTTTATTATTTAATTCCACAAAAAGCAACCTTTATTTTCGACCTCAAAACGAGGCTCCCTGCCTGTCGCCCATAGCGTTTTACCCCCATTCCGAACACAATGGGATATGTATCGCAAGCTGATTTGATCGTTTGAATCAGTTTCCGTTTAATTTACATTTAAATCACTATATTGAATTTTAAACGTACATTTCAGATTACCGGGGTCGCATACTAACCCTAAAAATTCTCGAAAAAATATTTTCTAGCTTCGTATTGATGATACGGTCCTAACAAAACTAGTTTCGTCGAATTCTGAGACCGTTGGAAAAATGGCCAATTTCCAGTCGATTAAAATCAACTAGAACTGGTCAAACGCGTTTTCCTTTGCCACGCTCACATATTAATTCGAAAAATTATGAAATTTGAAACCTAGCAATAATTTGACACTGCGGATCCAACAAAAGAGGTTTCGTCGAAATCCGAGGTCATTTGCAAAATATCCATTTTTAAGGGCCTGAACTCCATAGCGACTATTCAGAATTTTCAACTGGACATATCTTTTGATTCCCGCTATGAAATTTTGATCATTCGGATTCGATAGAAAGATATTATCACTTAGATCCTATCATTTTTGGTTTCACTAAAATCCGGATTGTTTTGCACCCGGTATATTCAATTGAAGTTTGAAATCAAATTATCGAACTACCGCTCCATTTTCAATTCCTTTTATAATTATATATAATTATTATATTCTAACGACGACGTATATAATATATACGTTCGAATTATATTTAAAATAAATTTATCGTCGATATTATTTAAAATAATTCATTTTAAATAATTAAAATTCGCTAAAATTGCCAAAATAAAAATTTTAAACTGGCCCAGATTTTCTGGGTTATTACAGGAGGACTTGGATTCAAATCTAGTTCCTATTATCACTTTTGACAATGTTCAGTTGCCTACACTTGTCATTGATCAAGAAGTGTATCCAGAACCTCAACAAGATAATGTTATACAACCCCTTATTTAAAATGAAACCATTGTTCCTGAAGAACAAACCCAACAACCTCAAGAACCAGTTCCATTAAGAAGGTCCATGAGAGAAAGGAGAAGTACTATTTCATATGATTATATTATATTTCTCCAAGATGAAGAGAATGAGAATGACAATGGGATGATGGAAGATGACCCAATCAACTTTCATCATGCCATGAAAAGTTCTAATTCTCAAAAATGGATAGATGCCATGAATGAGGAGTATAAATCAATGCAAGACAATAAAGTTTGGGAACTTGTCCGATTACCAGAAGGTGCAAAACCAATTAGTTGTAAATGGATATTTAAAACCAAGAGGGATGCAAAAGGTAATGTGGAAAGGTATACGGCACGTCTTGTAGCGAAAGGCTATACTCAGAAAGAAGGCATCGATTTTATGGAGACTTTTTCTCCAGTTTCATCGAAAGACTCTTTTAGGACAATTATGGCACTTGTTTCTCATCTTGATCTTGAGTTACATCAGATGGATGTTAAAACAGCGTTTCTCAATGGAGACATTGATGAGACAATTTATATGGTTCAACCAGAAAACTTTGTATTAGGAGATCCAAAGAATATGGTTTACAAATTAAGAAAATCCATCTATGGACTTAAGCAAGCTTCTCGTCAATGGTACCACAAATTTCGTCAAGTGATCATCTTGTTTTGTTTTGAGACGAATATTGTTGATGACTATGTGTATCACAAGTTCAGAGGGAGTAAACATATATTCCTGGTTCTATATGTCGATGACATTTTGCTTGCCACTAATGATATAGGCTTATTGCACGAAACCAAGAAATTTCTATCAAAACATTTTGAAATGAAAGATCTTGGAGATGCCTCTTTTGTATTAGGTATTTAGATACTTCGAGATCGTTCTCGGGGTATTCTTGGATTGTCACAAAAGAGCTATAGGCATGCAAGATTGTAGACCAGGAGATACCCCTGTTGCTAAAGGAGATAAATTCAGTCTTAGCCAGTGCCCTAAAAGCAATCTTGAAATTCAAGAAATGCAAAAGATTCCCTATGCTTCAGCTATTGGGAGTCTAGTGTATGCTCAAGTATGTACACATCCAGATATTGCATACATTGTTGGGATGTTAGGCAAATACTTAAGCAACCCTGGTATAGACCATTGGAAGGCATCCAAGAGGGTTATGAGGTATCTTCTGAGAACAAAAGATTACATGCTCACTTATAGAAGATCAGATCATTTGGAGGTCGTAGGATATTCTGATTCTAATTTTGCGGGATGTCTAGATAGCAGAAAGTCTACATCAGGCTATATTTATCTGTTGGCTGGAGGAGCTATATCCTAGAAAAGTGTTAAACAGACACTTGTAACTTCTTCTACCATGGAAGAAGAATTTGTAGCATGTTATGAGGCATCAAACCATGGAATATGGCTACGTAACTTTGTCACTGGGCTGCACATTTTCGAAAATGTAGAAAGACCATTGAAGTTATATTGTGATAATAAGTCAGCAGTGCTATATTCTAATAATAATAGAAGCTCAACTAAGTCAAAAAAAATTGATATAAAATTCTTAGTTGTGAAAGAGAGAGTGCAGAGTGGACATATTTCTATAGAGCATATTGGAACAAACTTCATGATAGCGGATCCGCTCACAAAAGGTTTACTACCCAAGGTCTTTCATGAGCACACTGCTTGTATGGGTGTTGTACTGTTAGAGGATATCATGGTTTAGTGGGAGTTTGTATTTTATATGCTTTATGTTTACCTTGAGACTTTTGTGTATTTGGTTTTCTGATCAGAAGTAAAGTATTCAGTTCATTCACTCTGTTTACTATTTTGATTCTGACCTCACTTAAGTTTAAGGAGGACCAATTGAAATATATACGTGTTTGATTCACATTACATTTGATTTTCGTGCTATGTATATATGATTAATCTATGTCATTTAACTGTATATATGTATGTGACCATTGATGGGTTTAGTCATGATTAATATGGCAGAAACCACTATGATCCTATATAAATATGGTTAATGGACGAGATTGTTAAAGCTTACCTTTATTTAATAGCAAATTTTGAGCTCATAAGGTTGTACGTTTATAAGTAAACATATGTTGCCTAAGTGGGAGATTGTTGGATTAATTTTTCTTTTATTTGGGCACATATGTTAAATGTACATTGCTATTGTAATTGAGGTATAAACAATAAGTAATATTTACAATTTAATGAGGGGATAAATTGTAAATATGAAATAACTGATTTTATCGGTTAATAAAAAGGTGTTGGTCCCCGAGAATACGTACGCTTCTCATTTTTCTTTCCTCCCCGTCAGAAAGAAACATCAAAAAGAGAAGGAACATCAATTCTTGGAAGATCATAACTTTATACAAATTCAATCAATGGATTCTGATACGCTTCCGCAATCTCCGTTTGTTTGTGATTTTAATTTCTCTTGAATTGATTAGGGTTAGGGTTGAATTGGAAATTTTCTCCATCATCCCACTGACTCACCAGCTATGATCTGAAAACTCACTTCTCTACTCCAACCCAGTCTCCTGCAAACTGGAAGGTAGCCATCCCAAAATCCTACAAATGCCTCAGCCAAATCAAAATTAATTATTTCTCCCTCACCAGAAAACACATCAAGACAGACAACACCACCTAAAAAGAAACACAAGTCGAAAACTCCAAGCGTACAGACTTCGACCAAACTCAAGTAAATCAAACTTATCCTAACCAACCGCAAACAGATACGAGTTTGCAGACACTAGCACCCACAACCCAAATGAGAAGTACTCACCAGCATGTCGCGTACGATCCACACCAAAAGAGCTGCCTTTAGGTGATCATAAGCTTGAGTGGAATAGACGAATCAATTGTAGCAGCCTCTATAGGTTACGATGAAAATTAGATGCTTACTGAAGAAATATAAAATCCAGTTCGGGGATTCACCGCGAGTTGAAACGGTGTGTAGAGAGCCGACCTGACATAGTTAAAGATGAAGTAAAGAAAACAGGGCAGTCAAGAACGGATTGGAAGAATCTACGGTTTGGAAAAAAAAGGGGTTTTAAGATCCACATGCACAAAAGCTAGAACAAGGATTTAGATGATGTAAGGACAAATTAACGTGGAAGATTAGAGACTATAAATGGAAAGGCAGTGAGAAAAGGAATAAGGAGGAAACGAAGAAAGATGTTGGCGAATTCCAGTTGCCTTGAAGAAAAAAACCTCATTTTTTATAATATTAATTAAGAAATTAATTAAATAAGAAATAAACTTATAAATATGTATGAATCTTGCTATGAAAGCTTTACTATTGAGTCTATGGCGATTTTCTGGAAAAAAATTCACATAAAACTTTTTTTAATTTGAGCTAAGACGAAGAAGTTATGAGAGGAAATAGAAATCAGAAATTTACAAGTTTAAGGTTAAGTTTTAAAGAAATTTAACGCGTACGGATATCAGCTTAGGATCTCGGGTTAGTGGAAAGTTAATACATTTTTAGAATCGGGAAGATTAAGGATATAGGCTTAAAAGCAGTTCTAGTTTACATTTAATTTACAATTTATTTACAGTTACTTTACATTTTATTTACATGTATTAAGAAATTTCTTTATTCTGAAATTTTTAGACTGGAAATAATTTTAGATCCAAGTAATTTATATGAAAATACTAGAAAATAAGAGATTTCACGTAAATACGTATTTAAAAAATTCAAATTAATTAGAAAATATTGGTTAATTCTTAAGAGAATTAACTATACATTTAATCAATGTAAATTTGAAAGTAGAAAAGTGACTATTATAAAATGTTATAATAAAAAAGAAAAGATGAAAGCTTTATACTTGAGGTTGAATTGTAACATTTATTATTCTAAGGAAAGAAGAAAAGGTGCATTATTATGATAAGTAGTTCATGACAGATAGATAGAGATTTTTACAAACAGTGACTACCATGTAAAAATAAAGAATCTAAAATATTAAGAATATCATAATAGTAGAAAACAACATAGTTGTGGCCCATCCTAGAGATGAACCAGTTCTTCATCGGCTTATAGTGGAATATTCAATTTTGATTTGAAATTGAATATGAAGTTGAAATCGTTTTGAAAACGAATTTAAAACGGTTTTTAAAATACGTTTTAAAAGGAAATCGACGAAATATATATTATATATATATAATATAATGGCCTGAATAGAACGCGCCGCGCCGCGGTAGTTCGCGAATTTCGACCATTGACTTCGAATGGATATTACAGGAGATCCGACCGTCGGATTCTCCTAAAACCGGAACCATTGGGTTCGTATCGAAAAGAGCTTTCTAACAAACATTAGAAATTAGAAATCTAACGTTGGATTTGGAATTATGTCCAACACAAATTTGGAAAAGGTCGCTGTAAGTGCAGTTCGATGACCGTTGATGGAAATCAACTGTATGGGCCTTGATAAAATTATTAAAAATATCGATAATTTGTGTAAAATCATAAAAAATGATTTGTGAAGAATTGGGATGAAAACTCCATATTTGAAAAGATAAAAATATATTTTTATCGAAATGAACTAGTTATTAACTAGAAAAATAATCCAATGGTTATAAATAAATAAATTGGATTAGATTTGAATTGAAATTATCTTTGGATATTTTCGATATTGGATTCCGTGATTATACAGATATTGTGATGGGAATTTGGAAGATATCTATATCAATATTCCCGATATGATATCTGTTGGTTTCAGGATTTGATGTTGAATATAAGTCGATACTATCTCTATTCAAAACCTTATATTTAATGTCAAATTTGATTGATTGATTGTTTGGATTGTGCTCGACTAGTTTATGAGCAAAATATGCTTTTACATTTAGCATTGGGTTGGGTTGAAAATATCTGTGTGCTAAAGCCTTGTGAAACACTTCACGATTTGACGATAAGGTGTTTAGCGATGTTGTGTTCATTTCAAATTTAATGAATGATTGTGAAATGATATTTTTCTTAAGTGAAAAGAAATGTATTCCCGATTTTGGACAGGGAATGTTTTATAAAAATGTTTTATAAAACAGAAAGGATTTCGAGGCCCAAAACCCGATGATTTCTAAAGTGATTTAGAAATGTATTATATGTTACATTGTGGTTCATCGCATATTCAATTAGTTGCTATTGATGATGTATCTGTTTGGTGGCAGAGAATTTATTCTCTTGCTTAACACCCTTCTTTGAGACGTACGAGCTCAAAGGTTATGTGATTAATAGTGACTGATCATATGTGTGAATTACTGATGTAAAGTACTATATTTTAAAAGTACTTATGATTATTATGTTGTGAAATGATTTTCCCTACTTCGGGATATGAAATGATTTAGTATGTGGCTAAAGATTCGGGTAACCCTGAGACTAAAAGTATGGGTGAGAGGGCGGTGTATGCTCTCCATGTGTGAGAGGTGCATCTACGGTGTAGCCTACTCCTATGTGGGGGAGGTGCACATTTATATATCGAGTTGCGAGGTGCGTTCCCTTTGCCTTGTCGATGGGAGCACGATATTTGGTTGCATACTTGTTTGTATGCATTGTTATGTTTTGGAATTCATATTTCCAAACGATTTGATTTGAGATCCCGAAGTGAAATCTACTTTGATATAGAAAGTTAGATATGTATTTCAAATGATTTGAAATAAGAAATCGGGAATAAAATCCAAAGGAATAATTTCTGTAAATTGAATTGGATTTGGAAAATCTAAGTGTAGTGATTAATCTAAGCGGGTAGATTGGGATATTGCATGTTGATTGATTCATAGTAGATCCATATATCTATATTGATTGTTGTTTATACACTGGCATTCATGGGGGTAAACCCGTTCCGCGTTAGCGGCATGGTCCTGTGATATGCCATATTATTAAATAAGTTAATTATAACTGTTTAGAGTTTCTCACACCAGTCCCATGACTGACCTGTAGTTTGCTTTTCCCTTGCAAACTTGGGTGCCCCTATTTTCCACTCGGGCAGTCGAGTAGTTTTATTTTGCAGTTATGTTTAGCAGGATTCTGGATCGAAGCGAAAAGCCGTGTCCGGAGCATTTATCGTCTTCCGCTGTGTTACTTTATTTAATTTCCGCTGTGCACTGTATTACATTTATTGTAAAATCATCTTCCGCTGTATTGATTATATTTCGATATACTCTGATATTCTGTACTCTGATGTAACATTATTATGATGTTTATAAAAGTCTTCTGCTATTTGTTCTGATGTGTTGTATACCCAGAGTTAGCGTATGCGAGATTCGAACGGTCTTGGTCGATTTAGCGATCGATTAGGTCCGGGCGAAATTTGTATCATTACAGCACGGAAAATAAATGACCCATAATAGCAGTTATGTCTGGCATTATTAGGGTCCCGTCCTAATGATAAATGGATAAGCACATTAATATGAGAAATAAGTAAGCAATAGTTTAAGATTCAGTCGTGAGGTATGAGCAGAGAGTGTAACTAGATTATTGTTTGGAGGTCCACCCTAATAGCGACTAGATTCGCACATTGACACTGGAAATAAGTGACCCAATAGACAAAGACTAGAGGCAGCGTGTCCTAACGATGGTCGAGCATGTAGACATCGGTGCAGGAAATAAGACATTGTGGGATATTAGCAAGAGTAGACAAATGTCAATCGAGTGGATACGCGAGCAGCTTTGTGCCAAAAGTAAGGGACCACAACAGCTAGGGTGGCATGTCCTAATGGTTCTTGTCTGTGTGGAGTCCAACCTGATGTAAGGGGCATCGACTTCTGTGTTAGGCACATGGTAGAGAGTATTAGGCCGATGACAGGGAAGAATAAGGAATAATTCCTTAAGAAGATCTGTACTTCAAAAGTATGAAATTTAGTGCAAATAATCACCTTGAAACACCCTTAACCCCTTACGTCACCCATGTAAGGATGCGCTAAGGTTTATGAAGCACTTAGGTATAAAGTAACAACACAGAGACTAAAATTCAAAAGACAGAAATATAAAACATAGCGGAAATTTTAAAACAACATTTAATAAAACAAGCCAAATCGCAGTGCTTATTCATTCTTCCAAAGTACCAAATAGTCATAAACATAAAACCAAATATATTGTCTCATGGAAAACCATAATATTAGAGTACATAAGTAAAACCATCTCTCTCAATGTTAACACAACAATCATAAAATGAGAAGTGAACCAATACATGAGTCTGAAATAAGTCTGAATCCATGCTGAACCGAATAATCAACAATCACTGTTGAGACCCTCCACCCTGTGAACCTGGGGTAGGGGAAAAGGAAGAGAGAAGGAGAGAACAAACTAGGTCAGACATACGTCTGGTGAGTTCTTGCAATTTCTGTCATGATCATAAGTTAAGGAAGCATTAGACAATCGAACCATTTTAAGGACATAAGACATAAAAGTACACCACACCATATATGCAAATTAGGTTGTGTTTTAGGCCTTATCTAACACACTTAGGAACGGCTATAAGTCGTATCAAAAAATGGTGTATTTAAATATTAGATACGACTCTAAGTCATTTCTAAAGTATAAGTACATGCGGCTCTAAACTGTATCTCAATGCAAATAATATACATCTTTAAGATGTATCTAAATTATTGCTATTTATGAATATAAATTGTATCTAAATTATCTATAGATACGAATATATATAAAAGGCCAGTAAATATCATGCAAACTCTATTTGGCAAATTATAATAGTAAATGAAACAATTGTACAAAATATTTCATACCAATCCAACAACATATATAATGATAAATGTTGTTTCATTACATTACAATAAAGAAGATACTTGTTGTTTCATTACATTACAATAAAGGAGCTACATGTTGTTTCATTACATTACAATAAAGAAGGTACATGCTGTTTCATTACATTACAATAAAGAAGATACTTGTTGTTTCATTACATTACAATAAAGAAGATACATGCTATTTCATTACATTACAATAAAGAAGATACATATTGTTTCATATATAACGTTTCATAATTACATTACAATAAATAAGGTAAACTCGGTGTTTTTGCAACTTCGGCGACCACTCTCCGCTTTTCAACTTCGGCGATCGACCATTGTGATCTGCAACTAATCCATTCACCAAGCTGGAGGTTTTAACATTCTGGTTAAGAATTTACTAGGTGATCAACCAGGTGGTTGCAATTTAGCTAACACACCTGGGTCAGGTATTCATGCTAACTCATGCATTTAACTAAGCGCCAAGACTAGCAAATGGCCTAATATCAAGTGTCATATGCTGCTTCACTGAACCTTAGAAAAAAGCATTTGACACATGATATTATCCCCTTTATAAGTCTTGGCGCTTAGTTAAATGAATAAGTTGGGATAAATACCTGACCCGACGGCGTGATCTAAAGTGCATCCACCTGGTAAATCACCCAATAATTCTTACCTAGAGAGTTAAAGCCTTCAGCTTATTAAGGCTTTGCTGCTGGATCACCCAGTAAATTCTTAACTAGAATAGACATGCATCATCGTCGTCTATACTTGCAGCCTAATTTGCATTAAAACAACGAGTCAAAATATACATATACAACACACACACGCACACACACACGCTGCACACATATACAACACACACACACACACAGACATATACAACACAGACACACACACAAATATATAAATATATATATACACACACACACACACACATACACACACATCTGTGCATATATATATATATATAGTGCAACATGTGTGATATGATCAACACATGATCAAGGTCAAGAGCATAAAGGCTAGCGACAACATGCAACAACCCAGTTAAAGTTTCAAATGCAAGGAACTACATTCAAATGCAAGCTGCCACAAAATTAGCATAACAAGAGCAGCATATAAATGGACCATAGGTGCATCAAATTACATGCACAAAGAAAGACATGGACTGGGTGCATATGGCCAATGTTATAATGGTGGTAAGTCGACACCGAACCAATCGATCCTTTTTTGCTGTTTTTTTATTTTTCGATACAGGTATCGATAACTTTCAGTTTTTTTTCTTGTTTGATGTATCCATAACCGTAAGGGTTCGGATTTTTTTTTTCTAAAATGGGCCGATACCAAATAAGTGGACACCAATAACAACCTAGTTGACTCGACTAGTCGATTAATCGACTAATTTCTACCTAGGCGCCCGAAATTGATGCAAAAAACAAGTCAAGACTTCATGTCGATGGTTTGATCTCGATTACTCGACTAGTCACGACTAGTCGACCACCGTGATAACAGTGCATATGGCAAAGCATATGCAGGTTAAGGCTCAAAGCAAAAATAAAAATGGCATGCATAACAAAGTGGCATACAGTGGAGATGTGTACACTAGTATGTACAAAATTGCATACCCAACAACAAGCCTACCACAAGGCAGTTTTCAAGACCAAATAACACAAGTTCAAGAATGGAAGCATGACTCAAAACAAAGTAACAGCATGATTCATGGTAGTGTGAAGCAGAATACAAGATGAAATTCCTTGAAACAACATTAATGACCAGGTTTATAGGCACAAATGATAGCAAATACACTGCAGCATTACATGACAAGGTTTATACAATGCATCAAATAAACTACAACATTACATGACAGGTTTATACACTACAACAAATACACTGCAGCTATAAAGACACTTGTTAAGTGCAACAATATAGTTTAGGAAAGTGGTAATTACACAAGAATGCCAAGTACAACATGAGTTTTAGGTTTGATCAACATGCACAAGTGGAAAAGAATGGAAACAAAATGCAAGAAAAAAGGAAGATTTGTTTTTGAATTCAAGCAAGAATATATGAAACATTACAAAACTTTCTGAAAATATCCAATTTAAACCCAATAACACAATAGTAGCATGAATTCGAGGTAGACAAGCACATGCACGTATCCATCATTCATATTTTTTAACCAAGACATGGAAATTCAAATTAAACCCAATTTAAACCCAATTAAAATTCAAATTAAACCCAAACCCAATTCAAATTCAAATTAAACCGTGAGCTAATACTCGCCTTCAGTGGCGACGAGAAAGATGGATAGCGGTGGACCGAAGGTTCGTCGGTTAGCAGAAAGCAGCGCGAGCTGGCGAGAAAGATAGACATCGGTGGATGGTTTATTCATAAAGAAAGATGGTGCGTGTAATAACCCGGAAAATCTGGGCCAGTTTAAAATTTTTATTTTGGCTATTTTAGCGAATTTTGATTATTTAAAATGAATTATTTTAAATAATATCGACGAGAAATTTATTTTGAATATGATTCGAACGTATATATTATGTACGTCGTCGTTAGAAAATAAATATTTATATATAATTATAAATAGAATTGAAAATGGCGCGGTAGTTCGATAATTCGATTTCAAACTTCAATTGAATGTACCGGGTGCAAAACAATCCGGATCTTAGTGAAACCAAAAACATTAGGATCAAATTGATAATATCTTTCCAACGAATCCGAATAATCAAATTTTCATAGCGGGGATCAAAAGATATGTCCAGTTGAAAATTCTGAATAGTCGCTATGGAATTCAGGCCCTTAAAAATGGACATTTTGCAAACGACCTCGGATTTCGATGAAACCAGTTTTGTTGGGTCCGTGATGTTAAGATATTGCTAGATTCCCAATTTCATAATTTTACAAATCAGTATGTGAGCGTGGCAAAAGAAAACGCGTTTGACTAGTTTTAGTTGATTTTAATCGACTGAAAAATGGCCATTTTTCCAACGACCTCAGAATTCGACGAAACTAGTTTTATTAGGACCGTATCGTCAATACGAAGCTAGAAAATATTTTTCAGGAATTTTTAAAGTTCGTATGTGACCCCGGTAATTTGAAATGTACGTTTAAAATTCAATATAGTGATTTAAATGTAAATTCAACGGAAACTAATTGGAACGATCAAATCAGCTTACGATACATATCCCATTGTGTTCGGAATGGGGGTATAACGTAATGGGCGACAGGCGGTGGGCCTCGTTTTGAGGTCGAAAATAAAAGTTGCTTTTAGGCGAAAAATAAAATAAATTAAATAATATAAAATATAATCCCACCCCCCTTTATTCCTCTTCATTCAGAAATCAAAAATAAAAAAAAATAAAAAAAAATAAGAAAAAGGAAAAGAGGACGGAGCGGCCTCCTCCATCTGCGCCGCCACCGCCGAGCTTCGCCACCACCTCCTTCCACCTCGTCACCTCCTCCTCTGATCGTCGAACCCCCTCCCCTAGCGAAGCTCAACCTCCGCTCCCTCCATCCCTCGAATCGATGTCGCGTCGCCCATCCCGCCTCCAGGCCATCGCCTCCGCCCAGTCAACGCCACCAACGCCCGATCCCCCTTCTTACTCTCTCTCCTCTTCTTCGAATGAACCGCCGTACCCCTGGACCCATGCCTTGACCTCGCCGCCGCGTCCCAGCAGACCGCCACCGTCCCCGTTCGTAGCAGCGACCCCCGCCCCCTTCTGACCTAGAAAAAGGTGAGTTTTTAAATATTTTGTTTTAATTTAAAAACTATATTTTGTTTTAATTTAAAAACTATATTTTTGTTTTAATTTGAAAACTGTATTTTGTTATATTTAAAAACTGATTTTTATTTTGAGATTTAAAAAAGAAAAAGATTTGATTTTTAAATTAAAAAAGATTTGATTTTTAAATTAATAAAAATAGAATTTTTATATAATGAACTTCGAAATAAAAATAGAATTTTTATATAATGAACTTCGAAATAAAAATAGAATTTTTATATAATGAACTTCGAAATAAAAATAGAATTTTTATATAATGAACTTCGAAATAAAAATAGAATTTTTATATAATGAACTCCGAAATAAAAATAGAATTTTTATATATTAAACATCGAGGTAAAAATATGATTTTTATATATTGAATAACGTAGTAAAAATTCGATTTTTACATATGTAGAGAATACGGGCAACAAAGCGACAAAGGAGAGATTGGCGAAGATTTTATGCAAGGAAGTGCCGTGGAGCTTGGATAGCTTTCTGTGAGATTTTCTCACCTTTCAATTTATTTTTGTAGTTATATATATATATACTAGTATGCAGACGGTGCTTAGTAGCACCCGACACAATCGTCCACAGACCATGGACTTGTTTGTTTGGCTGTGTTGTTAGTTAGATTGTTTGAGTTGATTTGAATTGTTTGGTGAAATGAAATTGATATGATTGATGTGTGAATGGCGTGGGCCTTCACTAGACCGGGGATAAGGCTAGGCCTCGTCCCGTTTCTAGTATCGTGTCGTTATGCCGCCGAAATTTTCTAAAATGTGTTAGAAAAATAAAAATAGCATTTTATTTAAAGAATGAACTTAATAGAAATTCATATGTTGGAATAAAATGTTTTATCATTAAAAATATAATTTTTAACGTGAATGTGAATAAATAAATATTCATTTACAAACCAGACGGTTTGTTTATGTACACCTATTTGAAGGACATTGATTGGGACGATAAATTTTACACATCGCCCAACTGCACGAATAAAATATTTGTTTGATTGTTTGAAACCCCACACGGGTGTTGGGATGAAACTTGAAGTTCACTCATCCTGATTGATTAAATATGTCGATCGATTGATTGACAAGCTGCTATAAGCGTTAAATGTCTATATTTGATGCTTATACAGTGTAGTGCACTTTGGTTGATGGTTGATTATTTTTCAATGCTATTATATACATGTGTTGTATGAAAATCCATATAATTAACATTATATGGTGATTTATTGGGCCTCATTCCAATTTAGAAAATAAAGAATATTATAAAATAAAAGTTCATGTGTTGACAGTACTCATCCATTGAGATTGGTCATGTGTTGAACGAAATATTTTGATAATAAAATTTACATCTTTATCAATATAAAATAACGGTTCATGTGTTGACAGTACCCATCCATTGAGATTGGTCATGTGTTGAACGAAATATTTTGATAATAAAATTTACATCTTTATCAATATAAAATAACGGTTCATGTGTTGACAGTACTCATCCATTGAGATTGGTCATGTGTTGAACGAAATATTTTCCTAATAAAATTTACATCTTTATCAATATAAAATAACGGTTCATGTGTTGACAGTACTCATCCATTGAGATTGGTCATGTGTTGAACGAAATATTTTGATAATAACAACTATTTTGAAAAAGAAATATTTGAAATAAAATATTTGAAATAGAAATTTATGAAGCCGTGTTGATTAGATTGACGCCATTTTGACGTAAACGATATTTATATCGATTTTATTCATTTTGAAATGAATTGAATATAAAACGATTTCGAAATGAATTGAATATATAACGATTTCGAAATGAATTGAATATATAACGATTTCGAAATGAATTGAATATATAACGATTTCGAAATGAATTGAATATATAACGATTTCGAAATGAATAGAGTATATAACGATTTCGAAATGAATTGAATATATAACGATTTCGAAATGAATTGAATATATAACGATTTCGAAATGAATTGAATATAAAACGATTTCGAAATGAATTGAATATATAACGATTTCGAAATGAATTGAATATAAAACGATTTCGAAATGAATTGAATATATAACGATTTCGAAATGAATTGAATATATAACGATTTCGAAATGAATTGAATATATAACGATTTCGAAATGAATTGAATATATAACGATGTCGAAATGAATTGAATATATAACGATTTCGAAATGAATTGAATTGAAAACGAATTCAAATTGAATTGAAAGCGAATTGAAATGAATTCAAATTGAATTGAAATTTGAATTGAATAGAAATGAATTTTAAAATGAATTTATAAAGAGGAATTCAATTTTGATTTGAATTGAAATGGAAGTTGAAATTGCTTTTGAAACGAATTTAAAACTATTTATATAATTCGTTTTAAACAGAAATCAACGAAGTATATATTATATATATAATATAATGGCCTGAATAGAACGCGCCGCGCCGCGGCAGTTCGCGAATTTCGACCATTTATTTCAAACGGACATTACGGGAGATCCGACCGTCGGATTCTCCTAAAACCGGAACCGTTGGGTTTGTATCGAAAAGAGCTTTCTAACGAATATTAGAAATTTGAAATCTAACGGTTAGATTTGGAGATACGTCCAAATCAAATTTGAAAAAGGTCGCTGTAAGTGCAGTTCGATGACCGTTGATGGAAATCGACTGTACAGGCCTCGATAAAATTATTAAAAATAGTAATAATTTGTGTAAAATCATAAGAAATGATTTAGAAAGAATTGGGATGAAAAACTCCATATTTGAAAAGATAAAAATAGATTTTTATCGAAATGTGCTGGTTTTGAACTAGAATTAAAATTCTATTTATTTTTAAATAAATAAATTGAATTTAAAAAGGGTTTTAAAAATAACCAGAATATCCAATGATTGCATTGGAGTGGATTTGAATCGAAATTGTCTTCGGAATATTTCGATGTTGGAATTCGTGATTATACAGGTGTTGTTATGGAAATTTGAAAGATATATATTTATATCGTTATTTCCAAAACGACATTTGTTAGTCGTAGAATTCGATATTGAATATAGCCGATATATTTTCTATTCAGAGCCTTGTATTGAATATCGAATGTGATTTGGGTTTGTCGTGAATGGTGTCTTCACTAACACTGTTCTTGAACCCAGTTGAGAAAAGATTAAATCTTTTTATTTAGATTTAATGAAGTGTACCAATTAAACAATATTTAATTGGAATTGAATTGGTATTGATTTTTGGGTTTATCGTGAACAGTGTTTTAAATAACACTTGTTCTTTAACCCGATAATTAATGAATGTGATTTTGGGTTTACCGTGAACCGTGTTTTTAAATGACACTGATTCTTTAACCCAGTTAACGATTAAAACTAAGGGGAGTTTTAATGAATCTTTAATTAGATTGAAAAATCGAGAATGGAGTATCACCAGTTTTACTCCAGGCGATAGTTAAATCTTTAATTAGATTTGAACGTGAAATGGTAACTGAATTTACCGATAACACTGTGGTGTTAGATATGAAGTATTACCAGTTTTACTTCATGGGATTAATAGGTTGGGATTGGGAAATTAAAACCAATGATTACTACGGTAAGGTTCGCTAATTCCGACTAGTTGAATCGAAATTCAAAGGAAGATTAGAGAATAAATTCAGGAATTTATCTTGGATAAAATTTATGGGAACCTTTCCCTATGAATGTGAAATCAGAAACTAACTGTCGGTTAGCTAAGCAGAATGGTTTTCTGGATATTGATCTGATGTTGGTTTCGGCCTTCGAGGTTAATATTTGGGAAATTATTCTCTTGATTAATTTACGGTTAGTGACTGGTGAATTGGAATGAGGCGTATGTTGTGTTTGTGTAACACTTATTTAAAGTATACGCGAGTTATTCGGAAAGTCCGGGTTTATCCCATTCTGAATAACTGATACGACGATAAGTCTAAGATGAAGACGATGGTCGAAGACCGGAGGTTTTCACGTCGTTTGGGTGATTACTGATGATCTTGATTGGGCTATACACCCAAGAAGATGGAAACAGTTAGTGATCGTCCAGACGTACTTGGAGATCGATGGATATGCGGGGTACTAGGTGCCTCCGGTTTCGTTCAGACCCAGAACGGACTTGTAAATGGACTGTGTGTCTGACATTGGATTTTAGTCCGTGTGATTGATCTCTATTAAATATATATCTGTTTGGCGGCGGAGAATTTATTCTCTTGCTTAACGCCCTTCTCTGAGACGTACGAGCTCAGGGGTTATATACTGATGGATATCAAACGCATGGAGTGAATTGCTTGTGTGGCATGCCTAAGTGGCAATTGATCGAGGCTTCTGTTGAAAAGCAAAGTCTTGTGGTGATGATCAAAGCACGGCCTTTGTGGCGTAGCTTTGTGTAACGTTTGCTTCGCGAGTTTCACACCCGGTATGAACCAAAAACGGGAGAGGACGTCAGGGAGGGCATGCGTTTCTTTCTAGCTAGAAGTGGCGTCAGTGGTTTTACACGCCCTGACGAGTTTGACTTATGTGGTTGTTGCTGTTGCGAGGCGCCTCGGATTGATCGGTCGTTCTCGAACCGATGGAGTCATTTAGTTGGCTCGTTTACGCCCCATAGGGCGGGGAAACGCATGTTCAGGGTTTAAGTTTAATCCACATCGGTGGACTGGCCCTGAGGATCCAAGGGTCACTCGAGCTCTGATCCTGAGGGGCGGGCTAGAGCGTCTCGAATCGGTTGAGGACTATCTTTTGCCTCGGTTCATAGATGGAAATCCAGCTTCCAAATACGTGACATTTGCGGTTTTATTTGTAGAGCCTAGTATGGCGACATAGTGGGATGGGGCACTTATGCCGCCTATGATTGATACTTATGATTTGAAGTTGTTTTATACACTATGCACTTACAATAGTATCAAATGATTTGTTTTAAACGTATCAAGCATTCTTGGCTATTATAAGGTAAAAACCCTATCCTCCGGCTTGCGTTGCATTGTGTGATGGGAACTGGGTCTTATAATAGCTTCATTCTTCTTTATTTAGCATTGCGCTGATGTTTTATGCACTGGTATTCTTGGGTGGAAACCCGTTCCGTGTTATACGGCGTGGTCCCTTGATCTACCTAACTTTAAAAATAAAGATTAACTGTTTTAATTCTCACACCAGTCACATGACTGACCTGGAGTTTATTGTTTTAACCTAAACTCTGGGTGCCCCTATTTTGACACGGGCAGCTAGTAGTTTTGGTTTTGCAGATTTATATTCACAGGATCCTGGTTTACAGCTGGAATGATATCCGGAAAGCTTTGTATCCGTATATCTCTTCTAGTTGTGCATTGTATTATTTTCCGCTGCTATGTATTTAAATGTAATTTAAATCTCTGATATTTCTGTGTAATATTCATTTATACTCTGTATATTCTTGTAATCTGGTGCATTGTTGTAATATACAATGAAATGTTCTTCTGTATGCGTTCTGTTGTGGTTTGTTCTCGAACTATCTGACGCTTTCCTTTACGGGGAAGTTACGGGTCGTCACAGTTGGTATCAGAGATTTGGTTTACAAAGCAGAGAACAAGGCACATTAGAACCATACAAAAGAATTCATCAGATAATTGGATTAGTAATATCCAATGAGAATGACTCGTTAGAAATGGGATCAGTAGTATCCTAGAACGAGTGTGAAGAGTATATTTTTAAAATGAAAATGAATTTTGTTTTGAAAATTTAAATCAACTGTTCGTATTTGATTATTTATTTTAAATTGATTTGGACAATCCAGTATATAAAGATTTTTCATATACGCCTTGCAAACGTGTATTTGAAATTTTAATATACTGGATAGATATAGAATCACATTCTAGTCGCCCGGAGATGTTCTGATAGTGGTTCGAAACATCATCAGCATTTATTTTCGAGTGACGAAGGTGTGATATCTATATATTTCCATTGGACTGGTGTGAGAACCAAAACTAATATAGCTAGAATACATTGTTGTGATTTGGCATCAAAACATGATTTTCTTTATATATATCAAAATTATGAATTTGAAACGTTAATCCACTAATTGATTGATGTTTGTGTTGTTTGCCTATTTGTTTGCTAATTTTGAACCATTAGCCTAATTGAATCAAATATTGAACTGTATTGAAAATTGGTCGCATTTGCTTGCATATACATATACTTACATTGAACAGGTCATAGCAAGGAGGCTAGAGCCAGAGAATAAAATTTGTTTGCCCGACAAATAGGTACATGTTTACTACATAATTTCCTGTTTTGTTTGGGTGATGATGATTTTGTGAGCCTATTGGCTAGCCGCTTGGCTTTTTCTTTTTCTTTTTGAGATCTGAAGGACCGGGGAAGCTATTTGAAATTCCCCGATGCTCCCGGTGCAGGGGAGGTTATGGCGAAATTTTTCGAAAATTTAGGGTGTTAGCCAAATTTTTGAAATTTTGAAAATTCTCAGAAACCAAAGAGTTGGAGAATGGAAGCCAGATCGAGCGTAGAGTTGGTTGATCAAACCACTTTCGACTTTGTTCCTTTTCGTGGACGTAAAGTTTTAAGTGGGGGAGATTGTAATAACCCGGAAAATCTGGGCCAGTTTAAAATTTTTATTTTGGCTATTTTAGCGAATTTTGATTATTTAAAATGAATTATTTTAAATAATATCGACGAGAAATTTATTTTGAATATGATTCGAACGTATATATTATGTACGTCGTCGTTAGAAAATAAATATTTATATATAATTATAAATAGAATTGAAAATGGCGCGGTAGTTCGATAATTCGATTTCAAACTTCAATTGAATGTACCCGGTGCAAAACAATCCGGATCTTAGTGAAACCAAAAACATTAGGATCAAATTGATAATATCTTTCCAACGAATCCGAATAATCAAATTTTCATAGCGGGGATCAAAAGATATGTCCAGTTGAAAATTCTGAATAGTCGCTATGGAATTCATGCCCTTAAAAATGGACATTTTGCAAACGACCTCGGATTTCGACGAAACCAGTTTTGTTGGGTCCGTGATGTTAAGATATTGCTAGATTCCAAATTTCATAAATTTTCAAATCATTATGTGAGTGCGGCAAAAGAAAACGCGTTTGACCAGTTTCAGTTGATTTTAATCGACTGAAAAATGGCCATTTTTCAAACGACCTCAGAATTCGACGAAACTAGTTTTATTAGGACCGTATCGTCAATACGAAGCTAGAAAATATTTTTCAGGAATTTTTAAAGTTTGTATGTGACCCCGGTAATTTGAAATGTACGTTTAAAATTCAATATAGTGATTTAAATGTAAATTCAACGGAAACTAATTGGAACGATCAAATCAGCTTACGATACATATCCCATTGTGTTCGGAATGGGGGTATAACGCTATGGGCGACAGGCGGTGGGCCTCGTTTTGAGGTCGAAAATAAAAGTTGCTTTTAGGCGAAAAATAAAATAAATTAAATAATATAAAATATAATCCCACCCCCCTTTATTCCTCTTCATTCAGAAATCAAAAAAAAAAAAAAAAGGAAAAGAGGACGGAGCGGCCTCCTCCATCGGCGCCGCCACCGCCGAGCTTCGCCACCACCTCCTTCCACCTCGTCACCTCCTCCTCTGATCGTCGAACCCCCTCCCCTAGCGACGCTCAACCTCCGCTCCCTCCATCCCTCGAATCGATGTCGCGTCGCCCATCCCGCCTCCAGGCCATCGCCTCCGCCCAGTCAACGCCACCAACGCCCGATCCCCCTTCTACCTCTCTCTCCTCTTCTTCGAATGAACCGCCGTACCCCTGGACCCATGCCTTGACCTCGCCGCCGCGTCCCAGCAGACCGCCACCGTCCCCATTCGTAGCAGCGACCCCCGCCCCCTTCTGACCTAGAAAAAGGTGAGTTTTTAAATATTTTGTTTTAATTTAAAAACTATATTTTGTTTTAATTTAAAAACTATATTTTTGTTTTAATTTGAAAACTGTATTTTGTTATATTTAAAAACTGATTTTTATTTTGAGATTTAAAAAAGAAAAAGATTTGATTTTTAAATTAAAAAAGATTTGATTTTTAAATTAATAAAAATAGAATTTTTATATAATGAACTTCGAAATAAAAATAGAATTTTTATATAATGAACTTCGAAATAAAAATAGAATTTTTATATAATGAACTTCGAAATAAAAATAGAATTTTTATATAATGAACTTCGAAATAAAAATAGAATTTTTATATAATGAACTCCGAAATAAAAATAGAATTTTTATATATTAAACATCGAGGTAAAAATATGATTTTTATATATTGAATAACATAGTAAAAATTCGATTTTTACATATGTAGAGAATACGGGCAACAAAGCGACAAAGGAGAGATTGGCGAAGATTTTATGCAAGGAAGTGCCGTGGAGCTTGGATAGCTTTCTGTGAGAATTTCTCACCTTTCAATTTATTTTTCTAGTTATATATATATATACTAGGATGCAGACGGTGCTTAGTAGCACCCGACACAATCGTCCACAGACCATGGACTTGTTTGTTTGGCTGTGTTGTTAGTTAGATTGTTTGAGTTGATTTGAATTGTTTGGTGAAATGAAATTGATATGATTGATGTGTGAATGGCGTGGGCCTTCACTAGACCGGGGATAAGGCTTGTGTTAGAAAAATAATAATATCATTTTATTTAAAGAATGAACTTAATAGAAATTCATATGTTGGAATAAAATGTTTTATCGTTAAAAATATAATTTTTAACGTGAATGTGAATAAATAAATATTCATTTACAAACCAGACGGTTTGTTTATGTACACCTATTTGAAGGACATTGATTGGGACGATAAATTTGCACGAATAAAATATTTGTTTGATTGTTTGAAACCCCACACGGGTGTTGGGATGAAACTTGAAGTTCACTCATCCTGATTGATTAAATATGTCGATCGATTGATTGACAAGCTGCTATAAGCGTTAAATGTCTATATTTGATGCTTATACATTGTAGTGCACTTTGGTTGATGGTTGATTATTTTTCAATGCTATTATATACATGTGTTGTATGAAAATCCATATAATTAACATTATATGGTGATTGATTGGGCCTCATTCCAATTTAGAAAATAAAGAATATTATAAAATAAAAGTTCATGTGTTGACAATACTCATCCATTGAGATTGGTCATGTGTTGAACGAAATATTTTGATAATAAAATTTACATCTTTATCAATATAAAATAACGGTTCATGTGTTGACAGTACCCATCCATTGAGATTGGTCATGTGTTGAACGAAATATTTTGATAATAAAATTTACATCTTTATCAATATAAAATAACGGTTCATGTGTTGACAGTACTCATCCATTGAGATTGGTCATGTGTTGAACGAAATATTTTAATAATAAAATTTACATCTTTATTAATATAAAATAACGGTTCATGTGTTGACAGTACTCATCCATTGAGATTGGTCATGTGTTGAACGAAATATTTTGATAATAACATCTATTTTGAAAAAGAAATATTTGAAATAAAATATTTGAAATAGAAATTTATGAAGCCGTGTTGATTAGATTGACGCCATTTTGACGTAAACGATATTTATATCGATTTTATTCATTTTGAAATGAATTGAATATAAAACGATTTCGAAATGAATTGAATATATAACGATTTCGAAATGAATTGAATATATAACGATTTCGAAATGAATTGAATATATAACGATTTCGAAATGAATTGAATATATAACGATTTCGAAATGAATAGAATATATAACGATTTCGAAATGAATTGAATATATAACGATTTCGAAATGAATTGAATATATAACGATTTCGAAATGAATTGAATATAAAACGATTTCGAAATGAATTGAATATATAACGATTTCGAAATGAATTGAATATATAACGATTTCGAAATGAATTGAATATATAACGATTTCGAAATGAATTGAATATATAACGATGTCGAAATGAATTGAATATATAACGATTTCGAAATGAATTGAATTGAAAACGAATTCAAATTGAATTGAAAGCGAATTGAAATGAATTCAAATTGAATTGAAATTTGAATTGAATAGAAATGAATTTTAAAATGAATTTATAAAGAGGAATTCAATTTTGATTTGAATTGAAATGGAAGTTGAAATTGCTTTTGAAACGAATTTAAAACTATTTATATAATTCGTTTTAAACAAAAATCAACGAAGTATATATTATATATATTATATATATAATATAATGGCCTGAATAGAACGCGCCGCGCCGCGGCAGTTCGCGAATTTCGACCATTTATTTCAAACGGACATTACGGGAGATCCGACCGTCGGATTCTCCTAAAACCGGAACCGGTGGGTTTGTATCGAAAAGAGATTTCTAACGAATATTAGAAATTTGAAATCTAACGGTTGGATTTGGAGATACGTCCAAATCAAATTTGAAAAAGGTCGCTGTAAGTGCAGTTCGATGACCGTTGATGGAAATCGACTGTACAGGCCTCGATAAAATTATTAAAAATAGTAATAATTTGTGTAAAATCATAAGAAATGATTTAGAAAGAATTGGGATGAAAAACTCCATATTTGAAAAGATAAAAATAGATTTTTATCGAAATGTGCTGGTTTTGAACTAGAATTAAAATTCTATTTATTTTTAAATAAATAAATTGAATTTAAAAAGGGTTTTAAAAATAACCAGAATATCCAATGATTGCATTGGAGTGGATTTGAATCGAAATTGTCTTCGGAATATTTCGATGTTGGAATTCGTGATTATACAGGTGTTGTTATGGAAATTTGAAAGATATATATTTATATCGTTATTTCCAACACGACATTTGTTAGTAGTAGAATTCGATATTGAATATAAGCCGATATATTTTCTATTCAGAGCCTTGTATTGAATATCGAATGTGATTTGGGTTTGTCGTGAATGGTGTCTTCACTAACACTGTTCTTGAACCCAGTTGAGAAAAGATTAAATCTTTTTATTTAGATTTAATGAAGTGTACCAATTAAACAATATTTAATTGGAATTGAATTGGTATTGATTTTTGGGTTTATCGTGAACAGTGTTTTAAATAACACTTGTTCTTTAACCCGATAATTAATGAATGTGATTTTGGGTTTACCGTGAACCGTGTTTTTAAATGACACTGATTCTTTAACCCAGTTAACGATTAAAACTAAGGGGAGTTTTAATGAATCTTTAATTACATTGAAAAATCGAGAATGGAGTATCACCAGTTTTACTCCAGGCGATAGTTAAATCTTTAATTAGATTTGAACGTGAAATGGTAACTGAATTTACCGATAACACTGTGGTGTTAGATATGAAGTATTACCAGTTTTACTTCATGGGATTAATAGGTTGGGATTGGGAAATTAAAACCAATGATTACTACGGTAAGGTTCGCTAATTCCGACTAGTTGAATCAAAATTCAAAGGAAGATTAGAGAATAAATTCAGGAATTTATCTTGGATAAAATTTATGGGAACCTTTCCCTATGAATGTGAAATCAGAAACTAACTGTCGGTTAGCTAAGCAGAATGGTTTTCTGGATATTGATCTGATGTTGGTTTCGGCCTTCGGGGTTAATATTTGGGAAATTATTCTCTTGATTAATTTACGGTTAGTGACTGGTGAATTGGAATGAGGCGTATGTTGTGTTTGTGTAACACTTATTTAAAATATACGCGAGTTATTCGGAAAGTCCGGGTTTATCCCATTCTGAATAACTGATACGACGATAAGTCGAAGATGAAGACGATGGTCGAAGACCGGAGATTTTCACGTCGTTTGGGTGATTACTGATGATCTTGATTGGGCTGTACACCCAAGAAGATGGAAACAGTTAGTGATCGTCCAGACGTACTTGGAGATCGATGGATATGCGGGGTACTAGGTGCCTCCGGTTTCGTTCAGACCCAGAACGGACTTGTAAATGGACTGTGTGTCTGACATTGGATTTTAGTCCGTGTGATTGATCTCTATTAAATATATATCTGTTTGGCGGTGGAGAATTTATTCTCTTGCTTAACGCCCTTCTCTGAGACGTACGAGCTCAGGGGTTATATATTGATGGATATCAAACGCATGGAGTGAATTGCCTGTGTGGCATGCCTAAGTGGCAATTGATCGAGGCTTCTGTTGAAAAGCAAAGTCTTGTGGTGATGATCAAAGCACGGCCTTTGTGGCGTAGCTTTGTGTAACGTTTGCTTCGCGAGTTTCACACCCGGTATGAACCAAAAACGGGAGAGGACGTCAGGGAGGGCATGCGTTTCTTTCTAGCTAGAAGTGGCTTCAGTGGTTTTACACGCCCTGACGAGTTTGACTTATGTGGTTGTTGCTGTTGCGAGGCGCCTCGGATTGATCGGTCGTTCTCGAACCGATGGAGTCATTTAGTTGGCTCGTTTACGCCCCATAGGGCAGGGAAACGCATGTTCAGGGTTTAAGTTTAATCCACATCGGTGGACTGGCCCTGAGGATCCAAGGGTCAATCGAGCTCTGATCCTGAGGGGCGGGCTAGAGCGTCTCGAATCGGTTGAGGACTATCTTTTGCCTCGGTTCATAGATGGAAATCCAGCTTCCAAATACGTGACATTTGCGGTTTTATTTGTAGAGCCTAGTATGGCGACATAGTGGGATGGGGCACTTATGCCGCCTATGATTGATACTTATGATTTGAAGTTGTTTTATACACTATGCACTTACAATAGTATCAAATGATTTGTTTTAAACGTATCAAGCATTCTTGGCTATTATAAGGTAAAAACCCTATCCTCCGGCTTGCGTTGCAATGTGTGATGGGAACTGGGTCTTATAATAGCTTCATTCTTCTTTATTTAGCATTGCGCTGATGTTTTATGCACTAGTATTCTTGGGAGGAAACCCGTTCCGTGTTATACGGCGTGGTCCCTTGATCTACCTAACTTTAAAAATAAAGATTAACTGTTTTAGTTCTCACACCAGTCACATGACTGACCTGGAGTTTATTGTTTTAACCTAAACTCTGGGTGCCCCTATTTTGACACGGGCAGCTAGTAGTTTTGGTTTTGCAGATTTATATTCACAGGATCCTGGTTTACAGCTGGAATGATATCCGGAAAGCTTTGTATCCGTATATCTCTTCTAGTTGTGCATTGTATTATTTTCCGCTGCTATGTATTTAAATGTAATTTAAATCTCTGATATTTCTGTGTAATATTCATTTATACTCTGTATATTCTTGTAATCTGGTGCATTGTTGTAATATACAATGAAATGTTCTTCTGTATGCGTTCTGTTGTGGTTTGTTCTCGAACTATCCGACGCTTTCCTTTACGGGGAAGTTACGGGTCGTCACCGTGCGCCAAGATCCAAAACCCTAATTTGAGTTTTCGGTCACTATGTAAATTAAAAAGAGGGAAGCTGGCCGATAGTTTTGAAGTATCAAAACAAGATGGTGCCAGATAGAAAATAGCAAGGGAAAATTTGATATGGATTTCATACTGCTCAAAGTTGTATCAAATTAACTGATCTGGAGCTTTATTGATGTACGGTTAGATCTTACGTGTTTGGAGATGTGAGGATGGCCAAGAGGAAAGTTGATATGTCTATGAGCAATATCAAATTTTATATGGTTAAAAGCATTATCAAATCTCTGCATCCTCGTGTGCCAAATTTGCATATATGGTGTGGTGCAATAAAGGCAATAAACAAAGTTAAGCACGAATAAAGATTGGCTTCTTATTCATCTCCAAGGTTGTTGCATCAACTTACTAAAGATATAATAATTAGATTTTACCTAATTTCTCCCCATCGATCAACTCCTATAACCACAATGTGATAACCTATGTCAGCTTTGGAACTCGGGGCTATCAAGCTCGAGCCCATAAACTAAAAGGACATAGCCATTAATTACGGGCCTCACGGCGGCTTATTTTCATCAATCGGCATGATGCACACTCATCGTCCCGCCGAACGCACCCGTACCCACCTCGTTTGGACTTCTTACTATCCAGTGCAGTAAAGCGTGCCCTCACCTCTACCTAGTTGAGACCTTCATGGATGATAATAGGGAGACTACCTTATACGGGTTCCCAACCAAATATGCAATTAACACAAGTCAACCCCTATACTTGGTCCTCATTTTTCTATTAGGCCACAGTTCACTTAGTTTCCTCAATCAGCCCCACGCTACCGGAATGGACCTAACCTACGAGTACTTTATTTTCCCCAATCAGCCTCATGTTGCCGGAATGGACTCCCACTTGAATTTCATAGTTTTATTAGGCCTCTTATTTTCCCCAATCATCCCCATGTTGCCGGAACGTACCTATCCTACGGGCCACTTATTTTCCCCAATCAGCCTTACGCTGCCGAAATGGACTCCACTACCTTAGCTTATTAATTTTATCTTCAGTCTAACTTAACACAATTTAAGTTTATTAATAAACCCAACATAACCTCATGTTATATTCCTAGGTTTTATTAAACATTTCTTAATTAATGCTTATCCTTTTTATACAACCCAAACCCACGTTACTTAGCATCCAACTAAATTACCTATTTAAGTTTATATGTTTGCATGTTCTACAATTACATATTAGGTTTTATCCGCAATTTACAGTACAAGACTAATTAGAACATTTAATCAGTTCTAACATGCCCGACTATCCATTTTTATTCAATTCCAACATTGTTCCAATTTTAACGCAAAATTAATGATAAAGGCCTAGGCTCCCTTTAGGCCTGGGCTAAGCTATAAAAATGGGAAATGGTCTAGGCTAATCACAAGGCTTAGACTCAAAAATAAACTAGACAAGAAAAATATAGTGTATCCCGAACTGTAAATAAAACCACAACGGTGAAGGGGATAGAAGAAGGAGAATTACTCATAAATGGTAAATAACTAGAAAGAAATAGGCATAGATTGTAAATAAATTACAGTAACTTTACAAAAAACTATACACATAAATACTACAAATAACTATAATCTTAAAACTAGCAAAATAAAACTATTTAACTATCTAAACTTTCCTACACAATTTAATAATATAAAAATCACATAAAAACTCACAGATCTGTTGAAGAGAGCCTCTCCTGTGGCCTTTCTTATTCCTGCAGAACCTCCGCCTCTAGATGTATTTATAAAAAAAGTATTAAAAGTATAGGAATTTTTTATTCCCAAAAAAATTTAATCATTTGTACCTTCCTAATTTTGAGGATAGGCATGGGGAAGAAGAACATAAAAAAAAATGGATGTAAAGAAATAAAAGAGGCTCTGCTGGTCTATTTATAGGGTTTACTTGGTGTCCTCAACCATCCAAATTTAGGATTATATATCGACCAGCCATATCACTGGACCAATCATAAAGCAACATGTCAGCCTCTAGTTCAAAATTGAACCAATTAAACTAAGCCACATCAGAAAAATAACGACCGAACGATATAAATTGTTCGTTGCGATATGTGTGTGCCAAGGCACGCTAAAATAGCCTCCTGGGTCAACCCACCCACGCCTTGTGTCGACCTAGGGTCGACCCAAGTTGGATTGGGTCCTCATAGTGTCGACCAAGTGGATGTGGGTCGTCCTAGCGACCGTTTACCCAATATATTACTCTATTATTATTATCTGACTTTTAGCTTATTCTCTTTAACTAATGACTTATTCATTTTAACTCCGTTTTCTACAAACCAAGTGTCCATTTTCATCAGAAAATTACAATGGACCCAATTGTGTTAGTTCCATTATCCAATTCTAAAGTTTATTCTGATTAGTATTTAGTTTATTACCCTATTTTATTTAATTATTGTTCAATAAAATTCAGGGTGTTACATTCTCCCCTCCTTAAAGTATTTTTCTCCCGAAATTTGTAAGGTTAGAAGAATGGTATAAATATTATCAACCGTTATCTATACCCATCTGCTCAACCATCAACCACGGACATCCATTGTTCTTAGATTTTCTAATGCTTTTCATTAACGTATGCAAAAGGAGTAGTTTATATCTTTGCAGTTAAAGCCTTGCTAAAGCCCTGTGACATCCCCGCTATATCCCAAAGCACTCTCAACTACTACACTATTTCAATTTAGCGTTTGTTGGCTAGCTTTTTGACCAAGCCACCAGGATTCATATTCAAGTCCAGAGATGAGTGCACCATGACTCGAGAAGCCCAAGACCCTGCTCGTGATTATCCTTCTCACCCCGCTCGTGACGAACTTCCTTCTCCCACTCGCGATATGCTGGCACGACCCGTTTGTGCCAATGCTTCACGACCCGTTCGTGCCAATGCTTTATGACTCGCTCGTTCCAATGCTCCATGATCCGTTCACGCCAGTTCGATCCGACCCGATCTCTGAAGCTGAGAGGTGAAGGCCATGACCAAGTCATTCACGATCCGATAGTATAGGATCTCACGACACCTATCCACAATGGCTATATTGAATATTTCTTCATCAAGGTACGAACCAATCCGATATCTTCGGGATTTGTGCCATGTATGATCACGACCCGTCTGCAGATATCACCTATAAATAGCCCCAGGCTTGGCATTTTTCGGGATCTTTTTGGGCAGTTCTGAGTGTTGTTCCTACCATTACTGTCTCTGCACTATCTCTTACCAATATTAATTCGAAATCACTAGGTGAATCAGTATTGTAAAAAGCGAGATTGAGAGAAAAATCTTTGATTTTACCCGAATCTTACATATAATCATAGATATAAAGTGGACGTAGGCATGTTAACGCCGAACCACTATAAATCCTGTGTGTTTTCTGTGTATTCTCGTATTTCTAGATATAAGTCTCTGCCAATTCAAATAATTTGGGTGTTAGAGCCACTTTTGGGTCTAACATTTTGGTGCTTTCACTGAGAACGAAGTCTCAGTATATCGGATTGTAGTTCTATTGTTTGGATAGTCAAGTCCGAAGAATACAATCCGAAACCTCACTATTTCTATTTTTGAAGATTTCAGTAAAGCTCAGATATTATGGCTGGAAAGAAGTCTAAGGAAGTACGAACTTCGCAAGCGAATGAAGCTGCGAACGAAGCGATTGAAGAAAGCGTGCACGAACAGGTCGAGAAAGAGCTCTCGGATCGTGGCAACGTTGGGACGATCTGATCCGGTGATGGAGCGACAAACCATACAGTTGAAAGGGTAACTACCCGATCGCAGGACCTCGCCACGACCCCTCCTGCACCTGCCACCACGATCCGACGTCAAGGAGGTACCACGACCCACCAGCCTAGGAGGACCACGATCCGAACTGACAATCGGACTACTACTCGACCTGGGAAGGAAATATGGCTCATTCTGCTCGTACTGGTACTTCCGCTCAACCCGGATCAAGTTCCTGTCGTATAAGAGAAGATGAAGATGACCAGTTCGACCCTTCTGCTCCAGTTACCGAAGGACATCTGACTCGAATACTTGAAGCATTGGATAGACAACTGATGAATTGGCTGCCCAAAGGCAGGAGAGCTCGTTGTTGCATCAGAATATCACTGCCTTAGGCAGACGAATTGATGATATTCAAAGGCAGATTTCGCCGCCTCCAGCTTACCCTTTATCCCCGTAACATACATCCTCATGTGAAGAGCCTCGGAGAAACCGACGATGGCTTCCATTGGAAAGGGATGAAAATATAGAAGTGCTTAATTGGGAAACCAATAATTGTAACATAAATGAGCCCATATTGCCGCCTAGGAATGGAGGCATTATTGATCCTGCTCAGAATCGACCTGTTCCTCCCGCTCGTCGTGCGACTGATCGCGACAATAGGGGGCAAGGGAGCTCTGTCTAGGACCCAGACCTTGCAGCAACACGTCAAAGAAATGCTGGAGGAGCCTGCCAGGCAAGAAGTGCAAATCCTGAATCCACCCTGACCCATGCGGATGTTGAAGCCATGATTAGGCAATTGACGGTGGAAAGTCGCGGACAAAGAACCGAAGATTGGGGTATAGGCCGTAGTCATTCACCTTTTACAGATGATATTTTAGAGGTCTGATTCCCGAGGAAATTTAACATGCCATCCATGAACCGTTATGCGGGAAAGGCTGATCCAGTTCAGCACCTGATGAGATATTCATGGTACATGAATGCGGCTGCCGCCTCCGATGCTGTGAAGTGTAAGGCGTTCCCGATATTCCTGGAAGACACAGCGCTAATGTGGTTCACTCGGTTGCCAGCGTAATCGATCTCCAGTTTCAAGGAATTAAGTGAACTGTTTGTAAATCAATTCCGATTACATACCCAGAGATCTAAGAATGTCATTGCATTGTCCCTCATTAAACAACATCCAGACGAATCCTTGAGGTCTTATTTAGATCGCTTCAATTTAGCAGTCATAGAAGTTAGAGATCCCCATGAACAAACTGTTTTGATGGATCTGATTGACGGAGTGGATAAGGATACTGAGTTTGGAAGATACCTGGCCGGTAAACCACCATTAACCAGAGAGATATTCTATGAAAAGGCCAACATCCGCATGCATCGGGAGGAAATTTTCACCAACCGAAAGAGGAAGGCAGCTGATAAGGAGGATATCCCAACTAATGTTCCATCAAGCAAATGGGGGATAGCTCTGGAAAAGTTGAAGTTAATGTCAGGAACAAGAATCAAGGCAGTGGTCGCCAATCGGGGAATAGTAATAACAATAATCGGAAAAGAAATCGAGGAAATGATTCTCAGAGTAGATCCCGACCCAGACTGTTTGAGAGCTTCACGCTGTTAAATGATACGTTGGAAAACATCTTTCTGGATACATATAATGTCCTCCAATACAAAAACCTCCTCTGAGGGATTCTACAGAAAAAGAGCGTGAAACTGGGAAATTATCTCTTTTTTATCAGGTCCATGGTCATTCCACAAACGAATGTCGTCATCTGAGAGATGTGATTGAAAAACTGCTCCGAGAATGGAAGCTAGATGAATATAAGGTGATTCCTAGGGATATGGGGCAAGTCGTACAAGCCCCAAACCAAGGCCAACCTACTGCTAAACCGATGGCTCAGCAAAAAGGAAAAAAAATATAGTTATCAATACCATAGTTGGCGGGCTTCACCTGGCGGGGCACAGTTTCAGAGCTATAGATCAATACGTGAATGCAGCTAAACAACACTTTGAAGTGGGGGAATGTAGCAACCCCGATGATAACGCTCCAGCTAAGCAGCAAAAGACGATGTCTGATGACGTCATATTTCTCGAGCGAGAGAGTGTTGGGGTTCACTCCCCAATTGAAGACCCATTAGTGATCACCGTCACCATCACCCCAGCTATATTTCATAAAATCTTAGTAGATAACGGGAGTTTAGTCAACATTCTGTTCAAGATAACATTCGATCAAATGAAACTCAAGCCGAAGGATCTGAAACCATGCGAGGGTTGGATACTAGATTTAATGGAGCCTCGACCGCTCCAATGGGATACGTAGAATTATTAGTAACCCTTGGGGAAGGAGAACGCCAAAGAGTGAGAATTCTCCCCTTTGTAGTCCTGGACATTGAGTCGTCGTACAATGCCTTCTTGGGCCGGCCGGCCCTAGCCAAATTCAGGGCCTGCATTGCACCCTGGTGCCTGTTGTTGAAGTTCCCGACGGATGCCGGCATAGGCATAGTCAGAGGAGATCAATTTGTTGCACGAGCATGCTACATTGCAGAGTTAAAGTTGCTCCATAAAGGGAAAGATGTAGAAGCAAAAGGTGGTTCTTCCCTTACGAGGGAGGAATTGTCGTAGCAACTAAAGAAAATATCTACGGGAGGGTCGCCCAGAGGGTTGCCCGAGGAGATAGATCCCAGAGAGGATGAAGAGCCTGGGGGCAGAATCGCAACTCCCAATGAAGCGACTGTGGATGTACCAATCGATGATAGTGACCCAGAGAGGGTCCTAAAGATTGGATCCCAGTTGGATCCTGTTCGAGCCAAAGAATTAACAAATTTCCTGAAAGCTAACTTGGATGTATTCGCCTGGACTCATGCGGACATGTGTGGGATATCTCCCTCGATTATGAGTCATTCGTTAAGCATCAACCCGAAACATCCTCCTGCCAAGCAGAAAAGGCGAATGCTTGGCCCACAAAGGTCTGCCACCTTGAAGGAAGAAGTCGAAAAACTGAAGAGTAGTGGATTTATCAAAGATTCAACATACCCCGACTGGATTTCAAACCCAATTTTGGTATAAAAAAAAGGCCAATGGAAAGTGGCGTACATGCATCGACTTTTCAGATCGAAACAAAGTCTGCCCAAAAGACAGCTTTCCGTTACCTCGAATCGATCAGTAGGTAGATTCAACCGCGGGTCATGAGCTTCTTTCTTTTATGGATGCATACTCGGGGTACAATCAGATCCCCATGCATGTACCAGACCAAGAGCATACCGGTTTCATTACAGATTTGGGATTATACTACTATGTGGTGATGCCTTTCGGTTTGAAGAATGTCGGCGCTATGTATCAGCGATTGGTGAATAGAATGTTCTACAATCAAATTGGGAAAACGATGGAGGTATACGTTGACGACATGTTGGTAAAGTCTAGACAATCGTCAGATCATACTAACGATTTAGCAGAGATGTTTGAGATTCTCCGAAAATATGGGATGAAACTGAATCCTTTGAAATGTTCATTTGGGGTAGCATCTGGAAAATTCCTAGGTTTCATCGTCAGCTCGCGTGGAATCGAAATTAATCCAGATCAAATTACAACAGTTCGAAATATCCAAGAACTAAAGAAAATTAAGGACGTCCCGAGCCTTGCTGGAAAGGTGGCGACGCTGAGTAGGTTCATCTCCAAAGCTACAGATAAATGCATCCCACTTTTCGAGCTGATAAAGCAAGGCAAACACATCTTTAAATGGACTCCCGATTGTATAGAAGCATTCCAGAATCTGTTGAACCATTTGGAAAGACCCCCGATACTGTCTAAGCCCGTGGATCACGAGGATTTATTTGTGTACCTGGCAGTGTCATCTCATGCAATCAGTTCGGCTTTGGTAAGAGAGGAGGATAAGGTACAAAGACCGCTGTACTATGTGAGTAAGAAATTGACGGTCGCAGAACGAAATTATCCAAAAATAGAAAAGCTGGCGTATAGCTTACTGATTGCATCTAGAAAACTTCTCCACTAATTCCAAGCTCATCCCATTATTGTGTACATCGATCACCCGTTTAAACAGGTTCTGCAAAGGCTGGAAGCATCAAGGAGACTACTTAAGTGGAACATTGAGTTAAGTCAGTTTGTTTTAAATTTCCATCCCCGAAGGTCGATAAGTGGGCAAGTGCTTGCGGACTTCATAGCAGAGTTCACGATCCCGGATGATGATGTAGTAACTGAGGAGGACGATCCGCCAAAGCTACTCCTTGATCCTAATGCCTGGAAGCTATACACAGACGGAGCTATAATTGATAGATGATCTGGTGCGGGAGTCGTTCTCGAAACACCGGAAAAACGGTTAATTTATTACGCTCATAGGCTGGAGTTCCATGTCACTAATAACGACTCCGAGTACGATGCCCTAATTGCTGGGCTGAAACTCGCCAAGGAGTTGGATATTACAAAGCTAGACATCTTCTGCGATTCCAAGATAGTCGTAAACCAGGTCACTGGAAAGTTTCAGGCCAAGAGTCCAAGGCTGACATGGTACTTGGAAAAAGTGAAGAAGTTGCTGGGTGGTTTTGACCACCATAGCATATCTCATATTCCCCGAACGGAGAATCAAAAGGCAAACAAGTTAGCGAAAATGGCTAGTTCAGATAATCCTCAGGATACAGAGCTAGTCCCAATTGAAGTATTACAGTCTCCTAACATAGATCAGATGGAAATTGATCTAGTATTAGAGGTTGAGCCTGAGAGAGAGAGTCATGGATGACTCCTCTAAAGAAGTTTTTGATAAATGGAACGCTTCCAACGAAGAAAAGTGAGAGGCGTGCAGTTATACGAAAAGCTTCCCGATATGTGTTGCAAGGCAATGTCCTATACATGCAAGGTTTCTCGATGCCCCTCCTCTGGTGTATCGCCCATGTTGACGGCAAGCGTGTGCCGAAAGAGGTCCATAGGGCGAATGTGGCGATCACACTGGAGGGCAAACGCTGGAAAAGAAGATATTGCAATATGGCTATTTCTGGCCTACCATAAACAAGGATGCAGCCAAGTATGCAAGACATTGTGATGCTTGCCAGAAATTCTCCAAGATTCCTAGGGCGCCACCTAGCTAGTTGAAGACAATGACAAGCGAATGGCCTTTTGCTATGTGGGGAATTGACATTATTGGGAGCCTTCCCATAGCAAACGGCGAAGCAAAGTTTGCTATCGTGGCCGTGGATTATTTCACTAAATGGGTAAAAGCAGAGCCTTTGACCACGATCACAACTAAGCGAGTGATCACCTTTATAGTTAAGAACATTATACGTCGGTTTGGGATTCCAAAAGTCATCGTAACCGATAATGGGACCCAATTCGACAGCACCGAGTTTCGAGATTTCTGTCGGAAGTATCACATCGAGAAAAGATACACCTCTGTGGCACATCCGCAATCGAACGGACAAGTTGAAGCAGCAAAAATGTAACGCCCCACGTCCGTTAGTGTCACTCGCAAAGGGAATGCACTAAGTTCTGTGGAGCATTATGGGTAAAAGATGCAGATAAATTACAAGACAGACAAACAATTAACAGCGGAAAATAAAACTTTGCTTTATTGATAAAATAGATTGTACAAGATTGATTTACAATATCAGAGTATCATCTGTCTTTACTAGATAAAGAAGCATAAAAATACATTTATATTCCCTAATGTAGCATAAGCCAGCCATAGCATCTGAAAGAGAATCCAAGGACAACTTCGTCAAATCTTCAAGCTGGGAAAGAGCAACGGTCCAATTTAATCCTGAGTTATACTATTCCCTCCTCAACTACCTAGGGGAGGGAACGGAAGAAAAGAAGCGAAAGAAAAACAGAGTCAGACATAAAGCCTGAGTAAGTCAGTAACTTCTAGCATGTGAACAGGGAAAACAGAACGACATGAATTAACTGAATACAAGATAATACCATGATGATAAGGCTAACAAGATAAGATTCACACAAGACATGCTAAGACAAGATAAACTGGATATACTACAACACTTTCTCCGCTTCGCTTTTACCGCGATATACTTGTTTCTATATCTCTGCACCACCTAACTAGTGTTCCAACTAGTAACGATAACGTGATCCCAATCCCTATAGTTTCCGTCGCCTTCAGGCGTACCTTGATTATTTATTACCTAGATCTAGTCTAGGTTTTATATCAAGTGCTTTCTAGATTCAATTAGAGTTTACGCTATCTGTTGAACGCTTCTTGTATTCAGGATTTATGTCACCTAGTTCCAAACTAGGGATTATGCTACCTGTCAAACGATGCCCTTTAGTCTAGGATACACTACCAAGAGTGGTATATGTTCCTAGACTTTCCACATGCATGTATCGCGAATCGTTATCGCTTGTCTAGATGCACATGTCCTGTAATGTGCTACCGAGTCCCGTGTCAGGGCTACTCTAGAAATACGGAACTCGGTCGGGAGCTTTCAATATCTGCCGATGCAGATGGTAAGGTCTGTTTTTCCAGTGGCTATGGTCCCACTCGACCCTTCCCTCAACTAATGGAAGGCTACCCTTGTAAAATGAGAACTGTATGAAGGCCCCTATCTGCCCCACTAATTCTATGGCTAACAACACCCCGCAACCACAACTAGATAGCAAGTATGTGGTCCGTATGAGTCCTCCAGCCTTCCCGCTTCACGTGTCTCGTTGACGAAAGATGGTAGGTAGACGACGAGTTGCTATCACAAGGCTTCCGTCTTCTCGTCGAATCACGCTGGTCCATCCTAGTCTTTTGGTTGCCATATATTGCAACCAAGGCATACCCTTGGCTCTTATACCGCAGACCTTAACCCATGTGCGCCCAGGCGGATCATCTGCAGCCTCACAGAGGGATACCAAGAGTACCCTCATGTCCCCTCGAAGCCTCGGGCTTCGTATCCCAATTCGTTGGAGTCATCTTTAAAATCAGATGGATGTCTGCTCCTTCGTGTTATACTAAGAATTACTACTTAGCTCTACTAACTAAGTTTTACCACTTAGTTTCCAGGATCATTGTCTTCTTAACTAAGTTTTACTACTTAGTTCTCTTTCCCGTTAAGTTGGATTGGTTAAGTGTCTTTAGTCGATTCAAGCTAACTTAACCCTCTTCCCTTATCCTGTTAAACTGGTTAAGTGTTGTCAGTATTCATGTTGATTTAACCCCACCACAAACCAAGTCATATTGGTTAAGTATTTCTTAACCCTACCCATTCATCCTATATTGGTTAAGTGTTCCCTTTTTAACTTAACCTTTCCCACCGGTTTTAACTAAACCTGTTATTAATGGTTAAGTATCATCTCTTCGTGTCTTAGACTTAACCATATTCATTTATCATATTCTGATGGTTAAGTGTTCAAGTTTACTTAACCCTACGGTCCAACCCAGCTAACATATTAAATTGGCTAAGTGTATTAATTAACCCCAACCTCTAGTCTAATTAACATGTTAAATTGGCTAAGTGTATTAATTAACCCCAACCTCTAGTCTAATTAACATGTTAAATTGGCTAAGTGTATTAACTTTACTTAACCCCACCTTCTAGTCTAGTCAACATGTTAATTTGGCTAAGTATTCCCATGGACTTAACCCTCCTATTCTAGCTTTAACTGTGTTAAGTTGGTTAAGTGTTTCTATGGACTTAACCCTCCCCTTCTTTTTCTAGTTTAATTAATAAATTAAAGCCGCAACCTCTCACATTAGACAGATATTGCTACGGTTACTGGATGTGCCGGTCGGTTCCGGGCAGGTTTACACCGCAACTCAGTCTAACCTCGGGTTAGGCATATTCATGTTTTCTAAGTTCAAAGGGTTTTCTGATTAATTTCCAAACCTGGTTTTGAAAGCAACCATCCCGTTCGTCGGATCAATTAGGGATAGCAAGGGAGGGCAGGAAACTTGTATTTTCCAAACCCAAGCCTAGACACTATCCTCTCTGTCACCCTAGAACTTTCTGGTACGAGTTATAAAAAGGGGTGTTATCAAAATATCTTTCTTTTGTTTATAAATTGTTAACAATTTATCTTACAGCCCATTTTACCCTTTTTAAACAAATTTGGCCTATATTCATTTGTCGCTAACAGACTTATATTCTAGGCCCAAATCTTGATTTGCCTAACCTACAGTTCATAGCAATTTAGATCTATCATCGTTATTTTCAGTTTATGCTAAACTTGATTTTATATGCCAAACTAGATTTTCTATTGTAGTTCACCGTTTATGCCCAAAAACTAGAATTATTCTTCTAGTTTACAGTCTACATACAAACTAGATTTATTATTCTAGTTTTTCAGTTTACAGGCCAATACTAGATCTAAATTTCATAACCTATGTCAAATCTACCCAATTCACATGTCTTAACACATGTTCTAAAATTGTATAAATCAGAATCATGTTCGCTTCCAAACTATGCCAATTTCAAGCTAACAACTATATTTATGTTTATTTTTGTGTCTTTCCCAAATCGCATTCCCACCGTTCGTATAATCATGATTCAATCTAGATTGTAAATAAATCTAGATTCGTAGAAAATAGGGAATGAACCAAAGATGCTATGAAAAAGGGTGGACATAATAATTGGCATAAAAAGATTTTGAATAATGACGCAGGTTCAAGAATATGGGTAGACCTAACTTAATAGGTAAATTCCCAGGGTCTAAAACCAAGAATAGACAGAATAGGTTCAAGAACATGGGTAGACCTAACTTAATAGGTAAATTCCCACGGTCTAAAACCAAGAATAGATAGAATAGGTTCGAGAACATTGGTAGACCTAACTTAATAGGTAAATTCCCATAGTCTAAAACGAAAGAAAATCAAGAACAGACAGAATAGATAAATCGGGTTTTAGACCCAATTTCATAGTCACAAAACCTAAGCAAAAATTTTCCTAGTCATGAATCATAGGTGTTTAAATCACCGTTGTTATGTCATAGGTAATACTTTATGTCCAAATCAAAGGCTTGTGTTCATAGTCATAGGAAAATGTCCATAGTCATAGGCAATATTCATAGTCAAAAGGAAAAATAATTCCCACAGTCATAAGTCACCGTCATAGGCAATGTTTTATGTCCCAAAATTAAAGGCTTATGTTCATAGTCCAAAGGCACATGATCTCAGAATCCATAGTCATAGGCAACGGTCTTAGGCAAAGTCTTATTTGTCCTTGAATCATAACAGTTCTTAATTTAGTCCAAGAGTATAAACACAGATTCGAATAGAGAGAGAGAGAGAGATTTGGCATATTCTTTTATTCCTTTAATTTCATGTCACAAAATAAAGCAAAAACGTTCAAATCTAGAAACAACTGACTTACAGAAATTAGATCTAGAATAGAAGAATGGAGATGCTAAGATTCGTATGTCGTTGCTCGAGGTTTGTTGATTTAGCCTTTGAATTCTTCACTTTGATTTGAATCTTCTCTTGAACAGATTTGAGCAGCATCTCTATGTCTTGAATTTATATTTTATTTTAATTATTTAAGAAAATTTAGAGGAGGGGAAGAAGCCATGAATCTTAGCAGCATAAGGATAGAAGATAATTGGTGCAAAGAGAATGAAGACTAGGGCTGTTTATATAGCTACTCAAGACCTTATCGTACACGCAGCGTTGAGTCAGCATTGAACCTAGTTAAGAAAATAGTCCAGGTACATAGATGAATCTAGCCAAACCTTATCATACACACAGTGCTGAGTCAGCATTGGGTCCCACTATTTTGGCGTAGAAATTTGATTTTCGAACTTTTGAATTTCTGGAATTTATTTTACTGTTTTATTTACATGAAATATTCTTATATGTATACAATTCCTCTAACGACCATTTTACGCGTATATATATACGTACAACTTTCATTTTATTTTAAAAATTCAAATGATGTTGCCATATTTCATTGACTGTAGCCTTATCTTGAATTTTATCTTTCGTATACATATATTTTTGCATATATATATATATATATATATATTCTCATATGTATATATATATTTTCTTTATTTCCTTATATGTACGTTTTTATCCTTTCAAATTTTGAATTTGTATACGTACATATATTTGCATGTTCAGTTGGCCCTCTCTAAAACAAAGATAAAAAATTATTCCGCCGTCGGGGTTCGAACCCCCGACCTCCATGCTACAAATCCAATGCCTTAACCAACTAAGCTACAGAGGCTTTAATTAATAAGTCTTAGAACAATAATAATTATTGTTCTCTCCTTACTTCTCCTTTTTCATGTTAGTTAGAATACTTAAATTAAACAACTGCATGGATCTTTTTCTTTTAATTTTTCTTTTAAAAATTAATTATACTTTAATTTGAGAATCTTAATGTCACAGAATTACGGGGTGTTACATTCTCCCCCACTTAAAAGGATTTCGTCCCCGAAATCTTCAAGTTAGGAAGAATGTGTCCTACCATCCAATCACCCATCTACTCAACCATTCAATCACAGGCATTCATTGTCCTTAAAAGATTTCTAATGCTGTTCATATGCATAGTGTGTGTATATGTCTCTATCTAATGCAAAATCAGGCGGTCTACTGATTCAGTTGACCTCCTTAATGCAAATCATGTTAGTGCCATGCGTCCAATCATGCAAGCAAACATCCCTAGTCATGTAAATACTACATGCGTGCACAACCATCCATCCATATGCAACGTCCATATGATATCATATCAATTTCAACTTATAAACAAATGCATATATGTAAATGCAATATGAGAGCGTCCGAACTTGATCTAGTGCCTAATACGTATGCATATGCATCCACGAGCAACCATTTGCAACCACTTGAAACCATTCAACCATAACATGTTTCAAATACATGTTTACATCCATTGGCTTCTACCTAAGGATCGCAGATACGACCTAGAGGATATACTTTGGAAAGAGAGAAACAACTACGCGTAAAGCTCCTAAACAGAGAAATCAAGGATGCACCCTTAAGGAAAATTGCATGTTGCTAGTATCTAGCCTTCTTGAGCTTTACTCCACTGTATCTTAACCAATTTATCTTCACGATTGTGAAGTTCCTAACCTCCATTTCCAAAATAAATAGATGTCAATCACGGTACCAAGTGTATGATTAGAGGTCTCTCCCTTATCCACCATGCCATAACTATAAGGGTTGAAAGATCACTACGCGCTTTTTAGAGCGCCTGTCACAACTATTCATCTCTCACGCAAACCATCCTAGTCGAACTCGACATTCCTCAAGTACAAGCCCCAAAGGCCTAAACCAATATCAGACAAGCACCCAAGGAATATCTCCTTTGAATTTAAATGATCTACGTGAGATGATATAAGTAGACTCGATAGCTATTCTCAAATCCCTACTAACCAAAAATAAACTGGTCGGACCACTAATTGGATTTGAGACTCTAGTGGGACCTTTCTACTATACAAGTACTATGGTGCAGAGACTCAACTATGGAAGTGGATACGAACAAATGCGAAGCGATAAAACCAAACGAAATAGTACGAATAGCAAAACTAGACTCTTCCAAGAGAACTTTTACTACCTTTCTCCTAGGTACGCTTGGTGGCGAAAGTAGGTTCTTGCCCTTATGAAAATCTTGTTCCTCGTTCTTGCTCTTGTCCTTAATTATATGCCCTATTATATCATAGAAAAGCTACTTCCTCTTGTCTTACGCTTTATAACTCCTTCCTCCTTGGTGAGCCAAGTCCCTATCCATGAATTCCTTATCCTTGGGTTGTGCTCCTTAGCCAAACTACTCATCCCCCTTCCGTGTGTAGTCATGTTGACAAATCTCTCGAAAACTGCCTCCATCGTCCGGAAAACCCTATAAGCTTCGAAAGAAAACTGCCTGCAGATGAAACAACTACGGCTATGGATGGAAGCCGGGCACTACTTTGCCCTTCGATGAGGTTACCTCCCAGAAAGCCAAGAGCCCCAGAGACTCAGGAAAGAAGGAGACAAGAATTTAAACAGAGTAAGAGAAATGCGCATGGCTTTGGGGAACATGCCTTTAAAACAAATCCTTTCTTTTAAAAATGCTTCTTTAAAAACCGTTTTGAAAATAATTTTTCAAATCCTTTATCTGATCTGGTAACCTTCAGCTCTGATACCACGAGTAACGCCCCATGTCCGTTAGTGTCACTCGCAAAGGGAATGCACTAAGTTCTATGGAGCATTATGGGTAAAAGATGCAGATAAATTACAAGACAGACAAACAATTAACAGCGGAAAATAAAACTTTGCTATATTGATAAAATAGATTGTACAAGATTGCTTTACAATATCAGAGTATCATCTGTCTTTACTAGATAAAGAAGCATAAAAATACATTTATATTCCCCAATGTAGCATAAGCCAGCCATAACATCTGAAAGAGAATCCAAGGACAACTTCGTCAAATCTTCAAGCTGGGAAAGAGCAACGGTCCAATTTAATCCTGAGTTATACTATTCCCTCCTCAACTACCTGGGGGAGGGAATGGAAGAAAAGAAGCGAAAGAAAAATAGAGTCAGACATAAAGCCTGAGTAAGTCAGTAACTTCTAGCATGTGAACAGGGAAAACAGAATGACATGAATTAACTGAATACAAGATAATACCATGATGATAAGGCTAACAAGATAAGATTCACACAAGACATGCTAAGACAAGATAAACTGGATATACTACAACACTTTCTCCGCTTCGCTTTTACCGCGATATACTCGTTTCTATATCTCTGCACACCCTAACTAGTTTTCCAACTAGTAACGATAACGTGATCCCAATCCCTGTAGTTTCCGTCGCCTTTAGGCGTACCTTGATTATTTATTACCTAGATCTAGCCTAGGTTTTATATCAAGTGCTTTCTAGATTCAATTAGAGTTTACGCTATCTGTTGAACGCTTCTTGTATTCAGGATTTATGCCACCTAGTTCCAAACTAAGGATTATGCTACCTGTCGAACGATGCCCTTTAGTCTAGGATACACTACCTAGAGTGGTATATGTTCCTAGACTTTCCCCACGCATGTATCGCGAATCGTTATCGCTTGTCTAGATGCACATGTCCTGTAATGTGCTACCCGAGTCCCGTGTCAGGGCTACTCTAGAAATACGGAACTCAGTTGGGAGCTTTCAATATCTGCCGATGTAGATGTTAAGGTCTGTTTTTCCAGTGGCTATAGTCCCACTCGACCCCTCCCTCAACTAATGGAAGGCCACCCTTGTAAAATGAGAACTGTACGAAGGCCCCTATCTGCCCCACTAATTCTATGGCCAACAACACCCCGCAACCACAACTAGATAGCAAGTATGTGGTCCGTATGAGTCCTTCAGCCTTCCCGCTTCACGTGTCTCGCTTGACTGAAGATGGTAGGTAGACGACGAGTTGCTATCACAGGGCTTCCGTCTTCTCGCTGAATCACGCTAGTCCATCCTAGTCTTTTGGTTGCCATATATTGCAACCAAGGCATACCCTTGGCTCTTCTACCGCAGACCTTAATCTCTGTGCGCCCAGGCGGATCATTTGCAGCCTCACAGAGGGATACCAAGAGTACCCTCACGTCCCCTCGAAGCCTCGGGCTTCGTATCCCAATTCGTTGGAGTCTTCTTTAAAATCAGATGGACGTCCGCTCCTTCGTGTTATACTAGAATTACTACTTAGTTCGACTAACTAAGTTTTACCACTTAGTTTCCAGGATCATTGTCTTCTTAACTAAGTTTTACTACTTAGTTCTCTTTCCCGTTAAGTTGGATTGGTTAAGTGTCTTTAGTCGATTCAAGCTAACTTAACCCTCTTCCCTTATCCTGTTAAACTGGTTAAGTGTTGTCAGTATTCATGTTGACTTAACCCCACCACAAACCAAGTCATATTGGTTAAGTATTTCTTAACCATACCCATTCATCCTATATTGGTTAAGTGTTCCCTTTTTAACTTAACCTTTCCCACCGGTTTTAACTAAACATGTTATTAATGGTTAAGTATCATCTCTTCATGTCTTAGACTTAACATTATTCATTTATCATATTCTGATGGTTAAGTGTTCAAGTTTACTTAACCCTACGGTCCAACCCAGCTAACATATTAAATTGGCTAAGTGTATTAATTAACCCCAACCTCTAGTCTAATTAACATGTTAAATTGGCTAAGTGTATTAACTTTACTTAACCCCACCTTCTAGTCTAGTCAACATGTTAATTTGGCTAAGTATTCCCATGGACTTAACCCTCCTATTCTAGCTTTAACTGTGTTAAGTTGGTTAAGTTTTTCTATGGACTTAACCCTCCACTTCTTTTTCTAGCTTTAATTAATAAATTAAAGCAGCAACCTCTCATATTAGACAGATATTGCTACGGTTACTGGATGTGCCGGTCGGTTCCGGGCAGGTTTACACCGCAACTCAGTCTAACCTCGGGTTAGGCTTATTCATGTTTTCTAAGTTCAAAGGGTTTTCTGATAAATTTCCATACCTGGTTTTGAAAGCAACCATCCCGTTCGTCGGATCAGTTAGGGATAGCCAGGGAGGGCAGAAAACTTGTATATTCCAAACCCAAGCCTAGACACTATCCTCTCTGTCACCCTAGAACTTTCTGGTACGAGTTATAAAAAGGGGTGTTATCAAAATATCTTTCTTTTGTTTATAAATTGTTAACAATTTATCTTACAGCCCATTTCCCCCTTTTTAAACAAATTTGGCCTATATTCATTTGTCGCTAACAGACTTATATTATAGGCCCAAATCTTGATTTGCCTAACCTACAGTTCATAGCAATTTAGATCTATCATCTTTATTTTCAGTTTATGCTAAACTAGATTTTATATGCCAGACTAGATTTTCTATTCTAGTTCACCGTTTATGCCCAAAAACTAGATTTATTCTTCTAGTTTACAGTCTACGTACAAACTAGATTTATTATTCTAGTTTTTCAGTTTACAGGCCAATACTAGATCCAAATTTCATAACCTATGTCAAATCCACCCAATTCACATGTCTTAACACATGTTCTAAAATTGTATAAATCAGAATCATGTTCGCTTCCAAACTATGCCAATTTCAAGCTAACAACTATATTTATGTTTATTTTTGTGTCTTTCCCAAATCGCATTCCCACCGTTCGTATAATCATGATTCAATCTAGATTGTAAATAAATCTAGATTCGTAGAAAATAGGGAATGAACCAAAGATGCTATGAAAAAGGGTGGACATAATAATTGGCATAAAAAGATTTTGAATAACGACGCAGGTTCAAGAATATGGGTAGACCAAACTTAATAGGTAAATTCCCACGGTCTAAAACCAAGAATAGACAGAATAGGTTCAAGAACATGGGTAGACCTAACTTAATAGGTAAATTCCCACGGTCTAAAAACAAGAATAGACAGAATTGGTTCGAGAACATGGGTAGACCTAACTTAATAGGTAAATTCCCATAGTCTAAAACCAAAGAAAATCAAGAACAGACAGAATAGATAAATCGGGTTTTAGACCCAATTTCATAGTCACAAAACCTAAGCAACAATTTTCCTAGTCATGAATCATAGGTGTTTAAATCACCGTTGTTATGTCATAGGTAATACTTTATGTCCAAATCAAAGGCTTGTGTTCATAGTCATAGGCAAATGTCCATAGTCATAGGCAATATTCATAGTCAAAAGGGAAAATAATTCCCACAGTCATAAGTCACCGTCATAGGCAATGTTTTATGTCCCAAAATCAAAGGCTTATGTTCATAGTCCAAAGGCACATGATCTCAGAATCCATAGTCATAGGCAACGGTCTTAGGCAAAGTCTTATTCGTCCTTGAATCATAACAGTTCTTAATTTAGTCCAAGAGTATAAACACAGATTCGAATAGAGAGAGAGAGATTTGGCATATTATTTTATTCCTTTAATTTCATGTCACAAAATAAAGCAAAAACGTTCAAATCTAGAAACAACTGACTTACAGAAATTAGATCTAGAATAGAAGAATGGCGATGCTAAGATTCGTATGTCGTTGCTCGAGGTTTGTTGATTTAGCCTTTGAATTCTTCACTTTGATTTGAATTTTCTCTTGAACAGATTTGAGCAGCATCTCCATGTCTTGAATTTATATTTTATTTTAATTATTTAAGAAAATTTAGAGGAGGGGAAGAAGCCATGAATCTTAGCAGCATAAGGATAAAAGAGAATTGGTGCAAAGAGAATGAAGACTAGGGCTGTTTATATAGCTGCTCAAGACCTTATCGTACACGCAGCGTTGAGTCAGCATTGAACCTAGTTAAGAAAATAGTCCAGGTACATAGATGAATCTAGCCAAACCTTATCGTACACACAGTGCTGAGTCAGCATTGGGTCCCACTATTTTGGCGTAGAAATTTGATTTTCGAACTTTTGAATTTCTGGAATTTATTTAACTGTTTTATTCACATGAAATGTTCTTATATGTATACTATTCCTCTAACGACCATTTTACGCGTATATATATACGCACAACTTTCATTTTATTTTAAAAATTCAAATGATGTTGCCATATTTCATTGACTGTAGCCTTATCTTGAATTTTATCTTTCGTATACATATATTTTTGCATATATATATATATATATATATATATATATATATATATATTCTCATATGTATATATATATTTTCTTTATTTCCTTATATGTACGTTCTTATCCTTTCAAATTTTGAATTTGTATACGTACATATATTTGCATGTTCAGTTGGCCCTCTCTAAAACAAAGATAAAAAATTATGCCGCCGCCGGGGTTCGAACCCCCGACCTCCATGCTACAAATCCAATGCCTTAACCAACTGAGCTACAGAGGCTTTTGTTAATAAGTCTTAGAACAATAATAATTATTGTTCTCTCCTTACTTCTCCTTTTTCATGTTAGTTACAATACTTAAATTAAACAACTGCATGGATCTTTTTCTTTTAATTTTTCTTTTAAAAATTAATTATACTTTAATTTGAGAATCTTAATGTCACAGAATTACGGGGTGTTACAAAAAAAGGCGATCAAATCCATTCTAAAGAAAAGATTGAAGAGGGCCAAAGCCATATGGGTTGATGAATTACCCCTGGCACTATGGGCCTATAGGACAACATATAAGTCGGCGACGGGTCACACCCCATTTTCCCTTGCTTTTGGAGCTGAAGCGGTCATTCCGGTCGAGTTAGAAGTACCATCTCATCGAACCATTTATTATGATCCGATGACCAAAAATGAGCTGCTCCTTGAATCCCTGGACATGGTTGAAGAAAAAAGGGACGAAGCCGACCTGCGTGCTCTGAGGCATAAACAACAAATAGCTCGGTATTACAACAAAAGAGTCCGAGCTCGAACATTTGAACCCGGGGACTTGGTTCTAAAGTGTGTCTTTCCACCCCCAGTACATATGGGCCCGAAATGGGAAGGACCGTACTCCATTTTACGAAGGCTTGATAATGGAACTTTCAAGCTAGCAACCGTGGATGGAGATGAAATCCCTAGAGTGTGGAATGCCCAGCATTTGCGGCCTTATCTGACGTGAAATTTTCAGTTTTATTCTCTTGTTTTTTAGGACCATGTAAAAAGGCTCAACTTGCCTAGAACAGTCTGGTTACTTGAACAAAGGATTATAAAGTGGACGTAGGTCATGATTCAACCGAACCACTATAAAAACATAGTGTGTCATTTACCTTTACTACACCGTCTTTTATTAATTTATTTATTTTTATCTGTTCTTTTATTTTGATTTATATATCACTACCACTTTGAAGTTTGTTTTAAATTATGTAGTAATCTCAAAATAGCTGATCCAAAATGCCATCCATCAGATCGGAAAGCTAACGCTAACTAAAAGCTCTAAATGATGCAGCAAGGTAAATCGCACTACTGTTTGCACTCTAATTCCCGAGATCAGGGAGAGAGTATGAAGGACGCGAAGATAACGTCCCCAAGGCGTGAAGATGCACCATGATATAACCTCCTTGATAACACTCTAACCCGCTAAAGGATCGGGGGAGTATAAAGGCGCTAGAGACTTAGCGCCCCCAGAACTTCTGCCCCGCTAAGGGATCGGTGAGCAGACCAAGAATCGAGCTCGAACTCTAACCCGTTGAAGGATCGGGAGAGTATAAAGATGCTAGAGACTTAGCACCACGAGAACTATTACCCCGCTGAAAGATCGAGATAGTACAAACACAATCCTAATCGATCGCCAATAAGCCCTGGCCAGGCACTATGATGACGATTGATTGGGGGCATATACGTGCACCACTACACATTTACTTCGCACACGTATTTCTCGATGATTGTTTCGGTTATGATTAATGATTGTTACTCATGACTTTAGTATTTAACTATGATTGTTTCGGTTATGACTATTTAAACTCTGCTAACATAATGAATTTGCAGGAACGCAATGGCGTAAAAGAAATAAATTTTCATTTACTGAAAGCAGATTTACAAGAACGAGAAGCTAAACAAAAGTGAGGGCCACTCTCATGGCTACTTTTTTTGCCAAAGGAAATCCTAAATCTAAAATATGAGCTAATAAGTGCGTCCTATTTACGCTTGGGAGACGATTTTGATTTCTTTTCCCCCTTCTGTTTCTCCAACCCCTCTTTGTCAGCATCAGAGCGGTCACTTATCTTCCTCTTATCAATAAGAGGCTCCGGGGGAGGACTAGAAGGTTGGGAGGCAAGTTGTGAAGTTATTGATTTGGAAGAGAATCTTATGACCAACCCAGTCTTGGGATCGATTTCAGAAATAGGGGGCACGGATACAGGGTCCTGTTCCCCCTTCTTAAGAACCAACTGCTTTTCTTGCATGTCAGCCAAGGTTTCACTATCTTCATCCTTGGCCTCGTCTATAATTACAACTTCCTCTTCCTCATCTCCGTGACCGCCATATGTGTCATGCAAAGCCGCAATAATCTCAGCACCTGCAGGAGCGCCGGTGCCGGATTCCATGGATGCTACCGTGACTCTCTCACGTGTTGTACCCACGGTTTGCTTTGGAATCTCAGAAACTTCAATACCAGAACCCGGGGGGACAACAACTTTCTTTGCCACTACCTTCTCCTTTGCACCTTTTTCGACCAATTTGGTACCTACACCATGAGAAGCAAAGGTTAGTGAATCAGGAGGAGATGTGGCCATGTCAGTTGTCTGTCCCGTGAGACGACGACAAGTTACGATTGCTTTGATAAACTTTGGAGAGAATATGGAGATACCTTCAGCCGACTCATCTCCCAGATTTGTAGTGGTGGTCCCGACAATTGGAGAGGTTGGAGCCAAGGGGATCAACGGATCATCAGGGTTATATTCCTCAATTTCAGAGGTTTTTGGCTCCACCACCGAGCTCGAGCTTTCACCAACTTTATCCTTGCCCTTGAGCCTACTCTTCTCCCTCCCGATCTCTTCATGGATTAGGCGTCTACCTTTCTCCAAAGCCTTAGGTTCTTCACCTCTAAGAAAGGTCTGCATCAGCTGGTTTTCGTCAATCTCGTCGACCATCAATCGCCGCTTCTCGCCTTCGACAATTGCATCCCATACATTGGCCAAAGTAACATGATAGTCCAGAATCCAAGAGATATCTTGAGTTTTGATGACTTGACCAAAGAAGTCGAACAACAGTTCCTCAAAACCAGCCATATCTTTCTCTTTTTCAGCGAGCTTATCAGCAGCAGCAGTGGCCGATTCAAGAGCATTATTGGTGTTACTTTCAGTGAGAGCTGCACGCTCCTCAGCTTGGGCATGTTGATCATTTAAAACCTCCTTTTCCTTTTTGGCGAGAGCAAGGTCATCTTTTAAGCTTGCCCTCTCTTTCTCCCAGGCATCTTTCTCAGCAGCAAAGCGTTCTTGTGCTGTCTTCAGTTCGTTATTAATTGCCCTGAGATCTTCCACTTCCTTCCTCAGAGCAACCCGTTCCTGGCTGTTTAAGTCAAGCTCACTGCGAAAACGCTCCCTAGCACTCTCCAGCTCGAACATTTAATTCTCTGCATCTCGCTGAGCTAAAGCCAGTTGGGCCTGTGCATTCTCTAGTTCTTTTTCCATTTTGCTCCTAGCCCTAGCATCATTATCAATATTCACTCTGGCTCTGGCTGCTTCCGTCTCCATCTGGCGGATGATAGTAGAAAGTGTAGCAGCATACTTCTTCATTATCCCGTATTGTTTAGCCACATAGCATACGTACCCTATCACCTCTATGTCCCAATCCCGGTTCAAGATCCGGGACGAATATCATCTTCTCAAAGAAAATATCAGAGAACTGCTTTTGCAAGCGCTCTAGCCTGGCCTGAATTTCAGAACTGGGAGCAATATTCTACGCAGCGGTGGTATCCAAGTCATGCTCGCTAGAAGAAACATGAGATGTCCTTCTCTTCTCTACGATCTTACCCTCATCTTTGTTTCTGTCCTCTGGCTTGTGGTGTTTTTTAGAAGACTGGACATGAGAAGGCGTACTCTTCGGAGGGGTTAAATCTCTAGGAAGTAGCTTGCCCCCAGCCGGTAAAGATGGACGACTGTGAGGCTTTTTAGAACCTTGCCTTGATGGGGATCGAGATCGTGTGGAATAAGGTTGATGAGAATCCCGAGGCTGACGATTATCCCTTCCCCAACTATCACTACGAGCATGCTCGGGATCGGGAAGGAGGCTTGGTGTGCCCTCATGAAGGGAACGATAAGAATAAGACCGTTTGCGAGACATTTTTCATGCAAAAGAAACAGATGCATGTTAAAACTATGAACAAAAGTGGTATAAGATGTTATGATAAATGGTGCATGTGATTTGTGCATCCCGTGAAATCCCCTTTTTAACAGACCAGGGCCCAGAGTTAGGCTTGTTTGGATGACTTCTTTTTCTCCAACTGGGGCACTCGTCTCTTCAGAGATGGGAAAATTTGGTTCCCCTCCGAAATCTTCCTGAGTATAAATATCGTCTGGTAAAGGAATCTTATTTAATTCCCCGAGTATCTGTTCCTCCGTTAATTCATCCTGAGCGACAGACTCAACCAGTGATGAAGTCCTTAAGGGAGACTGCCCCCAGAGGTCGGGACCTCCTTTGAATCGTCAGCTTGCCCCTCGTCTCCTTTGTATACGTTTAAATCCTTGTCATCCTGATCAATCATTGGCGAAGGACTCCTGCGAAGGGTAGTTGTCTTTACAGCTTGAGAAGTTCCTTCTCCCTCAGTCGGAGGTATATACTTGTAAGGTTTGCCGCCCGCTCCAAGTCTGAATCTTATATCTAAGAGACAGTGTTTGTGAAGGTTCTCGTCGGTGACACATTTCTTAATCCTTAAGAAATCTGATTTACTCTTGAGAAGGCAGGACATTCAGTCTTCGTATATCGATCCATCCGTTTTCTCAAAGTTGTGATATGTATGGAACAAAATGATTTGTTAGCACTGAGACTATGCATTCGAATTAAACGCGGGAAAGTTGAAAACATACTCGCTTATAGCCACTTCCTCGCACATCCAGCTTGATGTTTTATATAAAACCAGTCGAATTTGATATCCCCTATGTTTCTATAACCATCTGTCACAACTTTTCTGTTGCCAACTGATTCGAAGAAAGAAAAATTGGGAGCCCCTGCGGAACGATGCTTGAAATGATAATAGAACTTCAGATCTTTAAGGGTAAGTTCAGTCTGCAGAATTTCCATATAAGCAATATACAGAGTATACAAAGCCGCATAGGCATTCGGATGGAGTTGCATGGGGGCAATGTGTAACTGTCTTAAGAGATCAACAACAAGTGTGGGGAAAGGGGGAATAGCCCCTACCCAGCACATGAGTCGACTAACAGTCATGTACCCCTCTGGGGGAAGAATGAGGTAAATCTTCGCTTTCAAGAGCTTTCACATCATCCCAGGGAATTCCGTGTCTTAAACATATCTTCTTAAGTTTTATATCGTCTAACTTAGAGGGTAAAGAATCGGTGAACTTCTCTATTTCCTTAACACCGGGAATTTCATCAGGAGCTCGATCATCCTCATCTTCAAGGGATGTGCTCTCAGAAGTCATTAACTCTATATCGGTATCCATCTCGTAATCAGGATCGGATATTTCCTTATCTGAATTTGAGGGAAGCACATCGGGGCTGTGATGTACTGATGTCTCTGATTCGGTACTTTCATTCGGTGTCTCAATCACTTGTTTATCCAACATAGCTGTGTTGGCGAGTAAAATTAGAACACAAGTTACCCGTTCCCCGTGTGTGTAAGTGCAAGTGTGAACATGTGCATACGATAAGGAAAGCATGAAATTAATCAAACAAATGGATATTGGCCATTGTCCGTTGCTAAGTTATGCTGTTATACAATCCAGAAAATTCATCTCTATGGCTTTAACCAACTGTCCAATGTGTTGTGATTACAAAGCATTACTTAAGTCAAAATGTGTTTGGGACCGTCGATGAGTCCGGTTCGTTGGGGACGCAAGGGTTAGATCGTGATTTTCCTCAGATCGTGGACCTCATGCCAGATCGTGGAGAAGGGGTCGCCCACTAGCCTCGCCAACAGATGGACATTGGGTCATGGTACAATTCAGTTCAGAGTGTATGAGCGGATCGTGAGGCACCCCCCACGATCCACTTTAATGTCCAACGCCATGACCCAATGCTTCTCCATTACTACGATCTGATCCGCTATCCAGTATTACATCAAAGTTTCCTCCCTGGTCCTCCTATTTCCACGACCCAAGCCATAGCCTCCATCTACGAATCGACCTGTTTTTCAGTATCTTCTTCCTCGATGTTCCTCTCCTCCGTCCATAAATCCATGCTCTCCATTTTTTGAACCAAACCCATCCCGCAGTTTCGGCTTTCATCCTTCAACTCCGCGATCTCCATCGCCGTAGCCGTTGATGGTTAGAGACGACCTCGAGATTGGCGTGGAGCGATGAAATGAAGACAACAGTAAACCGTAGATTACTATAAGTGAAAATAGTAATTGATTTACCTATTGAAACTTGAGAAACAAATTGGATTTGGGAAAGTTAGGGTTTCAATTAAGGCTCTGAGCGGCGGCAGTAAAAAACGAAGAAAGGAAGAAGAAAGAAAAAAGTGGAAGAAAGGGCCGACTTTATAGGCATTACGGTGGCCTTTGAAATTCCCCTTTTTTGTCTCATTCAGGTCCTTGGAAGCTCATGGGCCACGAACGAACGCCTATAGTGGCTCATGATGCAGCCCGTTCCGCCAAAGCTGATGGACCGTGGGCATTAAGGAAAGCCCATCGCGGCTCGTATGGGTCCTATTCGGCCTTCAGATCGTGATACAGATTTAAATATACAAACCAAACAGCACTCTACCGACTTGAGCTTAAGCATGATCATCGAATAGCAGATATGGAAATATTTGTAAAATTCAAAACCTACTGACAGGTTGGTTACAATATCTTCTAGAATTTAAGAGATGGAAATCAGCCGATGAATAAAGAAATGATCGAAGGTTCAATCTGATATTTATCCCCGTTAGAAAACGCGACTCTTTAAAACAGTGTGACGTTCCAAGCAGACATGACCATTGATCTGCATCGTTTTATGAAAGGATAGTTCAGCAATTTCGAAGCATGCTCCACCCTGATAAAACATACTTCGAGGGGGGCAAAATGTTGGCTAGCTTTTTGACCAAGCCACCAGGATTCATATTCAAGTCCAGAGATGAGTGCACCATGACTCGAAAAGCCCAAGACCCTGCTCGTGATTATCCTTCTCACCCCGCTCATGACCAACTTCCTTCTCCCACTCACGATATGCTACCACGACCCGTTTGTGTCAATGCTTCACGACCCGTTGATGCCAATGCTTCATGACACGCTCGTGCCAACACTCCACAATCCGTTTACGCCAGTTCGATCTGACCCGATCCCTGAAGCTGAGAGGTGAAGGCCATGACCAAGTCATTCATGATCCGATAATATAGGATCTCACGACACCTGTCCACAATGGCTATTTCACTATTTCTCCATCAAGCCATGAACCAGTCCAAGATCTTTGGGATTTGTGCCACGTATGATCACGATCCATCTGTAGATATCACCTATAAATAGCCTCAGGCTTGGCATTTTTCAGGATCTTTTTGGGTAGTTCTGAGTGTTGTTCCTACCATTACTGTCTCTGCACTATCTCTTACCAATATTAATTCGAAATCACTAAGTGAATAAGTATTGTAAAAAGCGAGATTGAGAGAAAAAACTCTGATTGTACCCGAATCTTACGTATAATCATAGATATAAAGTGGACGTAGGCTCGTTAACGCCGAACCACTATAAATCTTGTATGTTTTCTGTGTTTTCTCGCATTTCTAGATATAAGTCTCTGCCAATTCAGATAATTTGGGTGTTAGAGCCACTTTTGGATCTAACAGCGTTGATGAACAGTAGATCCGCTTTTAGCCCAGCTATTTTCCGCTGCATCCGCTAAATCAATACTTGTTAACGTCCGCTTTGACAATACTAATAAATAAAGCTTGATTTGACTAGTTCTCTTTTCAAAAAAAATAGTAAAGTTAGCATAAAGGGATAAACTGAAGGAATAAGTGCCTAATATATGGTAACAATCAATTACACTCATCAAATTTAGCATGCATAGCTACGATATTCCTTCATTTTGTTATTTAAGATTAATTAATATTATTTCTTAAACATATATAATGTGAGAAAGATGATTAATTAATTTTCAAATATTTGATTTTACATCAGATTAACCTTTTTGTACCTCCGTTATATCCCCGCTTTATCCCGCTACATCTTTTTGCACCTTCGCCGCTATGGAACCGCTAAGCGCTTAAACTGCACAGGTGTATATGTCCCTAAGCTAATGCAAAAATCAGGCGATCCACTGATTCAGCTGACCTCTTTAATGCAATTTCATGTCCGTTGTCATGCATCCAACATTTATGCAAAGGAATCCTAATTATACATATAATTCTATATGTGTGCAACAACCATTCATCAAAATGCAACATCCAAGCGATGATTCAACCATTTTTACTCGATATTTAAAATAAATTAAAATTGCACACACATCCATATGCAATTATATAAGTGTACTAGTTTTTCGATCGCTAACTAGTGCCTAGTGTGTGTATATATACATCCACTAGCAAACACTTGCATCCACGTGAATCCATTCAATCATAATATGTTCTATTAACGTGTTTAAAACCATTTCCTACCATCCACAGGCTTCTACCTAAGACCTATAATTCAAATGATAGGAAAAATAGATTCAAATTCAAAGCTTACGAAAGGATTAAGAGCGTACTATCAAAGAGAACGGAAAAGAAGCACGAATCATATCCTATGGTTCCCAAGCCGCGTTACTGTTCTCCTCTCCCCACTGAATTTTAACAAGCTTGATCTCTTTATTTTGCAATTTTTTCACCTTGGATCCTAGTATCTATGTAGGAACTTGCCTGACCGATGCCTCCTTCTCTACCTTAATTTCTTCTAGGGTAATTGGCTCCACCACTACCGCAGAATCATGTAAGCACTTTCGCAAGTGCGAAACATGGAATACATCATGAACTTCTGCCAATCTCTCCGGTAGTCTAACCCTATAGGCTATCTAAAGTATCCACTCTACTACAGGGAACAACCATACGAATCTTGACGCCAACTTCCCCACCTAGGCGAATCGAACAACACTCCTCATGGGTGACACTTTAATGAAAATCAAGTCCCATACCTCGAACTCTACGTCTGTCCTCTATTGATCTGCATTCAACTTCGGTCGGTCCTGAGCTGCCTTCATCCGCCTCCGAATCAAATCTATCTTAGCTGAGGTATCCCTAACCATCTCAAGTCCAAGTAGAAGTCAATTTGTGGACTCCCACCTACAAATAGGTAATATGCAAGGTCGTCCATACAATGCCTCGAAGGGAGACATATCTAAGCTCGTCTGTAGTTGTTATTATACAAAAACTCTACCAAGGGAAGATGCTCTTCCCAAGACCCTCCGAAGTTTAAGATACACAGCCGCAATAAATCCTCAAGAATCTTATTAACCCTCTTCATCTGCCCATCTGTCTAAGAGTGATAGGCAGTGCTAAGTCGTAGCTGTGTCCCCAATTCCTCCTGCAGGCTCCTCCAAAACTTGCTGATAAAGATGGGGTCTCTATCACTAACAATACTTGAGGGAACTCCATGAAGTCGTACGATATCTCTAAGATACATTGATGCCAACCAAGCTGTTGTCTGGTCACTCTTTACCAGGATGAAATGAGCGCTCTTAGTTAATCTATTGTCTATAACCCAAATACTGGTGTTACCCTTGGTCGATTTTGGCAATCCATCTATGAAGTCTATTGAGATGCTCTCCCACTTCCACTGTGGCACATCTAAAAGCTGAAGCAATCCACCATGCTTCCTTTGCTCAGCCTTTACTCTCTGACAAGTCATACATCTAGCCATGTACTTTTCCATGTCCTTCTTCGTCCCTATCCAATGAAAGATCCTGCTCAGGACTCTCTACATCTTATCACCTCCCAGATGGATGGTCATCCGAGAGTGATGAGCCTCCTCTAAAATCGATCTGAACAAATCATCAACTCAAGGAACATATAATCTCCCATCATAATGTAACCACCCTCTCTCATCCACAAAATACCTATCAAGATGATTAGAGGTCTCTCCACTGCTAAGTCGGTCTATGATATCTGCTAACTGTTGATCCTCCCGCTGACTGGTTCTGTGACGACCACCCATAGCCCTTGCACTAATCAAGAAGAATAATGCGCTGAAAGGTGTGCCAGGCTATTATGGATGATCATCAAAGTAGGTAAACTCATGTGGAACCCGTCGTAAATCTCACAGCGCAAGGATAAAATATAATAGAACATATACAACAGGTAATAGTAGTGAAGCATCATATAACAAACTTTTTAAAACTTTCTCAACATCCTGAAAGATTATCCAACTAAAACCAAAGTTTGTACATATGGCCTCACTACAACTGTAACACCCCGGATTTTTGAATAATCGAATTAATTAAATTAAAGAATAATTAATCTCAGACGTGAGAATTAAGGGAAATGGGTTGCGCCATTGTGTTCATCTCGGAATTCTGGTCGAGGTAGAATCCGAGTTTGCGTAAAACGGATATCAGATGAAGAAGATATGGACGAACAAAGTCGGAAGGGAAAATAGAAAAAAAAAGATTGCACTAGCGCACTTGGGAAGTGCGGCAGTACAAATTTGCACTGGCGCACCTGCCAAGTGCGCCCAGGCCGAGCAGCAGGCCTGCACAGGTTTCTAGTTCAGTCTGATCTATGTTGTGACTCATTGCTGAGCCATTTCTGACTCCTTGCTGAGTCATTAGGGCTGAGGTGTCACCCTACCCCGAATGAATGGTTTTGATTAACCCTAAGATCATCCGACGGCTACAATTAAATTAAAATTTTATATAAATATGGATAGATTCAAACCCTAAATCAAAATAAAAACTGAAACTATGGCCGTCATGCTGTCATCTTGTAACCTAGAGTAGCCGCCACCAACTTGAGGGAAATCAAAGCTAATCAATTCAGTTCTACTCAACTCTAATCTAAACCGCAACAACGAATCTTCTTCAAAGGAAAGCTAATTCAACTTCAGAACTCAGAATTCAGAACTCAAGACCTTCTTTGAGTTGTGAGTTCGATTTCTTTAATAAAATAATTATCAATTTAATTGGATTGAGTTATGATGTGGATTATATTGCCATGTTGTGAATTATTGACCGCATGTTATCATCTATGTTGTAAAATTGTGATGTTATCATTTATGTTGTAAATTCTATGATGATATCATCTATGCTGTAAAGTTGTGATGTTATCATCCATGTTGTAATTCTATGATTGTCTTATGTATAATCAATTCATAATGATGTTCATATGCTAGTTTGGTTATGTTGATTCATATGATAAATCATATGTAAATATGCAAGTTTAGGTGTTGATTTAGATATAAATCATATGCAAGTTAGTGAAAATTTTATATGTTTCATGACATCTATTTTATGTGTAGATTGGATAAAAAGTTAGGATATGACATGTGTGAGTTATATGCTAAATTCTACATGCTAGTTTACATGTTTAGATGTAAGTTTACACCATCGTTATGTTGCATAAATCACATATGCAAGTTTATATAAACATAAGGGTTTGGAGTATGAATCATGTTATGTAAGTTTGTGGTTATCGCCTATGAAAGTTTATACCTTTAGATGTAGATCTATGACATACATGATTTTTGCAAGTTTGTGACCATTATCTCAACAAGTTTACACCTTTAGATTTGGACCTATGACATATGTAGTTTTATGCAAGTTGTGACTTTGGCCTATGCAAGTTTTAGATGTAGAACATCATTCACACATGCAAGTTCACCCCTTATGTTTAGATCTAGTTTTATTTCTATGTATGTTGTGATGTTGTGATGTTTTCTCTTTATTCTATGAGTTAGCCTATTCGAGTCTAACGTATATTTTACGTTAAACGAACGAACGTACAACATGGGGTAATGGGATAATATTAAAAGATTTAATATTGAGAATTGCCATAAATGCCTTAAATGGCATAAAATTAATTTGTGATGAAAATAGGTATGATTTTACATACCATAAATAGATGGACATAATTGAGTCAATTATGGCCATAGTTAAATTTGGAATTGATTGATAATTTGAATAGGGAAATTAATTCAAATTGGGGAATGATTAATTAGGAGTAAATAATCGTCTGAGACACGAGGTTAGGCTCTTTTGTGGTGTAAGACTGCCCGGACCCGCCCGACAAATCCAGCTGCCACAAATGCCAGTCTAATGTGAGAGGTCTTAGGCATAAATTAAATACGTAACAGTTGTAAAGACATGAGGTTAGGCTCGTTTGTGGTGTAAGACTGCCCGGACCTACCCGACAAATCCAGCTGCCACAAATGCCAGTCTAATGTGGGAGGTCTTTACGAGGTTACGGTCTTAATGAATTAAGAAACACTTAACCAGATAAACATGTAGTGGGACGTGATGGGGTTAAGCGGGTGCCTTGGGTGGCATGTGGAATCTAGTGGGTGCCTTGGGTGGCATTTGAAAATACGATTAGAAACACTTAACCAAAATTGAAACATGTAAGTGAACATGAATAAGAAGGGGGTTAAGTGGGATGTACTGGAGGGGACCAAGCTTAGGTGGATAGCTTGTGTCAAGTAATGAGGGCCCGTTTCAACCAGTAACCCATAAGTATCTTTATGGGGTCGACCCAAGTCGAGGACGGGACACGCATACTGGGCTTGACTGTAAGAGGCCAAAACTAGTTAGCGGTGGCAACACAAGTCCAACGGGTTCATGTGTGTGTGGGCCCGGGCTGGTAGGTAAGACGTTGTTGCATCATGTAGGTATAAGCCGTGCATTGTTGGTGGTATCGGGTTGCCACTTTGGGGAGTGATACACCCCATTGTGGAGCCAACACGGGTATCTACGAGTTAGGGAGCCGATCGCATGGGGGTAGTGCGTACACCTAGTGGAGATAGAGGCATGCGGCACCTATGAAGGCAGCTAGGGGTGCACGAAACTACCATTATCATTATTAAGTTCTGTAGGAGGGATCAACCTTAGGGTGACTAGTGGTGGGGCAGTGTAGTAGTGGCGGTGCAGTATAGTAATTATCTTATAGTGGTTTAGGTGCGCTTTAACGTTATCTTAGTTCAATCTTGTTTCCTTGTTTACTCTGTCATACCCAATTGTTCACCGTCATTTCCTTATTTTCCAACTTATGCCTTAGCCTAGTTATATTGGTAATTATATTGTTAAAGTTATCACACTCGCCAGACTTTATGTCTGACCCCCTTTGTTTCATCCTCTTTTCTTCCTTCCCCCCTCCCCCCCAAGGTGCTCAGGTTGGAACTAGCACCAGTGGAGATTGATTTTGGATAGCTGTATTTCTTGCTTTTAGAAGATTGCTTGGATCGTTGAAGTAAAGTGCGGCCTCTCTTATTTATGGCTAATTAGTATTGGGGATTATGTCTTTCAATTTATGTACTTTTATTTGGTCAAGATGAGTATTATGTACTTTGACTCTGGTTTTGATGATGTAATCAAACTTATGTATTTTCCGCTGCAATGAAATAAAGTTTTAAATTTTCAAGTACTGTTTATATCTGTCTTGTTGTTAAGTTTATGTTCTATACTCACTCAAAATGCTCCGTAGGAGTTAATGCATTCCCTTTGTGAGTCACGTTAATGGATATGGGGTGTTACATGTGGTATCAGAGCTGAAGGTTACCAAAACGGATATGAATTTTGAAAAACTTTTTTTCAAAAGCCTTTTATAAAGAAGTACTTTCAAAAGTATGTTTTAAGGAAAGTATTTTCAAGAGAAAAGCTTATTTTAGAAAGCATAACCCCAAGAGCCATATATATTTCCTTCGATTCTCCGTTTTGAATCTCTTCCTCTTTCCCTTTTTCAATCTCTTCCTCCGCGTATAGATGCTTCCATACGATGGGCGGAAAACCGCTTCATGGGACTTAGACGTTTGTCGGAACTAGGAGTTGGCTCAAGAAAGTGGAAGACTTGTCGGTATCTTGGAGATAGACGAGGGGAGGAAGGTTCGACTAGCTACTTGGTTAATGAAGGACGAAGTTTCTTGTAGGTCGGAGGTCACGAATGGAGAACGTATAGTGGAGCCATGGATAGGGCACAGTGTAAAAAAGTAGAACCTAAGGAGGGTGCAAAGAATTATAAAGCCCATGATAAGAGGAAATGTCTTTATTGTGGGACACCCGACCGTCTAAGCAAAGATTGTAGAAAAAAAAAGAAGACTGGTTGTTTCCACTGTGGCAAAGCGGGACATCTAATTAAGGACTGCCCAAAGAAACGGCAGAGGGCAGGGTCTACATCGGGAGGACAGGTGCAGGCTCTTATGGCACCAGGGCAGGCAAGGGGACAAGTTCAGGCTCTCGTGGTCCCACCGCTGCAAGAACGAGGCAGAACAATTTCCGTTGAAAGTTTAGTTTTTCTGTTTGATCATCCTGTCCGTACTTTATTCGATTCTGGCGCATCACATTCGTTTATCTCTACAACATTAGTTGAAACACTGCACCTAGATACTAGTCTAGTTACTGATCCCTTAGTAGTCTCAAATCCTATTGGTGGTTCGGCTCATCTTTCTATGATTTGTCGGGATTTGGGAGTGTTTATCTTGGACGTTGAGTTTGAATGCAACGCCTTTGTTCTTAGCTTCATGGGCTATGGTTTGATTCTAGGTATGGATTGGCTAACTAGATACGGGGCCATCCTAGATTGTGAAAGAAGGGTAGTAAGATTGTTGACTCGTTATGGAAAGACCCCTGATATTTCTTATGACCCTAGAGGTCCAGTAATGCTTAGCTACCTAGAATCCCTTGATGCATCCGATGATGATTTGCATTCTGTTCGTATAGTCCATGAATATGTTGACGTTTTCGATGAGGTGAGGAGTTTACCCCCAAAACGTGAGGTAGACTTTCGAATATATCTAGTAGATAATGCAAAGCCAGTTGCATTGCCAATGCGCCACATGGCTCCAAGGGAGAGAAGAGAACTCAGTAATCAAGTGAAAGAATTGCTTGAGAAGGGGTTCATCAGACGTAGTATATCGGAGTGGGGTGCTCCACTAGTATTTGCCACGAAGGCAGATGGGTCCCTTAGACTTTGTGTGGACTATAGGGTGCTTAATAAACTTACTAAGAAGAATAGACACCCACTACCAAGGATTGATGATCTCTTCGATCAGTTAGTTGGCGCCTCAGTGTTTTCGCAGTTGGACTTAGCCACGGGTTTCCATCAGTTGAGAGTGGCTGAGGATAGCATAGACAAGACTGCCTTTAGGACTCCAGATGGTTTCTTCGAGTGGCTTTTGATGCCCTTTGGTTTGACACACGCCTCCGCATACTTTGTTGATTTGATGAGTAAGGTGTTTAGGGAGTATCTTAATAAATTTGTGGTAGTCTTTATGGACGACATCTTGATCTTTTCTAAGAACGAGGAAGAGCATGCCCTACATCTTAGGGAAGTGTTGGAGACTCTTCGAGTGCATAGCCTTAAAGCTAAATTTTCTAAGTGTCACTTTTGGAGGAAGGAAGTGCGATTCTTAGGGCACGTGATTTCCAAAGGAGGGATAGCTGTGGATCCCGCGAAGGTAGTGGCTATCCAAGATTGGAAGGTCCCTAAAAATGCTACCGAAGTGAGGAGTTTCTTAGGGTTGGCTGGCTACTATAGGAAGTTCATCAAAGACTTTGCAAAAATATCAGCCCCATTAACACGCTTGACGAAGAAGAATCTAGTTTTCACATGGGACGTAGATTGTGATGATGCGTTCCAACGTTCGAAGAGAGCTTTGACCATAGCCCCAGTCTTAGTGTTGCCAGATGGGAGTAAGCCATTTACCGTTTATATTGATGCTTGTGGGACAGGACTAGGCGCATTCTTAATGTAAGAGGGAAGGGTAATAGCCTATGGTGGAAGGCAGCTGAGAGTGCATGGGAGGAATTACGCTACACATGACCTAGAGTTGGCCGCTATTGTTTTCGCGCTTAAGTCTTGGCGCCATTATCTTCTTGTCGAGAAATTCGAATTGTTCACTGACCACAAGTCGCTAAAATACTTGTTCTCTCAGAAGGACTTGAACTTGAGGCAGCAGAGGTGGATGGAATTCTTAGCATCCTACGATTTCGAGATAGCATATACCCCTAGAAAGGGTAACGTGGTGGCAGATGCCTTAAGTAGGAAAAGGTTGTCTTTGAGTCCGTTGTTTGTTGAGCGGCGAAGCTTAGAGTTCATCTCTACGTTTGACTTTAATCCTTCCATTGGGTTTGTACCCGGTTTGCTAGCATCCTTAGAGGTCAGACCTACGCTTTTGGGACGGATTGGAGAGGCACAGCGAGATGACCCACAGTTGGTTGAGTTAGTAGAGAAGCTCAAAAGAGGGGATTCGTCGAGCCATCTCAGTAGATATAGCCTAAATGATAAGGGGTGGTTACGTAGGGACGGTAGACTTTGTATACCACGGGACGAGAATTTGAGGAAGGTCATTCTTGATGATGCACATCGTTCGAAGATGACCATCTATCCCGGCGGGGACAAGATGTACATGGACATGAGACGAGTTTACTTTTGGGCCGGCATGAAGAGGGATGTGGCAGAGTTTGTCGCTAGATGCTTGGTGTGCCAACAAGTAAAAGCAGAGCAAAAGAAGCCCGTTGGATTGCTTCACCCATTGGAGGTCCCACAATGGAAGTCGGAAAGCGTCTCGATAGGCTTTGTTGATGGGTTACCGAGATCGAGGAAGGGTAATACGGGGATTTGGGTCATGGTAGACAGACTTACTAAGAGCGCCCATTTCATTCCCGTGAAGAGTAAGAGGACTGCTCCATGGTTAGCCTCTGTATACATTCGAGAGATAATTCGTTTGCACGGTGTTCCTTCTAGCATAGTGAGCGACCGCGATCCTATTTTTACTAGCGAATTTTGGAAGAGCTTGCAAGAGGCGGTAGGGACTCGGTAATGTTTGAGCACCGCATATCATCCTCAGACGGACGGCCAGACCGAGAGGGTGAATCGTATTCTAGAGGACCTATTGAGGTTATGTGTCTTAGACTTCGGAGGTACATGGGAGGAACATCTTCCGTTGGTGGAGTTTGCATATAATAATAGCTTTCGGTCTAGCATTGGCATGGCACCGTTCGAGGCTCTGTATGGACAGCCGTGTCGTTCGCCTACATGTTGGTGGGAGTCTACGGATAAGATCTTACTTGGGCCCGATATGATTAGAGAGACTTTGGAAAAGATCGATTTGATTCGAAGGAGGATGAAGACGGCGCAAGGTAGGCAGAAATCTTATGTGGACAAGAGAAGGTCAGATCTTGAGTTTGATATTGGGGACATGGTCTTTGTCAAGGTGTCTCCATTACGGAACGTCGTTCGCTTTGGGTCCGTTGGGAAGTTTGCACCAAGTTTCGTAGGGTCGTTTCCTATTATGGAAAGGATTGGGCAGATGGCGTATAGAGTGGAGTTTCCCGAGAGACTTAGTGGTGTACACAATGTATTCCATGTATCACATTTGAGGAAATGCTTGCACGAGACCGCGGAAGTGGTAGAGCCGAGCTTGCTTAGAGAGGTGGATATAGAGCGTGACGCGACGATTCGACGAGCTCCTACGTGCATTCTTGGGTCGAAGATTAAGAAGTTGAGGAATCGAGAGGTCAAGCTAGTCAAAGTGCAATGGGGAGATGATGAGAGCCATGCTACTTGGGAGACGGAAGAGAAGATGCGTTCATTATACCCATTTCTTTTCGAAGGTATGTCTTTTAATTTCTCCTTTATCGCTTAGCTTGTACTTATCTTATCTTTAGTATGTCCTCTCACTAGTATCTTTGACCTTTAGATAGGGTAGTCCTATGGTTGAAACATGTGTTTGAGACATGTTATGTATGATGGATGCATGTGGATGCAAGTGGTTGCTAGTGGTTGCTCGTGGATGCATATACACACACTTTAGGCACTAGATCGGCTCAGTCACTTCATATTTCATATTGGATATAAATGTGAGTGCATATTTAAGTTAATGGATGTATAATGATTGTGCTATCATATGGATGTCGCATTTTGGTGAATGGTTGTGCACACATGTAGAAATAATATGTATCGTTATGATTCTTTCGCATACATAATGGACGCATGGCACTATCGTGGTTTGCATTAAGGAGGTCAACTGAATTAGTAGACCGCCTAATTTTGCATTAGATAAGGAACATATACACACACTTCTTGCATATGTTCATACAACATTAGGAATTTATAAGGACAATGGATGCCTATGTTTGATGGTTGAGTAGATGGTTGTTTGGATGTTAGGAAACACATTCTCCTTAACTTGGAGATTTCGGGGACGAAATCCATTAAGGAGGGGAGAATGTAACACCCTGGATTTTTGAATAATCGAATTAACTAAATTAAAGAATAATTAATCTCAGACGTGAGAATTAAGGGAAATGGGTTGCGCCATTGTGTTCGTCTCAGAATTCTGGTCGAGATAATATCCGAGTTTGCATAAAACGGATATCAGATGAAGAAGATACGGACGAACAAAGTCGGAAGGGAAAATAGAAAAAAAAAAGATTGCACTAGCGCACTTGGGAAGTGCTCCAGTACAAATTTGCACTGGCGCACCTGCCAAGTGCGCCCAAGCCGAGCAGCAGGCCTGCACAGCTTTCTGGTTTAGTCTGATCTATGTTGTGACTCATTGCTGAGTCATTTCTGACTCCTTGCTGAGTCATTAGGGCTGAGGTGTCACCTACCCCGAATGAATGGTTTTGATTAACCCTAAGATCATCCGACGACTACAATTAAATTAAAATTCTATATAAACATGGGCAGACTCAAACCCTAAATCAAAATAAAAACTGAAACTATGGCCGTCATGCTGTCATCTTGTAACCTAGAGTAGCCGCCACCAACTAGAGGGAAATCAAAGCTAATCAATTCAGTTCTACTCAACTCTAATCTAAACAGCAACAACGAATCTTCTTCAAAGGAAAGCTAATTCAACTTCAGAATTCAGAACTCAAGACCTTCTTTGAGTTGTGAGTTCGATTTCTTTAATAAAATAATTATCAATTTAATTGGATTGAGTTATGATGCGGATTATATTGCCATGTTGTGAATTATTGACCGCATGTTATCATCTCTGTTGTAAAATTGTGATGTTTTCATTTATGTTGTAAATTCTATGATGATATCTTCTATGTTGTAAAGTTGTGATGTTATCATCCATGTTGTAATTCTATGATTGGCTTATGTATAATCAATTCATAATGATGTTCATATGCTAGTTTGGTTATGTTGATTCATATGATAAATCATATGTAAGTATGCAAGTTTAGGTGTTGATTTAGATATAAATCATATGCAAGTTAGTGAAAATTTTATATGTTTCATGACATCTATTTTATGTGTAGATTGGATAAAAAGTTATGCTATGACATGTGTGAGTTATATGCTAATTCTACATGCTAGTTTACATGTTTAGATGTAAGTTTACACCATCGTTATGTTGCATAAATCACATATGCAAGTTTATATAAACATATGGGTTTGGAGTATGAATCATGTTATGTAAGTTTGTGGTTATCGCCTATGCAAGTTTATACCTTTAGATGTAGATCTATGACATACATGATTTATGCAAGTTTGTGACCATTAACTCAACAAGTTTACACCTTTAGATTTGGACCTATGACATATGTAGTTTTATGCAAGTTGTGACTTTGGCCTATGCAAGTTTTAGATGTAGAACATAATTCACACATGCAAGTTCACCCCTTATGTTTAGATCTAGTTTTATTTCTATGTATGTTGTGATGTTGTGATGTTTTTTCTTTATTCTATGAGTTAGACTATTCAAGTCTAACGTATATTTTACGTTAAACGAACGAACGTACAACGTGGGGTAATGGGATAATATTAAAAGATTTAATATTGAGAATTGCCATAAATGCCTTAAATCATAAAATTAATTTGTGATGAAAATTGGTATGATTTTACATACCATAAATAGATAGACATAATTGAGTCAATTAAGGCCATAGTTAAATTTGGAATTGATTGATAATTTGAATAGGGAAATTAATTCAAATTGGGGAATGATTAATTATGAGTAATTAATCGTCTAAGACACGAGGTTAGGCTCTTTTGTGGTGTAAGACTACCCGGACCCGCCCGACAAATCCAGTTGCCACAAATGTCAGTCTAATGTGAGAGGTCTTAGGCATAAATTAAATACGTAACTGTTGTAAAGACACGTTTTTAGGCTCGTTTGTGGTGTAAGACTGCCCGGACCCGCCCGGCAAATCTAGCTGCCACAAATGCCAGTCTAATGTGGGAGGTCTTTACGAGGTTACGGTCTTAATGAATTAAGAAACACTTAACCAGATAAACATGTAGTGGGACATGAGGGGGTTAAGTGGGTGCCTTGGGTGGCATGTGGAATCTAGTGGGTGCCTTGGGTGGCATTTGAAAATACGATTAGAAACACTTAACCAAAATTGAAACATGTAAGTGAACATGAATAAGAAGGAGGTTAAGTGGGATGTACTAGAGGGGACCAAGCTTAGGTGGATAGCTTGTGTCAAGTAATGGGGGCCCGTTTCAACCAGTAACCCATAAGTATCTTTGTGGGCTCGACCTAAGTCGAGGACGGGACACGCGTACTGAGCTTGACTGTAAGAGGCCAAAATGGTTTAGTGGTGGCAACGCAAGTCCAACGGGTTCATGTGTGTGTGTGGACCCGGGCTGGTAGGTAAGACGTTGTTGCATCGTGTAGGTATAAGCCGTGCATTTATGGTGGTATCGGGTTGCCACTTTGGGGAGTGATACACCCCACTGTAGGGCCAACATGGGTATCTACGAGTTAGTGAGCCGATCGCATGGGCGTAGTGCGTACACCTATGGAGATAGGGGCAGGCGGCACCTATGAAGGCAGCTAGGGGTGCACGAAACTACCATTATCATTATTAAGTTTTGTAGGCGGGATCAACCTTAAAGTGATTAGTGGTGGTGCAGTATAGTAGTGGTGGTGCAGTATAGTAATTATCTTATAGTGGTTTAGGTGCGCTTTAACGTTATCTTAGTTCAATCTTGTTTCCTTGATTACTCTGTCATACCCAATTTTTCACAGTCATTTCCTTATTTTCCAACTTATGCCTTAGCCTAGTTATATTGGTAATTATATTGTTAAAGTTATCGCACTCGCCAGACTTTATGTCTGACCCCCTTTGTTTCCTCCTCTTTTCTTTCTTCCCCCCCCCCCCCAAGGTGCTCAGTTTGGAACTAGCACTAGTGGAGATTGATTTTGGACAGCTGTATTTCTTGTTTTTAGAAGATTCTTGGATCGCTGAAGTAAACTGCAGCCTCTCTTATTTATGGCTAATTAGTATTGGGGATTATGTCTTTCAATTTATGTACTTTGATTTGGTTAAGATGGATATTATGTACTTTGACTCTGGTTTTGATGATGTAATCAAACTTATGTATTTTCCGTGGTAATGAAATAAAGTTTTAAATTTTCAAGTACTGTTTATATCTGTCTAGTTGTTAAGTTTCTGTTCTATACTCACTTAAAACGCTCCGTAGGAGTTAATGCATTCCCTTTCTGAGTGACATTAATGGACGTGGGGTGTTACACGTGGTATCAGAGCTGAAGGTTACCAGAACAGATATGAATTTTGAAAAACTGTTTTTCAAAAGCCTTTTATAAAGAAGTACTTTCAAAATTATGTTTTAAGGAAAGTATTTTCAAGAGAAAAGCTTATTTTAGAAAGCATAACCCCAAGAGCCATATATATTTCCTTCGATTCTCCGTTTTGAATCTCTTCCTCTTTCCCTTTTTGAATCTCTTCCTCCGCGTATAGATGCTTCCATACGATGGGCGGAAAACCTCTTCATGGGACTTAGACGTTTGTCGGGACTAGGAGTTGGCTCAAGAAAGTGGAAGACTTGTCGGTATCTTGGAGATAGACAAGGGGAGGAAGGTTCGACTAGCTACTTGGTTGATGAAGGACGAAGTTTCTTGTAGGTCGGAGGTCACGAATGGATAACGTATAGTGGAGGCATGGATAGGGCACAGTGTAAGAAAGTAGAACCTAAGGAGGGTGAAAAGAGTAATAAACCCCGTGATAAGAGGAAATGTCTTTATTGTGGGACACCCGGCCATCCAACCAAAGATTGTAGGAAGAAAAACAAGACTGGTTGTTTCCACTGTGGCAAAGCGGGACATCTAATTAAGGACTGCCCAAAGAAACGGCAGAGGGCAGGGTCTACCTCGAGAGGACAGGTTCAGGCTCTTACGGCACCAGGGCAGGCAAGGGGACAAGTTCAGGCTCTCGTGGTCCCACCGCTGCAAGAATGAGGTAGAGCAATTTCCGTTGAAAGTTTAGTTTTTCTGTTTGATCATCCTGTCCGTACTTTATTCGATTCTGGCGCATCACATTCATTTATCTCTACAACATTAGTTGAAACACTGCACCTAGATACTAGTCTAGTTACTGATCCCTTAGTAGTCTCAAATCCTATTGGTGGTTCGTCTCATCTTTCTATGATTTGTCGGGATTTGAGAGTGTTTATCTTGGGCGTTGAGTTTGAATGCAACACCTTTGTTCTTGGCTTCATGGGCTACGGTTTGATTCTAGGTATGGATTGGCTAACTAGATACGGGGCCATCCTAGATTGTGAAAGAAGGGTAGTTAGATTGTTGACTCGTTGTGGAAAGACCCTTGATATATCTTATGACCCTAGAGGTCCAGTAATGCTTAGCTACCTAGAATCCCTTGACACATCCGATGATGATTTGCATTCTGTTCGTATAGTCCGTGAATATGTTGACGTTTTCGATGAGGTGAGGGGTTTACCCCCAAAACATGAGATAGACTTTCGAATATATCTAGTAGATAATGCAAAGCCAGTTGCATTGCCAGTGCGCCACATGGATCCAAGAGAGAGAAGAGAACTCAGTAATCAAGTGAAAGAATTGTTTGAGAAGGGGTTCATCAGACGTAGTATATCGGAGTGGGGTGCTCCAGTAGTATTTGCCATGAAGGCAGATGGGTCCCTTAGACTTTGTGTGGACTATAGGGAGCTTAATAAACTTACTAAGAAGAATAGACACCCACTGCCAAGGATTGACGATCTCTTCGATCAGTTAGTTGGCGCCTCAATGTTTTCGCAGTTGGACTTAGCCACGGGTTTCCATCAGTTGAGAGTGGCTGAGGATAGCATAGACAAGACTGCCTTTAGGACTCCAGACGGTTTTTTGAGTGGCTTGTGATGCCCTTTGGTTTGACAAACGCCCCCCGCATACTTTGTTGATTTGATGAGTAGGGTGTTTACGGAGTACCTTAATAAATTTGTGGTAGTCTTTGTGGATGACATCTTGATCTTTTCTAAGAGCGAGGAAGAGCATGCCCTACATCTTAGGGAAGTGTTGGAGACTCTTCGAGCGCATAGCCTTAAAACTAAATTTTCTACGTGTCACTTTTGGAGGAATGAAGTGCGATTCTTAGGGCGTGTGGTTTCCAAAGAAGGGATAGCTGTGGATCCCGCGAAGGTAGTGGCCATCCAAGATTGGAAGGTCCCTAAAAATGCTACCGAGGTGAGGAGTTTCTTAGGGTTGGCTAGCTACTATAGGAAGTTCATCAAAGACTTTGCAAAAATATCAGCCCCATTAACACGCTTGGCGAAGAAGAATCTAGTTTTCACATGGTACGTAGATTGTGATGATGCGTTCCAACGTTTGAAGAGATCTTTGACCATAGCCCAGTCTTAGTGTTGCCAGATGGGAGTAAGCCATTTACCGTTTATACCGATGCTTGTGGGACAGGACTAGGCGCAGTCTTAATGCAAGAGGGAAGGGTAATAGCCTATGGTGGAAGGCAGTTGAGAGTGCATGAGAGGAATTACCCTACACATGACCTAGAGTTGGCCGCTATTGTTTTCGCGCATAAGTCTTGGCGCCATTATCTTCTTGGCGAGAAATTCGAATTGTTCACTGACCACAAGTGGCTAAAATACCTGTTCTCTCAGAAGGACTTGAACTTGAGGCAGCAAAGGTGGATGGAATTCTTAGCGTCGTACGATTTCGAGATAGCATATACCCCTGGCAAGGGTAACGTGGTGGAAGACGCCTTAAGTAGGAAAAGGTTGTCCTTGAGTCCGTTGTTTGTTGAGCGACGAAGCTTAGAGTTCATCTCTACGTTTGACTTTAAACCTTCCATTGACTTCGTACCCGGTTTGCTAGCATCCTTAGAGGTCAGACCTACGCTTTTGGGATGGATTGGAGAGGCACAGCGAGATGACCCATAGTTGGTTGAGTTAGTAAAGAAGGTTAAAAGAGGGGAGTCATCGAGCCATCTCAGTAGATATAGCCTAGATGATAAGGGTTGGTTACGTATGGACGGTAGACTTTGTATACCACGGGACGAGAATTTGAGGAAGGCCATTCTTGATAATGCACATCGTTCGAAGATGACCATCCATTCCGGTGGGGAAAAGATGTACATGGACATGAGACGAGTTTACTTTTAGGCCTACATGAAGAGGGATGTGGCAGAGTTTGTCGCTCGATGCTTCGTGTGCCAACAAGTAAAAGCAGAGAAAAAGAAGCCCGTTGGATTGCTTCACCCATTGGAGGTCCCACAATGGAAGTGGGAAAGCGTCTCGATGGACTTTGTTGATGGGTTACCGAGAACGAGGAAGGGTAATACGGGGATTTGGGTCGTGGTAGACAGACTTACTAAGAGCGCCCATTTCATTCCCGTGAAGAGTAAGAGGACTGCTCCATGGTTAGCCTCCGTATACATTCGAGAGATAGTTCGTTTGCACGGTGTTCCTTCTAGCATAGTGAGTGACCGCGATCCTATTTTTACTAGCGAATTTTGGAAGAGCTTGCAAGAGGCGGTAGGGACTCAGTTATGTTTGAGCACCGCATATCATCCTCAGACGGACGGCCAGACCGAGAGGGTGAATCGTATTCTAGAGGACCTATTGAGGTTATGTGTCTTAGACTTCGGAGGTACATGGGAGGAACATCTTCCAACCTGGTGGAGTTTGCATATAATAATAGCTTTCATTCTAGCATTGGCATGGCACCGTTCGAGGCTCTATATGGACGGCCGTGTCGTTCGCCTACATGTTGGTGGGAGTCTCCGGATAAGATCTTACATGGGCCCGATATGATTAGAGAGACGATTTGATTCGAAGGAGGATGAAGACGGCGCAAGGTAAGCTGAAATCTTATGCGGACAAGAGTAGGTCAGATCTTGAGTTTGATATTGGGGACATGGTCTTTGTCAAGGTGTCTCCATTATGGAGCGTCGTTCGCTTTGGGTCCGTTGGGAAGTTAGCACCAAGGTTCGTAGGGCCGTTTCCTATTAAGGAAAGAATTGGGAAGATGGCGTATAGAGTGGAGTTTCCCAAGAGACTTAGTGGTGTACACGATGTATTCCATGTATCACATTTGAGGAAATGCTTGCACGAGACCGTGGAAGTGGTAGAGCCGAGCTTGCTTAGAGAGGTGGAGATAGAGCGTGACGCGATGATTCGACGAGCCCCTACGTGCATTCTTGGGTCGGAGATAAAGAAGTTGAGGAATCAAGAGGTCAAGCTAGTCAAAGTGCAATGGGGAGATGATCTATGTTGTGACTGCACAGATTTCTGGTTTAGTCTGATCTATGTTGTGACTCATTGGTGAGTCATTTCTGACTCCTTGCTGAGTCATTAGGGCTGTGGTGTCACCCTACCCCGAATGAATGGTTTTGATTAACCCTAAGATCATCCGACGGCTACAATTAAATTAAAATTCTATATAAATATGGGTAGACTCAAACCCTAAATCAAAATAAAAACTGAAACTATGGCCGTCATGCTGTCGTCTTGTAACCTAGAGTAGCCGCCACCAACTAGAGGGAAATCAAAGCTAATCAATTCAGTTCTACTCAACTCTAATCTAAACCGCAACAACGAATCTTCTTCAAAGGAAAGCTAATTCAACTTCAGAACTCAGAATTCAGAACTTAAGACCTTCTTTGAGTTCTGAGTTCGATTTCTTTAATAAAATAATTATCAATTTAATTGGATTGAGTTATGATGCGGATTATATTGCCATGTTGTGAATTATTAACCGCATGTTATCATCTATGTTGTAAAATTGTGATGTTATCATTTATGTTGTAAATTCTATGATGATATCATCTATGTTGTAAAGTTGTGATGTTATCATCCATGTTGTAATTCTATGATTAGCTTATGTATAATCAATTCATAATGATGTTCATATGCTAGTTTTGTTATGTTGATTCATATGATAAATCATATGTAAGTATGCAAGTTTAGGTGTTGATTTAGATATAAATCATATGCAAGTTAGTGAAAATTTTATATGTTTCATGACATCTATTTTATGTGTAGATTGGATAAAAATTTAGGCTATGACATGTGTGAGTTATATGCTAAATTCTACATGCTAGTTTACATGTTTAGATGTAAGTTTACACCATCGTTATGTTGCATAAATCACATATGCAAGTTTATATAAACATATGGGTTTGGAGTATGAATCATGTTATGTAAGTTTGTGGTTATCGCCTATGCAAGTTTATACCTTTAGATGTAGATCTATGACATACATGATTTATGCAAGTTTGTGACCATTATCTCAACAAGTTTACACCTTTAGATTTGGACCTATGACATATGTAGTTTTATGCAAGTTGTAACTTTGGCCTATGCAAGTTTTATATGTAGAACATCATTCACACATGCAAGTTCACCACTTATGTTTAGATCTAGTTTTATTTCTATGTATGTTGTGATGTTGTGATGTTTTCTCTTTATTCTATGAGTTAGACTATTCGAGTCTAACGTATATTTTACGTTAAACGAACAAACGTACAACGTGGGGTAATGGGATAATATTAAAAGATTTAATATTGAGAATTGCCATAAATGCCTTAAATGGCATAAAATTAATTTGTGGTGAAAATTGGTATGATTTTACATACCATAAATAAATGGACATAATTGAGTCAATAATGGCCATAGTTAAATTTGGAATTGATTGATAATTTGAATAGAGAAATTAATTCAAATTGGGGAATGATTAATTAGGAGTAATTAATCGTCTAAGACGCGAGGTTAGGCTCTTTTGTGGTGTAAGACTGCCCGGACCCGCCCCGCAAATCCAGCTGCCACAAATGCCAGTCTAATGTGAGAGGTCTTAGGCATAAATTAAATACGTAACAGTTGTAAAGACACGAGGTTAGGCTCGTTTGTGGTGTAAGACTGCCCGGACCCGCCCGGCAAATCCAGCTGCCACAAATGCCAGTCTAATGTGGGAGGTCTTTACGAGGTTACGGTCTTAATGAATTAAGAAAAGCTTAACCAGATAAACATGTAGTGGGACATGAGGGGGTTAAGTGGATGCCTTGGGTGGCATGTGGAATCTAGTGGGTGCCTTGGGTGGCATTTGAAAATACGATTAGAAACACTTAACCAAAATTGAAATATGTAAGTGAACATGAATAAGAAGGGGGTTAAGTGGGATGTACTACAGGGGACCAAGCTTAGGTGGATAGCTTGTGTTAAGTAATGGGGGTCCGTTTCAACCAGTAACCCATAAGTATCTTTGTGGGCTCGACCCAAGTCGAGGACGGGACACGCGTACTGGGCTTGACTGTAAGAGGCCAAAACGGGTTAGCGGTGGCAACGCAAGTCCAACGGGTTCATGTGCATGTGTGGGCCCGGGCTGGTAGGTAAGACGTTGTTGCATCGTGTAGGTATAAGCTGTGCATTGTTGGTGGTATCGGGTTGCCACTTTGGGGAGTGATACACCCGACTGTAGGGCCAGCACGGGTATCTACGAGTTAGGGAGCCGATCGCATGGGGGTAGTGGGTACACCTAGTGGTGATAGGGGCAGGCGACACCTATAAAGGCAGCTAGGGGTGCACGAAACTACCATTATCATTATTAAGTTCTGTAGGCTGGATCAACCTTAGGGTGACTAGTGGTGGTGAAGTATAGTAGTGGTGGTGCAATATAGTAATTATCTTATAGTGGTTTAGGTGCGCTTTAACTTTATCTTAGTTCAATCTTGTTTCCTTGTTTACTCTGTCATACCCAATTGTTCACAGTCATTTTCCTTATTTTCCAACTTATGCCTTAGCCTAGTTATATTGGTAATTATATTGTTAAAGTTATCGCACTCGCCAGACTTTATGTTTGACCCCCTTTGTTTCCTCCTCTTTTCTTCCTACCCCCCCCCCCCCCTCAAGGTGCTCAGGTTGGAACTAGCACCAGTAGAGCTTGATTTTGGATAGCTGTATTTCTTGCTTTTAGAAGATTGCTTAGATCGCTGAAGTAAAGTTCAGCCTCTCTTATTTATGGCTAATTAGTATTGGGGATTATGTCTTTCAATTTATGTACTTTGATTTGGTCAAGATGGATATTATGTACTTTGACTCTGGTTTTGATGATGTAATCAAACTTATGTTTTTTCCGCTGCAATAAAATAAAGTTTTAAATTTTCAAGTACTGTTTATATCTGTCTTGTTGTTAAGTTTCTGTTCTATACTCACTTAAAACGCTCCATAGAAGTTAATGCATTCCCTTTGTGAGTGACATTAATGGACGTGGGGTGTTACAACAACCCTCATTGAGCACTCAAACAGAGGAAATAGAAATACTAGATTGTAGTAAAACTAATACGCCAGCCTCCTACTCGTCTTCGCACAGCATCATCGTCCTCACTAATCACCTGTCACCTGCTACTTAGGCTCCCCATCCACAACCGGATGAACAGCCCAAGGTAATAAGAGGAAATATAAAACTTTGAGTCAGACAACAGTCTTAGTGAGCGATAAAACAGCTAACAAACTACATCAATAAAGTATATAAGATGGATAGATAAACATACTAATCTACCCACAACACCAGAGAAGAACTCAACCCGATCTTTCTCGCATCGGACAGTGATAGCTTTTACATCAAACAATTCAACCGTTCATCCATGGAAACCAGAACACTCATTTAACCATGGTAAGTATTCATAACATCCAAACTATATGTATCTCGTGTAAACCATCCTAATCAAATTCAACATCCCTCAAGCACAAGCCCCAAAGGCCTAAACCAATATCAGACAAGCACTCAAGGAACATGTGACGGCCCTCCCACGACCAGCCGACATTTCCCAGAAATGCGTTGTGCCAATGCCCGACTAGCACGAGATAGTTGTCAAAAGAACCTGTAGTATATCTCACAGCGCATGGAATAAATTATAATAACAACATAACTTGACATAAAATAGGCGAGACAGTGCATAAGCTGGAAACTAAAACATCATAGCAGCGGAATCCAAAATACAGCTTATGATCCAAACCATCATTATTACAACTTCAAAATACTGTCCTTAAAGCAAAATAGAAAAGGTACACTACTAATGCCCAAAGTAGTGACCAGCAAAAACATAGGGAGAATATATGTAAATAGTACATAGAAGCCTCCTGCTCGTCTCTGGACAGCTACTTGCGCATAACCACCTAACCTGTCTCTAGTCTGCTCGTTTAGGAGCACCCGGAGTAATAAGAAGAGACATAAACTCTGAGTCAAACAAAAGACTGGTATGAGCGATAGTAGCAAAATAAAACAATAACAAGTATAAATAATCATACCTGAACCTGGACCTGCAACCAAAGAGTTAGCACAACAGGATGTAAAGTACTATAAGTGAAACTAACATATGGTGTGAAAATGGGAGTGTGCATGTCATGGTGATAGCAAACATCAAACATAGCAATCGTTCTCACATCTCTCACTCAGTGCGTAAAGTATATGATATCCACTGCTTTGATCACTAGAACCATTGGGGCCATGACGGAGCCCAGCCCCATCCAAATCTCTCTAAGACCAGTTTGTCCTTGGGGGCCCTGATGGAGTTCGACTCCATACAACTTTTGCCCTGCCACACTGGTCCATAGTCAATGCCCCCCATCAATAGTGAATCAAAGTTATAGATATCGATAACCCCTTTGCACATGTCCCGCAGCAAAACCCAATCATGAAGTTGACTCGTTGTTTCCCATCTAGATCCTGAGTTCTAACTTCCTATTTGGACTTCCTTTGCATCTTAGGTTTTGGTCGAATTAGAGTTGCTCTTCAGAAGAGTCGTCGCGTAAAAGTAGAAGCAAATCCAGTTCGGCTCGGTCTGTTCACCTCGATCCGGTTCGAGTGTATCATCCCCAAGCTTCCCGTTCGGTTCGGCACTCCACTCCAAGTCAGTTCGGTTCGGTGCTCCTTTATCTCCAGATCCTGGTTTAGTTCGGCTATGTCGAACCGATCCCATCCGGTCCGATTACTCCAGCTCCTCCCAACTCTAACACGATTCAAATCGCCTTCCCTTTTTCCCTTGCGTGCGTATACTGCTGAAGATGCCTATACTCCAGTTCGATTCGTCCATCTTTCCAGATTCCCAGTCCGGTTCGGTTCGGCTATACCGATCTAACCCCTCCATCCGATCCGAACCGAATCCCTGAAGCATTTCCAACAAGCTATTTTGCGTCCATTCTCGCCATACGACGACGTTTTGAACCATTCTAACTTTACTAAACAATCACAAAACATCTCAAACAACAGTAACAACATATAGGTTTAACCAGCAAGATCAAAACATCAAGCACATAGGTTATTTTAGAACAAACATACCCAAAATGTATGATTTTCCCTTAATCCCCTTAACCATGTTTTAACTATAAGATTAGCAAACTTAATCCAAATTAAACCAAATTTTCACCAGTGACATAAAATAACATTTTAGAATTTCTACATATTTTTCTAGATATTTATAATGCATAATTTCGCTAATTATCACTAATCACCCCTAATTAGCCGTAATTAGTGTAAAAACATACTAATCACTTGCCTTAGCCACAAATGACTTCTTAGATCTGAAAATATATTTGATTTGGTTTGAATCCCAATGAAACACACATCGGCTTTACCTCCAATTTGATGTTAATTTGCCTTGATTTGATATTGATTAGCTTAATGTTGGATTAGAAAATAATTACGATGTAGTTTATAAGGTAGATGTAACAACCTGCATTCTACGCATCAGAAGATCGTAGAATATTTATTTCTTTCTCATATGAAGTTGTATGGTCGTGTAGAGTTAGGGAACGACTATTGGGGTCATTTACAATGTTCATGATTTTTGTCGATTTTTAAATGACCGTTTTGCCCTTAGCTGATCTTGTTTCATCCATAACTTTTGATTGGAAAGGAGTTTTGACATGAAACGACTTCCATTGGCTTCGAATGATGTTTACCTTTCCGTAGAGTGGTCACATGTGGAAAACGGACTTACCGTTTGGGAGAAACGGCTGAAATAAGGTTTGGAAGGTGAAAAACTGCTTAACCGGGCCAAATAGGGTGATTAGCAACTAGGCCCAATGGGGGATTTCGGGATTTGGAGTATTTAAGGGCTACTAGGGTTAGGATTTCAGTTTTTAGTCATTTTTCTTAGCCGCCACTTACCTCCTTCAAGCTCTAGCAATGGCCTCCATCTTTTAAAACACTCCAAAACACCTTTTTGTCATTTCTAATCATATATTAGCCTAATCTACGTCAAATTAAGCCGGATTAACATAAGGATTGGGATAGAGCTGCTGGAACACATAGAGATTAGATACAAATCAGAGATTATTTCAGATCTAAAGTTTGTTTGTGGCTAAGGTGAGTTATTAGCTTTGTTTTTCACTAATTATGGCTAATTAGGGTAATTAGCGAAGATTAACGAAATTATAACTCAGAAAAATCTAGAAAAATTCCTAAAATTCTAAAACATCATTTTATGCCTCTGATATGAATTTGGGTTAATTTCGACCAATTTTGCTAATCCCGAAATTTAGGGGATTAAGGGGTGATTAGTGATAATTAGCGAATTTATGCATGTTAAAAATCTGCAAAAAATATTCATAAATTGCTAAATATTATTTTAGGCCTCTGTTAGAAAATTTGGCTGATTTGGTTAAGTTTTGTAATCCTATCATTAGATTTGCTTAAACGTGATTAAGAGGGATTAAGGGAAAATATGGGGTTTATGGCTATGTTTGATCTGTTTTAACATACCATATTGTTGTTTTGTTGTTTGTGGATGTTTATACATGTTGCTATGACTGTATGGTATGCTTTATGATTGATTAGAAAAGTTAGAATGGTCGAAAACGTCGTCGTATGGCGTAAAAAGTCGATGGAAGAGTTACAGAAAAATATGCAGGAAACCAGATCGGATCGCCCCCTTTCCTCTCCGACCCGACCTGATCGCGAGCATGCATTCACGAGCCACCTCATGTTGAGGGTCACGAATTGATCCAGAGGCCATCACGATCCGATCGTGAAGGACCATTGCGAAGCGCCACGAGAGAAGGAGCCACGAACCAGTGGGGTATCACGACCCAAACCCGTGCAGTTGCCTCGACCCGATCCGATGGAAGGACTCGACCCGAACCGCTTCAGAAGCCCACGAGCTGATGGCCAGGGGGATCGCGACCTGGAGAACACGACCCGATCCGATGGGTGATCACGAACCGATCCGGATGGAGGAAGAAGACGAGCCGTGCCTATATGATGATCACAAACTGAATGAAGACCGATCCGGAGATGACGAACAAAACCCGAGATGCAAAGGTAGTCCAAATGGAAGTTAGAGCTCAGGATCCAGATGGGAACCAATGAGTTCACTTCATGATTGGGCTTTGCTGCGGGACCTGTGCAAAGGGGTTGTCAGTATTCATAACTTTGGTTCACCACTGAGAGACGGATAGTGGGTTTGTAGTGATAGTTGTACGGAATTGGATTCCGTCATGGCCCAAAGGATTAGGTAACCAAGGTAGTGGATATCGTATGCTTTACGCACTGAGTGAGAGATGTGAGGATGGTTGGTATGCTTGATTGTTTGACATCACTATGACATGCACACCCCCACCCCCACCCCCGTATTTCTTAAACCATATGTTAGTGGCACCTTAGAGTATTGTACAGTATGTAGTGCTAACTCTTTGGTTGCAGGTCCAGGTTCAGGTATGATTGGATTATACCAGTTATTGTTCTATTTTGTTGCTTATCACTCATACCATACTTTTGTCTGACCTAGAGTTTTATGTCTCTTCTTATTGCTCTGGGTGCTCACACGAGCAGACTAGAGACAGGTTAGCTGGTGATGCGCGAGTAGCTGATTAGGAGGCGAGCAGGAGGCTTCCACGTATGATATATAGATATTCTCCCTGTGTCGTTGGTGGTCACTACTTAGGCATTAGTAGTGTACTTTCCTTATCTTGCTTTGTTTTTAGAGACAGTTTTAAAAATTGTAATAATGATGTTGCGAAACATAAGCTGTATTTGGATTTTCCGCTGCTATGATAGTTTGTTTTCAGCTTATGCACTATCTCGCATGTTTTGTGTCAAGTATATGTTATGATTATATTTTATCCCATGCACTGTAAGACATATTACAGGTTCTTTGTTTTTTTTACTCTCTTCTTTCCTTTCTTCTGACGACCGTTCCGCGCTAGTCGGGCATGTGTACAGCGCACCATTGGAGTAAATGTCGGTTGGTGCGGGGCGGGCCGTCACAGTAGAGGCCATTACTAGGGTTCAAAGAATGTAAGTGGCAGCTAGAAAACTGAAATGAAATGTTTTCCCAAACCCCTTTAGCCCTCGCATAGCCCTAATCCTGAAATGGGTTATGGGCCTAACCATTAATCACCTAATTAATCCCGGTTAAGCTGTTTTTCCATCTTCAAAACTTATTCCAGCCATATCTCCCAAATGGTAAGTCTGTTTGATTAGTGTAACCACTCTACGAGAAGGTAAATCAACATCTGAATCCAATGGAAGTAGTTTCAGATCAAAACTCCTTACCAATCAAAAGTTATAGGCGAAACAAGATTCGTCAGGGGTAAAACGGTCATTTTTAAATTCGGCAAAAATCGTGAACATGGGAAATGACCCCAATAGTCGTTCCCCAAAGCTACACGACCCTACGACTTCGTATGTAAATGGAATAAATAATCTACGATCCTCCGATGCGTAGAATGCTGGTCGTTACACTCTCCCCCCTTAAGAAATTTCGCCCTCGAAATTCCCTAACCAAAACATACAATGGTGGCCCACATGCCTATCAACCATTTACAAACAATCAAACATACATAATAACATCACGAGCCTATCCTAGCATGCGGTTTACTGACAAGGGAATAACTACAATGCGATTTAAAATCTTACCTGGCAAAGTGTTCTGGATATGACTTCCTTATGCTCTCCTCTGTTTCCCAAGTACAGTCATTCTCATTATTGCCCCATTGGACCTTAACCAATTTCACCGTCTTCCTTTGAAGTTGCTTCGTATCATGTCCGACAATACGAATCGTTCTGTGGCTCCCAACTACTTTAGATTCCACCTCGATATCATCCAACTGATCTGGCGAAATAGTCGTATCAGAATCGTGGATGAACTTCCTTAACTGGGAACCATGAAATACGTTTTGCGCTCCCGCCATCTTTTTTGGTAATCCAATTTTATATGCCAAATTTCCAACTTGTTCGAGAATTGGGAATGGACCAACTAATCTTGGTGCCAACTTACCTCTCCTGCCAAATCGAATCACACTCTTTAACGGAGAAATCTCGATGAATACCAGGTCACCAACGGAGAATTTCAAATCTCTTCGCCTTTTATCAGCATAACTCTTCTGTCTATCTTGGGCAGCCTTCATTCGCTGTTGAATAATCTTGATTTTATCTGAAGTTTCTCTTATTTCCTCTGGCCCAAGCACAAATTTCTCATCGGTTTCCAGCCAACATGATGGTGACTTGCACGGTCTTCCGTACAAAGCTTCAAATGGAGCCATACCAATACTGGACTGATAACTATTATTATATGTGAACTCAACTAGATGCAAATAGTCATCCCATGACCCTCAAAAATCCAATATGCAAGCTCTCAAAAGATCCTCTAATACAAGATTCATGCTCTCCGTTTGTCCGTCGGTTTGGGGATGGTACACGGTACTGAGATGTAATTCTGACCCTAAAGTCTCTTGTAAGCTCTTCCAAAACCCACTAGTAAACAATGGATCTCGGTCACTCACAATACTTTTAGGTACTCTATGAAATCTCACAACCTACTTCATATACAATTCCGCTAACTTAGTTGTCGTTCTATTCGACTTAACCGGTATAAACCTTGCACTTTTGGTCAATCGATCCACGATCACCCAAATACTACCATGATCAGATCTAGTCCTAGGTAAACCATCGATGAATCCATTGAGAGTTGTTCCCATTTCCATTCGGGAATTTATAATGGTTGTGACAAATCACTAGGCTTCTTTTGCTCGGCTTTAACTAACTGGCAATTCATGCACTTGGGTATAAATTTACCAATGTCTCTCTTCATCCCTTCCCAGTAGTAGTTTGTTTCATGTCTCGATACATTTTGTTACCACTGGGATGTATAGTCAGTTTTGAGTGATGACGTTCTCTAAGCACTTCATCTCTCAATCCATTGACATTGGTTACAGTCAGTCTACCATTCTTTCAAAGCCATCCTTCTTGATCAAGCCCATACTTGTTCTTCTCTTCACTGTCGATACCCATCTCTATCTTGAAGATGATTTCCAATAGGTTAGGATCATCCCTCTGACTGGAACCAATCCGCTCAATCAAAGTCGATCTAATCGTCAAATTTTCTAACATCTCTGGATCTAGTTCACACTTTGGTCTGAAATCATATTCTGTGATATACTCCAGTTGCTTCCATTCCAGAAACATAGCCCCCGAACTGGCATGTTTCCTACTCAATGCATCAGCTACCGCATTGCCCTTCCCGGGTGTGTATGCGATATTGAAATCATACGATGCCAAGAATTCTAACCATCTTTGCCAATGAAGATTTAAATACTTTTGAGAGAAAAGGTACTTTAATGACTTATGATCGGTAAACAACACAAATCTTTCTCCCAGGAGATAATGTCTCCACTTAACGCGAATACAATCGCTGCCAATTCCAAATCATGGGTACGATATCTTTTCTCATGCGGTTTCAGTTGATGACTAACATAAGCTACAACCCTACCTCCTTGCATCAGTACAGCAACTAGTCCGGTACCACAAACATCCGTGTATAGCGTCATCTCTTCGTTCCCTTTAGGAATAACCAACACTAGTGCACACATCAACTTTTCCTTTAGACTCTTGAATGAATTCTCACACTTTCCGTCCCAAACAAAAGCTTGATTCTTCTTGAACAGCTGAGTTAACGGTGCCGCTACCTTGGATAAGTCTTGGATAAACTTACGATAATATCCAGCTAACCCCAAGAAACTTCTCACGTCCGTTGCATTCTTGGGCGTAGACCAATCTTGAACCATAGCCACCTTCGCAGGATCCACAACAATACCATTCTCTGAAACAACATGGCCCAAGAATCTCACTTTCCTCCTCTAGAGGTGACACTTAGAAAATTTCTCTTTCAATTGATGTTTCCTCAACACCTCTATTACTACCCTCAAATGTTCCTTGTGTTCGTCTTCTGTCCTCGTGTAAACCAAGATATCATCCACGAACACAAGAACAAACTTATTCAATTGATCTCTGAATACCCTATTCATAAGATCCACAAAATATGCTAGTACATTGGTCAACCCGAATGGCATGTCCAACCACTCATAGAATCCAGACGGCGTCCGAAATGTCATTTTAGGTATACTCTTAGTTGCTACTCGGAGCTGATGAAAATCTGTCGCGAGATCTAACTGGGAGAACTCTCTCACTCCATTCAACTGATCAAACAAATCATTTATCCATGGAAGAGGATACTTATTCTTCTGAGTCACCTTGTTCAGCTCACGGTAGTCTACACATAAGCGAAGGGAACCATCGGCCTTGGTAGCAAATACAACTGGTGCTCCCCATTCGGAAGCACTCCTTCGGATAAATCATTTCTTGAAAAGATTGCTTACTTGCACCTCGAGCTCTCGCTGCTGCCTTGGTGCCATATGACGAAGTGGCATCACTATAGGCCTTGAATCTTTCACTAAATCAATCTGAAACTCGATCTCTTGGTGTGGTGGAAGTCCGGTCACTTCCTCGAAGATGTCCGGATACTTGTCAGCAATAGGCACATCTGAAAACTCATCATGCGGGATGTCGAGGGAATTTAGAAAACTAGCCATCACCCCATCACTAGGTAGGCAACCAAACAGTACCCTCCACCCATCATCCGCTCTAATTGTCACCGAAGACCCCTCATAGTCTACCACCACCCCCATACCTTTGGAGCCAATCGACTCCCAAAATAATGCCAAACCCATTAATGCCCAAAATAAAGCAATCACAAGCAAATATACATCCACGGCTCGATAAGACCAACTTATGAAAAATCATACTACGGCTAGTCGAACCACCAATCGGGTTCGTAACAACTAAAGGTATATCGACAATCTCGGGTTCCAGTCCTAACCTATCTACCAGGTCACCAGATATAAAGGAATGGGAAGCCCCGGTATCAAATAGTACTCGAACAGGAACATCATAAATGGAAAGCATACCTTGAATGATGACATCTTTTCCTTTCTCCGCCGTAGTTGGGGCATTCGACGAAGAAGGAACAGCGTTGATAGCATATGCTTTCAAATCTGCTTCTCTTTAGGAGGTTGCGGACATTTATCCTTGTGATGTCCCACTTGGCCGCAATTGAAGCACTTCTGTCTGCTGACTTTGCTCGACATTCTTTGGCGTAGTGGACCTTCTTTCCATAGCTATAGCACTCTACATATTTCTTATCCCACTTTTTCTGACCATCCTTGGTTTGGTTCTATTTTCTCTTTTCTGGGAACTATTCTTGCCTCAGTCACTTGCCTGCGACTTTGGCTCCTTTGCAGATATAATAGCAACCTCGGTCTTCGACTTAGGGTAAAGGCTCTCAGGTCTAAATTCCTTTCCCACAATAGACTCGAATGTATCTTCTATATGGTTTATCAGCCTTTCCCCCAAATACTCATCTAAGCCAGTTATGAACTTCTCGTTCTTCTTCTCGGTAGTATCGTTAAGGGATAATCCATATTTCAATAAAGTATCAAATTCAGCAATATATTCTGAGACTGTCCTAGCATTCCTCTTAAGCTCCAAAAACTTCCTAAACAGTTCTGATTTCTTAGCAGCTGAATAAACATGTCACTGAAGCGAGTCTTAAACTGATTCCAAGTAATTTGATCCTCGCGAATAGCCGCTTTAATAGCATTCCACCAATTTATAGCCTGTCCTTGAAGCTGACACGATGCTAGTTTTCTCTTCATTGCATCATCGATTCCCATATCCTCGAAGATGCACTCACAAATATCCAGCCAATCTTGAACCACCATAGCCGATTCCGTTCCATGGAACGGCTTCCCACCAAGACTAATATAATTCTTGTTAAGCTTGGCGAAATCAGCTCTTGGCGCTGCACTGCTGCACCACCACCATTAGCAGCATTAGGAACTGCCCCCTGAACATCCCTAAGCATCTCTCTCAAGAAAGTAGTAAACATCGTCCTTATATCAGGAGCATTCATATTATTGGCCCTTGAAACCCGTACTCCTATTTCGGATCATCGTTCAATCTGTAAAGAGAAAACGACTAACCATCTCCATAGTGGTGCCCGTGCAGTGCGACTTCTTCCTTAGATATATTAATAGTATATATATAGTTTTTGAAAACCAAAATATCACAAATACGCACTCTCATCTACACACATTATCTCTCCCTGGTGTCTTTCCCTAGGTTAATTATGCAACCAAGGCTCTGATACTAAGTGTGACGGCCCTCCCCGGAGTAGCCGGCATTTCTCCGAAATGCGTTATACCAATGCCCAGCTAGCACGGGACGGTCGTCAAAAGAACCTGTAGTATATCTCACAGTGCATGAAATAAAATATAATAACAACATAACTTGACATAAAACAGGCGAGACAATCCATAAGCTCGAAACTAAATCATCATAGCAGCGGAATCCAAAATACAGCTTATAATCCAAACCATCATTATTACAACTTCAAAATACTGTCGCTAAAGCAAAATAGAAAAGGTACACTACTAATGCCCAAAGTAGTGACCAGAAACAATACAGGGAGAATATATGTAAATAGTACGTGGAAGCCTCTTGCTCGTCTCTGGAAAGCTACCCGCGCATAACCACCTAACATGTCTCTACTCTGCTCGTTTATGAGCACTCGGAGTAATAAGAAGAGACATAAAACTCTAGGTCAGACAAAAGTCTGGTATGAGCGATAGCAGCAAAATAAAACAATAACAGGTATAAACAATCATACCTGAACCTGGACCAGCAACCAAAGAGTTAGCACAACAGGATGTACAGTACTCTTAGGTGACACTAACATATGATGTGAAAATGGGAGTGTGCGTGTCATGGTGATAGCAAACATCAAACATAGCAATCATACTCACATCTCTCGCTCAGTGCGTAAAGTATATGATATCCACCGCTTTGATCACCAAAACCATTGGGGCCATGACGGAGCCCAACCCTGTCCAAATCTCACTACGACCAATTTGCCTTTGGAGGCCCTGATGGAGTTCGACTCCATACAACTTTGGCCCCACCACATTGGTCCATAGTCAATGCCCCCAATCAATAGTGAATCAAAGTTATAAATATCGATAACCCCTTTGCTTACGTCCGCAGCAAAACCCAATAATGAAGTTGACTCGTTGGTTCCATATGGATCCTGAGTTCTAACTTCCCATTTGGACTTTCTTTGCATCTCGGGTTTTGGTCGAATTAGAGTTGATCTTCAGAAGAGTCATCGCGTAGAAGTAGAAGCAAATCCGGTTCGGTCTGTTCTCCTTGGTCCAGTTCGAATGCATCATCCCCAGGCTTCCCGTTCGGTTCGGCAATCCACTCTAAGTCGGTTCGGCGCTCCTTTATCTCCAGATCCTGGTTTGGTTCGGCTACGTCGAACCGATCCCATTCGGTCCGATTACTCCAGCTCCTCCCAACTCCAACACGATTCAAATGGCCTTCCATTTTACCCTTGCATTCGTATTCTGCTGAAGATGCCACCAACCCAGCTCGATTCGTCCTTCTGTCTAGACTCCCAATCTGGTTCAGTTCGGCTATACCAATCCGATCCCCCTATCTGATCCAAACCGGAACCCTGAAGCACTTCCAACAAGCTATTTTGCGTCCGTTATCGCCATACGACGGCGTTTTCAACCATTCTAACTTTACTAAACAATCACAAAACATCTCAAACAACAGTAACAACATATAGGTTTAACCAACAAGATCAAAGCATCAAGCATATAGGTTATTTTAGATCAAACATACCCAAAAAGTATGATTTTCCTCTTAATCCCCTTAACCATGTATTAACTATAGGATTAGCAAACTTAATCCAAATTAATCCAAATTTTCACCAGTGATATAAAATAACATTTTAGAATTTCTACATATTTTTCTAGATTTTTATGATACATAATTTCGCTAATTATCACTAATCACCTCTAATTAATCGTAATTAGTGTAAAAACATACTAATCACCCACCTTAGCCACAAATGGAATCTTAGATCTGAAAATATCTCTGACTTGGTTCGAATCCCAATGCAACCCAGCGGCTCTACCTCCAATTTGATGTTAATTTGCTTTAATTTGATGTTGATTAGCTTAATGTTGGATTAGAAAGTGATTAGGAGGAGCCTTGCAAAAAAAAAGTGATTAGGAGGTAGTTTAGAAGGAGGAGGCCATTACTAGGGTTCAAAAAATGTAAGTGGCAGCTAGAAAACTGAAATGAAATGTTTTCCCAAACCCTTTCAGCCCTCCCATAACCCTAATCCCGAAATGGGTTATGGGCCTAACCACTAATCACCTAATTAAGCTCGGTTAAGCTGTTTTTCCATTTCCAAACCTTATTCCAGCCATATCTCCCAAATGGTAAGTCCGTTTGATTATGGTGACCACTCTACGAAAAGGTAAACCATCATCTGAATTCAATGTAAGTAGTTCCAGGTCAAAACTCCTTACCAATCAAAAGTTATAGGCGAAACAAGATTCGCTAGGGGCAAAACAGTCAATTAAAATTCAGCGAAAATCATGAACATGGGAAATGACCCCAATAGTCATTCCCCAAAGTTACACGACCATACGACTTCGTATGTGAATGAAATAAATACTCTACGATCCTCCGATGCGTAGAATGCGGGTCGTTACAGAACATCACCTTCGATGTTGAACAATTTACATGAGATGGTACAAACAGAGCAACCAAACATCCATGACTGACTCTGGCTATCATTGCTAATCCTGCTTTGAAACCATCGTTAAGCATATGACGACCAACCTTGCCATATGTCAAGGGCTAATGGTAAACCCAGTTCTAGCATAAACTCCATACGCCTTTCAACGATACGTATGTATGTCCAACCTTGACAACTAGGCCTTTCAATGATACTCAGGGTATTCGACCTACAACCGGTCTTTTAGATGTCTCTAGTGCACCCCTGCTTCGAGCCTGCTATAAATTACGACAACGATAATCTCTCGGCCTTCGAATCTCTAGTCATCCAACCCGACGACCTTTCATAGCTCAAGCAACAATTATTCACCAACCCACAACCTTTGAGTTGTCACATAATTCGTTATTCTACACCGATCAACAAACACCTTTCAACACTTCGAACCTTCCTACTTGAATTTACTTTGAAGTTACACCATCACCGAGCCAATCACATCAATGCACTATGGCTAGGGTTCGTGGGCTTGCCCCCGAAAAAAAAATTTAGGCCCTTTGGCTCATCACCGGAGCGTACCCGAAAATAATTTTTTTCCAGAAACGACCCTGTGCGACCGACCCCCCTGGTACGACCGACCTCTGGCCATGCTCAACCCCATGTCTTACTCAACCTCAATGTGGTGCGATCGAACCCATAGTGTCGACAGACCAGGCTTGCTCGACCCAATCTCTGCTTTGCTCGACCCCGCTCAGGTCGACCCGTACCCCATGCTACAAAACATGCACAACCGACCAGGCTTGCTCTAGCCTAGGCACGCTCGACCCCAAGCTCACTCGACCTGGCCAAGTCCTGCTTGACTGCTCGACCAGGTGCTCAAGCCTTGGCTTGCTCGATCAAACCCATACCTCTCTTATGCGATCGACCCAGTCCTGTCTTATTCTCCAAGAAAAACACCATGGTACGACTGACCTCATCACGTGCGACCCCACCACGTACGACCCAAAACCTGCAATTCGTCAATGCAACTCTAATTTCGACCAAAACTCCCCCAATCGACAAAATCAACGAAATATACTCATCTGATTCATCCAATACGACCATAAACATGTTATGAAATCATTAGCAACACCAACATGACAATCCCATCAATAATTATGTAAAATTCGCCAAAATCATCATAAATGTACATATGAACTAAACTGAAGATCTAGCTTGCATATACATACGAAATGCATAGGAATTACCGATTTAAACTTGCTAAATTGGATCATAAAGTGATTCATATGAAAATGGACTTATAATGGTATAGATCTATAGTAAAACACATGAATATGATAGAAAACATGATCAAACATTCATGTACTTCATTGAATCCATGTGAAAGATGTAAATCACTCACCGATCCTCCAAAACAAGCAAAAATCAATGCAATAAGATTCTGGACAGCAAGCAATTGAATCCGAACTCCTTGATTTGATGAACTCCCTCTTCAATTGATGTAGATCTAGCCTCCAATGGTGTAGATCTATGATTTCCCCTCTTAGATTTTGATTTTTAATGGTGGAAAGGTGTTAGAGGAAGGAGGAACATAAGCCACCTTATGAGAGAATATAGAAACTAAAACATTTCTCATACCTCCCACCCCCTATTTATACCCTTACACTAGCCCACAAATGGACCTTTTCAAATCTGCCCATTGTGGCTCTCCAAACCTGAACAGCCAACTGAAAAACCTTAAAACAACGATTCCTCCCAAACCATTGGGCCAAATCTTTAATGTAACCACTCTACGGAAAGGCAATCATCAAACCTTTCTAATGGAACAGGTCTCACCACCCGATTCAACTTGAGTCAAAAGTTATACTCTATACAAGACTGATAGGGGAAAAATGGTCACAAACAAAATCGGTAAAAATTATGGACATGTCTCACATCCCCATAAGCAACATATTAAAATATAGGAATGATCCAACCCTCTAGGAATAAAATAAAAATATTTTATGATCTCCCCATATGTAAAATAAGGGCTGTTACATTCTCCCCCCTTTTGAATTTTGCCCCCAAAATTCCAAGCAACCGCAATAATTCTGCATGTCTATCATCCATGGGAAGCCAATTCTATTAACAACCATCAAGCCATGCATCCATAACCTTATCCTAGCACGCGGAATTCTATCAAACAACAACAATATACAATGATATAACGATGATACGATATCAAAGGGTCCTACCGACGAAGAGTTTTAGATGAGTCGCCCTCATGCTCTCTTCCATCTCCCACGTACAACCGTCGCCATCTTCACTCCATTGTACCTTGACTAACTTAACCGTCTTCCATGTAAGCTGTTTATTGTCATTCCCCACAACACGAAGCGGCTTACGGGGTTTCGCAACTGCGGTCTCTACTTCTAGCTAGGTCTTCGTACTGCTTTGGAGATACCACCACATTCGAATCATGCACGAACTTCGGTAGAAACGACACATGGAAAACATTATGCATGCTCGACATCTTCTTGGGTAACTCCAATCCATATGTGAGCTTTCCAATTCGCTCGACTATCGGAAATGGTCCAACGAACCTTGGAGCTAACTTTTCTTTACTTCTGAATCGAACCACATGCTTCAACGGAGAAATCCTCATGAAATCCATATCGCCAACAGCGAATTCCAAATCTTTTCGACATTTATCAGCGTAACTCTTTTGACGATCTTGGACCGCTTTCATTCGTTGTCGAACGATCTCAATACAATTCGAGGTCTCTCTAATCATCTCTTGCCCAAGTACCAACTTATCTCCAGTTTCTAACCAACATGCTGGAGAATTACACGGTCTCTCATACAACGCCTCGTATAGTGCCATCCCAATGCTAGACTGCTAGCTATTATTATATGCAAACTCAACTAGATGCAGATGGTCCTCCCATGATCCCCCAAAATCCAACATACAAGCTCTTAGGAGATCTTCCAAAACTCGGTTGACCCTCTCGGTTTGACCATCAGTTTGGGGATGATAAGTCGTACTTAAACACAACTCGGTTCCCAAAGCTTCTTGCAAAATTTTCCAAAATCCACTCGTAAACAATGGATCTCAGTCACTCACTATACTTTTTGGGATACCATGGAATCGAACTATACATTTCATAGAAAGTTCAGCCAATTTCGATGCCTTCCTAGTTGACTTGACAGGAATAAATCTTGCACTTTTGATCAAGCGATCCACAATGACCTAAATTCCTTCATTTCCTGCCTTGGTTCTAGGTAGTCCATCGATAAAATCCATCAATATTTGCTCTCACTTCCATGTAGCAACTTCCAATGGCTGAAGCAACCCGCTAGGCTTCTTCTGTTTAGCTTTCACTAACTGACAGTTCATGCACTTGGAAATGAACTTTCCAATATCTTGCTTCATCCCCTCCCAGTAGTAGACTCGCTTCATGTCCTAATACATCATATTACCACAGGGATGAATCGTCAACTTCGAGTGATGGCATTCTCTCAGAACCTTATCTCTTAATCCGTTGATATCAGGAACAACTAATCGCCCTTGGTTTCGAAGCCAACCTTCCCGATCGACCTCGAACTCTTTATCTTCTGGTTCCAGTTTTTGGATAAACTCGACAAGCTTTGCATCTCGCTTTTGGCTCTCGCCAATCCTTTCGATAAGAGTGGGTCTTATCGACAAGCTTGCCAACACTTTGGGTTCCAACTCACACCTTGGCCTGAAATCAAACCTTGCCAAATACTCAAGGCTCTTCCATTCCAAAAACATCACCTCTAAACTTGAGTGTGTTCGACTTAACGCGTCTGCAATTGCGTTACCTTTGCCCGGAGTATAGGCTATTCCAAACTCATACGACGCCAGAAACTCTAGCCATCTTTGTTGCCAAAGATTCAAATCCTTTTTTGAGAAAAGATACTTCAACAACTTGTGATTCGTAAACAACTCGAATCGAACTCCAAATAGGTAGTGTCTCCACATCTTCAGAGCAAACCTAATTGCCACCAACTCCAAATCATGAATTGGGTAATTCTTCACATGCGGCTTCAGCCATCGACTCGCGTAGGCCACAACCTTATCCTTTTGCATCAGTACCGCTCCAAGTCCAGTACTACATGCATCAGTATATACCACCATCTATATACCACCATCTCTTCATTCCTACTCGGAATGGTCAACACAGGAGCACTCGTTAATCTCTCCTTCAGGATTCCAAAAGCTTTCTCACACTTTGCATCCCATGTGAACACTTGGTTCTTCTTTGTCAATCCTATCAACGGTGCGGCTTTCTTTGAGAAATCCTTGATAAACCGTTGGTAATAACCAACCAACCCAAGGAAACTTCTCACATCTGTCACATTCTTAGGTCTATCCCAGTCCTGGATTGCTGCTACTTTAGCGGGGTCAACCGCTATCCCATTTCCAAAAACAATACGGTCTAAGAATCTCACTTCACTCTTCCAGAAGTGACACTTCGAAAACTTAGCTCTCAGCTGATGCTTTCGTAAGATTTCCAACAATACTCTCAAGTGCGTCTTATGCTCTTCCTCATTCTGAGAGTAAACTAGAATGTCATCCACGAACATAAGCACGAACTTTTTCAGCTTATCTCTGAAAACCCTGTTCATAAGATCCACAAAATACGTTGGCGCGTTAGTCAACCCGAATGACATCACCAACCATTCAAAGAAACCGGATGGTGTCCTAAAAGCAGTCTTTGGCACACTATCCTTAGCCACCCTCAACTGGTGAAATCCCGTTGCCAAATCCATCCGAGAAAACACTTTGGCCTCGTGAAGCTGATCGAACAAGTCATCAATCCTTAGCAATATATACTTGTTCTTTTCAGTCATCTTGTTCAGCTCACGATAGTCCACACACAATCTTAACGAGCCATCTGCCTTGGCTGTAAACACGACACGTCCACCCCATTCAGAAACACTTCTTCAAATGAATCCCTTTCCTAGAAGGTCATGAACTTGCACCTCCAACTCTCGCTATTCCTTAGGCGTCATTTTCCTAAGAGGCATAACGATTGGTCTAGCACCCTCAACCAAATCAATCCTAAACTCGATCTCACAATGTGGCGGCAACCCTTTGACCTCGTCAAAGACATCCTCATACTCATTAGCGATCAGCACAGACGACAAGTCTTCTTGTGGAATTCCAAGCGAATATAGATAGCTCACGAAGACACCCTCTTTGCGCTTACTTCTAATCAACACCTTTCGCCCTTCCACATCCCCAAATCTCACCTCTAGCTTCTCGAATTCATTCTTGCCGCATACTTCTTGAGCCAATCCATGCCCAAGATGATCCCAAACCCAGCGAAATTAAGAACAAAGCAATCACACACAAAAGAGCAACCATGACTCGACAACACTAGACCACGGCAAATCATGCAAAGATTGGACAAACTCCCAACTGGATTAGTCATCATGAAAGGTCTATCACAAATCTTGAGTTCCAAACCCAAGCGACACACAAGCTCATTGCAAATAAATGAGTGCGATGCTCCAGTATCGAAAAAAATTCGAATCTAAACACCTTGGACAGAAAGAATGCCTTGCACGACGACACCCTTTCCCGTATCCACTGCAATAGGAGCTCTTGAAGAAGTTAGCATGCATAGCTTCCAAAGCATATGCCTTTACAACCGGCTTGCCCTTGGTCGATTCTGGACAGTCTTTCTTCTCATGCCCAGGCTTCCCACACTTGAAGCACTTCTTCTCAGCTTTGGGATTCTTGCACTCATTAGCAAACTGGCCTTTCTGTTGGCAGTTAAAGCAAACCATCTCACTCTTAGGCTTCTTTGTGCATTCCTTTCTGCTATTTCCGCTTCCTCTTCTTATTATTACCAACCTGTTGTGGTTTCTGAAGCTCTTTGGTTGTAACGTCAACATTTACTTCCTTAGGAAACAAGCTCTCATGGCAAATAGCTTTTTCCACAATCTTCTCGAATTAATCGTAAATATGATCCACCAACAGCCTTCCAATATAGGTATCCAGACCCATAAAAAACTTCTCATTCTTCTGATAAGGTGTATCAATGTATAAACAAGCGTATTTATACAAGGCCTCGAAATCAGAAACATAATCAAGCACAGAACAACCATTCTGTTTTAGCTCCACGAACTTCTTGAACAAAGATGACTTCTAAGTAGTGGAGATAAACTTTGCTTCAAACTTAGCCTAGAATTGCTCCCATGAAATTTCTTCCTCTGGAGTCTCAAGCGTGACTGAATTCTACCATTCCTTGGTCCTGCCTTGCAGTTGCCTTGATGCAATCTTTCTCTTTGTTGCACCATCCAAACTCAAGTTTCCAAAGATACGAACACAAGAATCCATCCACCTCTGAACCTCTTCAGCTAGCTCAGATCCTTTGAATAGTTTTCCTCCTAGAGATGTATAATCTTTGCATAGCTTCGCAAAATCCATAACCCTAGGCAAATGAACTCCTATGTCTACCGTATCTACCACTGGAGCGGGGACCCTTGACATGAATGCCTCCATCATGGCTTCAAACATGGTAGGGTTGTCTGGTTCAGCGCCATTTCCACTTCCAGTATCAGCTCCTCTAATAGTATGTCATGATGGTCATCTACTCATTCTAAATCTGCAATTTAGAATAATTAGCCACTTCTAAGAAAAATTGCTAGAGGAATCCAACTGCTACTACTATATATGCTAATATATATAGTAAGCATCCAACTGAAATCTACAAGTACGTCGCTCATACGTGATTACATCTTAGAACTTTGGCTAAAATCGTTAACCAGAGCTTTGATACCAAATGTGACGATTGCCCATAGCCCCTGCACTAATCAAGAGGAATAACATGCTGAAAAGTGTGCCAAGCTGCTATGGACGATCATCAGAGTAGGTAAACTCATGCGGAACCTATCGTAAATCTCATAGCGCAAGGATAAAATATAATAGAATATATACAACAGGTAATAGTAGTGAACCATTATATAGCAAACTTTTTAAAACTTTCTCAACATCCTGAAAGGTTATCTAACTGAAACCAAAGTTTGTACATACGACCTCACTACAACCCTCATAGAGCACTCAAACAGCGGAAACAGAAATACTAGATAGTAGTAAAAGTAATACGCCAGCCTGCTGCTCGCCTTCGCATAGCAGCATCATCCTCGCTAATCACCTGTCACCTGCTACTTAGGTTGTTCATCCGGTTGTGGATGGGTTGACTAAGTAGTAGGTGACAGGGTAATAGTGAGGACGATGCTGTCGTGCGAAGGCGAGCAGGAGGGTGGCGTATTACTTTTACTACTATCTAGTATTTCTGTTTCCACTGTTTGAGTGCTCTATGAGGGTTGTAGTGAGGCCTTATGTACAAACTTTGGATTCAGTTGGATAATCGTTTAGGATGTTGAGAAAGTTTTAAAAAGTTTTTTATATGATGCTTCACTACTATTACCTGTTGTATATGTTCTATTATATTTTATCCTTGTGCAGTGAGATTTACAACAGGTTCCGCATGAGTTTACCTACTCTGATGATCGTCCTTAGCAGCCTGGCACACCTTTCAGCGCACTATTCCTCTTGATTAGTGCAGGGTTTGTGGGAGGTCGTCACAGGATCCAATGCGCTCTAAGAGATTAAGTTGCACCTCCAATGATGCAGCAATCTTGGTGCATAATCTATAAATGGTCTAAAATCAAACGATGAGATAAACTCCAAAATCTGCCACTCTACGAAAATTGGAACAAAAGTCATCCTCTACTTAAATCAGTGCATCTGCCACTACATTCCCCTTCCTCGAGGTATAATATATCGCAAAGTCATAGGATGCCAGAATCTCCATCTAGCGCTGCAGTCACAAATTATGATTCTTTTGCGAAAACAAGTACTTGAGAGACTTATGGTCGGTGTATAGCTCAAACCTCTCACCTAATAAATGACATGTCCAAGAATTGAGTGCAAACACTATCGCTGCTTGCTCGAAATCGTGGGTAGGGTAATTCCTCTCATGTACCCTCAGTTGTCTACTCCCATAACAGATAACCCTACCCTCCTCCATAAGCACGCACCTAAACCTATGCCGCAAGCATCCGTATACACAGTGGACATCTTCGTACCATCCGGAAGAGTTGATACTGGAGATGATGTGAGATCCTTCTTCAACCTCAAGAATGCATCCTCGCAATACAAATCCCAAATAAATACTAAGTTTTTCTTTGTAAGGCGGGTAAGAAGAGTTGAGATCCGTGCAAAATCCTTAATGAACTTCTGATAATATCCTGCCAAACCTAGAAAGCTCCTTACCTCTGTCGCATTCTTAGGGGCTTCACAATCCTGTACTACGACAACCTTAGAGGGATTCGTTGCTATACCATATATAGATACAACATTCGCCAAGAACCTCACTTCGTTCTGCCAAAAGTGGCACTTAGAGAACTTCACCTTCAGATGATGTGCACGAAAAGTACGAAGAACCTCTTCCAAATGTAAGGTGTGCTTGTCCTCGCTCCTCAAGAACACCAAGATATCATCAACAAACACTACCATGGACTTATTAAGGAAATCACTAAATATTTGGATCTTCAAATAAAAATAATATGATAGTGCATTGGTTAGCCAAAAGGCATAACCTGCCACTCAAAGAATCTGTCTGGATTCCTAAAGGCAGTCTTATCTGTGCTATCATCCGCCACCCTAAGCTGATGAAAACCTATAGCCAAATCCAACTACGAGTAAACTGAAGCGCCTACCAATTGATGAATAAGTCATCTGTCTGAGGAAGTAGGTGTTTATTCTTCTTTGTGAGCTTGTTCAATTAACTATAATCCACACATAGATGAGGAGAACCCTCTGCCTTAGTCGCGAAGTTGATTGGTGCTTCCCACTTAGATGTACTCCATCTAACAAACCCTTTTGTCAAACCACTCACCCACTTTCTTACTAAACTCCCTCCCCTCTCTCGGAGCCATGTGGTGCACTACCAATGCAAAGGGCTTAGTATTCTCCACCAAATATATCTAAAATCAATCTCGCGCCTAGGAGGTAGCCCTCTCACCTCCTCGAATACGTTTGGAAAATCTACAACTAAGGGCTCTAAAATAAGATCGTATACATAAATATTTAGGGAATCCAAGAAACTAAGCATGACTGACCCCTGCGGATCGCAAGAAATCTTGAGAGTCTTACCCTAGCATATAAAAATCCTCACAACTGTCCTCTTCTAGTTAAGGATAATGCAATACATGGCCAGCCAATCCATCCCTAGGATAAGCCCGTAACCCATGAAACAGTACATGTGCGTCACAATCAAACTTGACGCCAAGAATATAAATCCTCAAACCCTTATACATCATAGATAGGCCATTCGTACCTCCTATAGGGTTTGAGAGGCAACTACTAGATCATAAATTACAAAAGTATCTGCGTGCAAATTGTCAACAATAGAATTGGATATGAAAGAATGAGAAGCACCAGAATCGAATAAGGTTGTAACCGGAAAGCCAAAAAGAGAAAATCAAACCTTATATAGTGACCTTCCTATCTCTGTCCTGACCGCTACCACCGGTCTGATCCGCCTCAAGCGCATGAACCTGTGCTCCGAATGAACTTGCTCCCTATCCTTCCCTCTGAGGACACTGCCTACTATAATGTTCCATATGTCCGCATCGAAAGCAAGAATCCTTCTTAGTTGTCTTCTTTCAATCTTTGACGAAGTACCCATCATGCCACACCCATGAAAGTTCAGTTCCTGCTTAATCTGAGTTTTACTCGGCTTCTCTCCCTTTTTCTTTCCACCTTTCTTGGGCCACCACTTTTTCTTTCCAAAACCCGTTCAGGCCACCTCAGTCTTAGCCTATTGTGTACTCTCCTTCCTATGATTGTGCATAATAGCCATCTCCACTAGAGCCTCAAAAGTCATACCGATAAGAATGTGTGTCAGTGCTAGTCCTTAGAGGGGTTGGTTCAGCCCCCTCGCAAACCTCAATGCCTTATTATGCGCCAAACCTCGCCAACTCATTGAAGCTATTCACATACTCTTTAACTGACATATCACCTTGTCTCAGACTCAAGAATCTTTCCAATTGCATCCCTTATTCAACTTGTGATAAAAAAATCTCGAATTTACCCTTTAACTCATTCCATGTCCTCATGGTCTACTCTGCCTCGACCACTTCGTACTAGTACAACGCCTCTCCTTTCAGTTTTCCGGTAGCCAACTGAATCCTCCTCCTGTCATCAAGCTCTAATAATGCAAATACACGATCGGTCTCTCTAAGCCAATTACGAGCATCAGCAAAACTCTCTGATCCAAGAAATGGCTTACCGCTCATAGCAAAAAAGTCCTTGTAGAGATTAGAAAAATTAGCCATCGGATTCAGTGGAACTGCAGTGGCTACAGCAGGAGGTTGGGCATTTCCTTGCCCTTCGGAAGGCACCATAACTTTAGTATACCTACAGAACCATGCCGGGATGGGAACTCCCTCTACAAATTAGGATCCCCAGACATGCTGAAAAAGGAAAGAGACGAGGATTCAAAAAGAGATCAAGGAAGCATTGTAGTTGAGTTGAGGGGATATTTTTATTCAAAAACAAGTTTTACTTGAAAATACTTTACTTTTGAAAACACTTTCTCAAAACATTTCTCAGATCTTGTAACCATAGGCTCTGGTAACAAATGAAACAACCCACGCCCCTTAACGTCACCCATATAAGGATGCACTAAGGTTTATAAAGCGCTTAGGTATAAAGTAACATCACAGAGACTAAAATTCACAAGACAAAAATATAAAACACAGCGGAAAATTTAAAACAACATTTAATGAAACAAGTCAAATCACAGTGCTTATTACATTTTTTCAATGTACAAAATAGCCATCAACATAAAACCAAATACACTGTCTCGTGGAAAACCATAATATCAGAGTACGTAAGTAAAATCATCCCTTTGAGTGTCAAGACAACAATTAGAAAATGAGAAGTGAACCAATACATGAATCAGAATCCATGCTGAGCTGAATAATCAAGAATCACTTCTGGAGCCGTCCACCCTGCCAACATGGGGGAGAAGGAAAAGAGAAGGAGAAAACGAACTCGGTTAGACATACGTCTAGCGAATTCTATAAGATCTAGCATGAGCATAATCTAAAGAAGCCCTAGACAGACGAACAGTATTAAGGACATAAGACATAAAAGTATAAAGGAAATAAATGAAGTTAAGCATGAATAAAAATTGGCTTCTCATTCATATCCAAGATTGCCGCACCAACTTATCGAAAATATAATAATTTGGCTTTATCTATTTTCTACCCGTCGATCGGCTCCTATAACCACAGTGTGATAGCCTATGCCAACTATGGAATTCGGGGTTATCAAGCCCGAGCCCATCAACTAAAAGGCATAGTCGTTAATCATAGGCGTTACAACAACTTATTTTTCCCAATCGACATGACGCATGCTCATCATCCCGTCGAAATGCTCTCGTAACCACCTCGTTTAGACCTCTCACTATCCAGTGTAGTAAAGCGTCCCCTCGCCTCTACCTAGTGTGAGGCCTCCATAGATGATGATAGGGATAATGCCTGATATGGGTCCCCAAACAAATATGCAATTAACACAAGTCACCCCCTAGACTTGGTCCCTGTTTATTTTTCTATTAGGCCATTTAGTTTCCTCAATCAACCCTACATTGCCAGAACGTACCCATCATACGAGCCACTTATTTTCCCCAATCAGCCTTAACCCATCGGAACGGACTCCCACTATAATTTTGTTATTTTGCTAGGCCTTTAATTTCCCCCAATCAACCCCATGCTACCGGAATGGACCTAACCTCCGAGCCACTTATTTTCCCCAATTAGCCCCACGCTGCCTAAACGGACTTTACTACCTTAGCTTATTAATTTTTATCTTTAATATAACTTAACACAATTTAAGTTTATTAATAGGCCCAACATAACCTAGGTTGTATTAAACATTTCTTAATTAACGTTTATCCTTTTTATACAAACAAAACCCACGTTACTTAGCATGTTCTCCTATTAGCGTCCAACTAAGTTACCTATTCAAGTTTATATGTTTGCATGTTCTCCTATTAGATATTAAGTTTTATCCCCAATTTACAATCCAATAATGATTAAAATATTTAATCGGTTCTAGCATGCCCAATCATCCCTTTTTATTCAACTCTAATATTGCTCCAATTTTAATGTAAAATTAACGATAAAGGCCCAGGATCTCTTTAAGCCTAAGCTCAACACTAAAAACCGGAAATGGTCTAGGTTGGTCGCAAGGCCTAGACTCAAATATAAACAAGACAAGTAAAATAGGGCATGGACTGAATTGTAAATAAAATCACAGTAGAGAAGGGGATAGGAAACGGAGAATTACTTATAAATAATAAATATCTAGAAAGAAATAGGCGTAAACAGTAAATAAATTATAGTAACTTTACAGAAAAGCTAAACGCATAAATATTGTAAATAACTGTAAACTTAAAACTAGTAAAATAAAACTATGTAACCATCTAAACTTTCCTACATAATTTAGTAATCTAAAAATCACATAAAAACTCATAGATCTGATGAAGAGAGCTTCCCCCGTGGCCTCTCATTCCAGTAGAACTCCGCCTCAAGAAGTATATATAAATATAAATATTAAAAGTACAGAGCTTCTTTATCCTAGTAAAAATTTAATTATTTGGCCCTTCCTAATTTTGAGGATAGACATAGGGAAGAAGAGGAAGAGAGAAAGAATGGATGTAAAGAAATGAGAGAGGCTCTGCTGGTCTATTTATAGGGTTTACTTGGTGTCCTTGGCCGTCCAAATTTAGGATTAAATCTGGACCAGCCATATCACTAGGCTAATGAGAAAGCACCATGTCAGCCTCTAATTCAATATTGAACCAATAAAACTAAGCCACATCAGAAAAATAACATTTGAATAATATAAATCCTTTGCTACGATATGTGTGTGCCAAGGCACACTGAAATAGCGCCTTGGGTCAACCCACCCGTGCTTTGTGTCGACCCAGGGTCGACCCAAGTTTGCTTGGGTCAACACAATGTTGACCCAAGTGGGCGTGGGTCATCCCACCGACCGTTTACCCAATATATTATACTATTATTATTTTTTTATTTTTAGCTAATCTTCTTTAATTCATAACTTATTCCTTTTAACTCTGTTTTCAATAAACTAAGTGTCTATTTTCATCAGAAAATTACAACAGACCCAATGGTGCTAGTCTCGTTGTCCAATTATGAAGTTTATGCTAATTAATATTTAGTTTATTACCCTTTTCTATTTAATTATTGTTCATTAAAATTCAGGGTGTTACACACCCTAAGTAATCACCTTAACAAAGCACGAACATGGAACCTTAATAACATTACAATGGCTTTTCAAAGTATTATCTCTTCGTTTTTTCCTTTTTAGTAGTCACTTTTCATTTACCTAATTTTATGTTTGATCTGTTCTCTTTTCCCTTTTTATCCATTAGTCTCATAGGGTTGTGGTTAATTTTTGTTTAGCTTGAAGCACAACTTGAGATCTCCAACTTCTTCATGTATTTTGTTTCATCCTTATCTTTTCATTTGGTTCGGTTGTATCTTGGATTTGTTGGCGGTATTTTATATGCGTACACTGATTTGGTATTATGTGAGAATGAGATGTAGACATTTTTGAGATTATGATGGTTTGGGAATAATGGTTTTAATGCAAGACTCTTTATTCTGTTAAGTATTTCCATTATAAAATATTTTTATTTTATGTCTTGTGAACTTAATCTCTGCATTTTTTGTTATATCTAGATGATTCATGCTCTTTTACACGACCCAACAGGAATATTATAAGGAATGTAGGTTCTCACATTTAGTATAAGATCCTAAGGCTTCAAGCTTCCTAAAACTGATTTTAAAAAGAGAAAAATATTTTTCAAATTAGTTTTTAAAAAAAGTATTTTTGAAGGTGTGAAGGGTTTTATCAAAACCAAACTAACTTCATTTGATTATTTCCCTCTTTATCTGAATCTTTATCTTTACTCTTGCACGGAATAGTTGACTCCCAGGATATCCTCGACATTTCGAATATCACGTCACCTGTGCGGTTCTGTATATACTTGTAGGCTACGACACACGTGGAGTTAATGTGCAAGCTGATGAACCCACAAGTGGAGCCCTCATTTGTTCACCTATCGTGGTAGATTTTCCTAAGCTATGTAAAGATTACGCTAACCTAAGAGGAGAGGATTTTAATGAGACTGAATCGTTTGTTGATGTGTGGGATTGGATTAAGAATTGTGAGAAGAATGGATTGATGAGGTTGGGAGATAGAGAGAGAAGGCAACTAGCCACTTGGCAATTGAAAGGCAAGGCATTATGTTGGCGGGTGGTGCTCAAGCCGAAGTTAGGGGAGATGGATTTAAACGGTTTAAAAATAATATTCGAGAGAAAGTTTCTATCACAAGTGAAAGTAGGAGCTCAGTAAGAGAGGTTCATTAATCTTAAGAAAATAGCGATGTTGAACAAAGAGTATATTAACAAATTTAACAAGTTGTTAGGATTTGGGTTGGAGTTGTCAATACCCCACACAAAAGGCTCAGAAGTTTGCAAAAAAGTTGAACCAACCGCCGCAAGGGTCGGCACTCTGCCACGTCCCCATGGGGGCTACATTATAGATAGTGGAAGAGATGACACTTATGAAAAAGATGGGAAAGAAGGAAGTTCCCGCGGTAGCTACTTATTAGAAGAATTCCTATAATGAAAAAATATATAAGAAGGTTGGAGGACCTCAAAGAGATTAGATTCAAAAGATTCAAGATTTGATAATCGTGGAAAGAATAGGCACTACGCCAGAGACTACAGGATGGATCATCTTAAAGGAAAGTGCTTCGTTTATGAACAGCCGGGGAACATCAGTATGTTCTTCCATGTAAGACTAGGGTTACATAGTGAGTTGATACTCAAATAAGCAAACACTAACTTTAGAGGTTGTCACACCGACTAGCGTATAACAGGATAAGGGAAAGAAAGTTATTGTTAAAGGTATTATTTTAATCTTAGATTTTTCTCATTTATACTTTGCTCGATTCTGGAGCATCCCACTTTTTATCTCTAATACTCTAGTTAATTATTTGCACTTAGACATTTACCTAGTTACAACCTAGTAGTAGTGTCTAAACTTGTGGGAGGATCGGTGCATTTATTATAGGGTTTGAAACTTAAGATTCTATATTTAGAATTTTACTATGATGCTTATGTCGTGAGCTTCTCATGGTATTTGTTGATATAAGGAATGGGTTAGTTATCCCTGTATGGGCTATCCTTGATTGTGAGAGGAGAGTCGTCAGTTTAGGTACCTATAGTGGACTCACCCTATAGACTTCTTACGGTCCGAGAGGGTCATTCATGTTAAGTTATTTATATTCCCTAGATATATATTCAGACTAGATTAGTCCTATGCCTACGGTTTGAGTTTTTCTTGAGGATTTTAAAGAGGCGAGTGAGAAGAGGCTAAAATTAGATGTAGAGGGTTAAATGAAGGGTTGGATTTAGGAATTATAATTAGGGTATATTTGAACTTAAAAGTTAATCTAAAGGCTAGGACTAAGGCTATGACACAACATCCCTAAATTAAATCAAGCTAAATCCAATTGCCTAAGATCTTCAACTAAACCAATAAATAGGAGCCCGGACCAAACACTTATTTCGTTCCAAACATTTACTTCTTCCTCTATGCCCCAGATTCCCTTTGAATTTAGGATTTAAAACAAAAAAATAAATATTATCGTGAGAAAGAAGATAAAATTAAAATATTATAGGTAGGCGCTAGAGAAAGTGGATAAGGGAAGGCCAATGGACAACAACTTACGATCTTAGGTTAATGGAAAATTACTACGTTTTTGAAATCAGGAAGAATAAGGATACAGACTTAAAAGTAATTATACTTTACAATTAATTTATAGTTAATTCACATTCCTTTACATGTACTAAGAAGTTTATTTATTTTGCAGTTTTTAGAATTGAAGAAAATTTTAGATCCATATAGTTTACGTGAAAAATGCTATAAAGTGAGAGATTACATGTAAAAACGAATTTAATAAAATAAGCCGATTAATTAAAAAATATTAGTTAAGTCTTATGAGAATTAAATATACATGTAATCAATGAAAATCTGAAAGCAAAAAAGTGACTATTATATAAATTTATAATAGAGAAGAAAAGAAACAAGTTTAATACTTGAAACTGAATTAACATTTGTTATAATATGAAAAGAAAAAAGGTAGCATAATTGTGACAAATAATCCATGATAGATAGAGATTTAATAGTCCATGACTATCATGAAGTAGTAAAGAATCTAAAGATTAAGAATATCGTAATGATAGAAAACAACATAGTTGGGGCCCTTCCTTACGATGAATTAAATATTAATTGGCATGGAAAATTAGTGACCCATAGTAGCATTATACCTAGCAAAGCTGGCGGCCCATCCTAACGAACAATAGGCACGCACATCGGCTTGAGAAATAATTGACCAATAGTTTAAGACTTAATCATGCAAGCTGAGCAAGGATCACAACTAGATTACAATTTGGGGCACCATCCTAACGACAGACAGACATGCAATCCAATGTTAGAAATAAGTGACCAAATGGAGAAAAGACTGAAGGTAGTGCGTCCTAACGATGACCGGTGTGCAGGAATTGATGCATAAATAAGATGTTGTGTGTTCTTAGCATGTAGATAGGTGTCTATCTAAATGGATATGTAGCTGGCTTCAACTTTGGAAATAAGAAACCATAACAGTTAGGGTGGCCTGTCCGAATGATTGTCGTCTGGGCGGATTTAGATTTGGTGTAACGGGTATCAAATGGCATGTTAGGAACATGGTATGGAGTATTACAATGATCCTAGGGTAGAATAAGGAATAATTACTTTTAAAGAACTTCAATGCAAATAATTATTCTAAATAATCACCTTAAAAAATCATAAACATGGAACCTTTATATTACTTAGAACCGATTTTGAAACTATTATCTCTTGATTTTTTTTCTTTCTATTAGCCACTTTTCATTTACCAAACTTTTAGTTCTGATCCATTCTCTTTTCCTTTTTCCTATTAGAATCACAAGGCGGTGGTTGATTTCTGATTATCTTGAAGCACAGCTTGAGAGCTCTGTTTTCTTTATGTCTTTTGTCTTATCTTTATCTTTTCATTTAGTTCAATTTTATCTTGGGTTTGTTGGGGGTATTTTTTATATGTACTATGATTTGGTTTTATGTGAGACCAAGATGTAGACATTTGAGATTATGATAGTTTTGAAATAATGGTTTTTGTGCAAGACTCTTTATTCTGTTAAATTTTTCTGCTGTAAAATGTTATTATTTTATGTCCTGTATTCTTAGGCTTTACATGTTTTAGTTATAACTAGAGATTGATGCTCTTTGACATGACTCGATAGTGGTGTGTCAAGGGGTGTAGGTAGTCATATTGATACATCTAAATTGGGTAACCCTCTTTAATAGGGTAGCGAAAGAAGAAAGAAACACTTTAATAATTGTTTGTTTAAAGTTCAAATAAATTATTAACATGCATGCTTTAAAAAAAGATTTAGTTAGGTCATTAAAAGGTTGAAGTTATGATGGGATGATGCAAGTTTAATTCAGACTTCGGCCTATAAATGGACTCTTTTAAATATGGAAAGTGTCATATCTACATCTGTATCCGAAATCATTTATGAATTTCAGATATTTATATCCTTGTGTATGCGTAGATATCCAACAATTATCCAATCCACTAATGAATGCTAAACAGTAAATATAAATAGAAAACATTGGTTTAACATAAATTAAATTTCGGTTGTCGCAAAACCATAAAAAAAAAACAAATATATTGATAATAAATGGTCATTGAGCAATTAATTGACGTTAGACTCATACAATGTGAATTAATAGCTTAATAAGAAAATAAAAACATGTCTATCATTGTATTAAAATACAAATAAATTTGGGATTGTTTGGCTCAGGTCCCTGTTAAGTTTCAAAATACAAAAAAACTCCATATCTAAAAAATTATAAATTAGGTCCTTATTTTTCGAAAATCACTAGAAAATTAAATAAAAAACAATGTAAAAATTTATCAAACTTCAAAATTTAATTCAACGCATAATCATCATCGCATTCATGCAATAAAACTGATAAAAGAATGATTCAAAAATATACATGCTCCAGAATTTTTCTGCAATTTTCCATATAGTTGTTGACATTGCAGCAATTATATCAAAAAAGTTGCAGAATTTCATGCAACTTTTGGCGATTTGCACGAAAAATTCAAACTCAAAGTCTTCACTTATTAAGACATTCAAGTATTTGCAGGAAAATCAACAGAAATATAATAAAAATCGCATGTGTATTAAAAATATTTCATTTCCAGTAAACTGCTACAAACGATGCAACTATTAGCAATATTTGTTGATATTCCTATAACTTTTTCATTTAGTTACATCAACTGCAAAATAGTTGATGATATATCAGAAATTATATATAAATAATTGCAGACATTGCTGCAATTATTCATCCACCTTTCAAAATATGCATGTACTGTGCGTATAACTGCAGAAATGTCTGCAATTATTAACAAAAAAATTGCTAATATTTCAGCAATTTTTTGTGTGCAGAATACTTCCATGAATATTTACAACTTTTGAATTTATTTGTACAACAGTGCAATAAAACAAAAAAACACGTTATTATAGGAAATAGGGACATGCTTTATAATCAAACTTACATAAGGATGCACAATAAATAAACTTTGAAAATAAGAATGCACAAGGAATTTCCACATTAAATTGACTATAATACTGACGTAAATTTAAATGATAATTTTGGATGTGAATGCCTTTGTATCCCTATTTGTGTCTATTTTGCTAATATTTTTCTAATATCTGATATTTGTCCCTTTTGGATATGGATACATAAGGATTTTGGATATTTCAAATATATACTAGTAGGCATATTCTCATAAGTTGTGAAAACCCGTAACTTCCCTGTAAAGGAAAGTGTCGGATAGTTCGAGAACAAACCACAACAAAACACATACATAAGAACATTTCATTGTATATTACAACAATGCATCAGATTACAAGAATATACAGAGTATAATTGAATATTACACAGAAATATCTGAGATTTAAATTACATTTAAATACATAGCAGCGGAAAATAATACATTACACAACTAGAAGAAGATATACGGATACAAAGCTTTCCGGATATCGTTCCAGCTGTAAACCAGGATCCTGTGAATATAAATCTGCAAAACCAAAACTACTAGCTGCCCGTGTCAAAATAAGGGCACCCAGAGTTTAGGTTAAAACAATAAACTCCAGGTCAGTCATGGGACTGGTGTGAGAACTAAAACAGTTATTAATCTTTATTTTAAATCATTAGGTAAATCAAGGGACCACGCCGTATAACACGGAACGGGTTTCCTCCCAAGAATCCCAGTGCATAAAACAAACAGCGCAATGCTAAATAAAGAAAAATGAAGCTGTTATAAGACCCAGGTCCCATCACACAATGCAACGCAGCCGAGGATAGGGTTTTCCCTTATAACAGCCAAAGAATGCTTGATACGGTTAAAACAAATCGTTTGATACTATTATAAGTGCATAGTGTATAAAACAACTTCAAATCATAAGTATCAATCATAGGCGGCATGGGTACCATATATCATGTCGCCCTACTAGTTTTACAATTAAAACCGCAAAGTCACGTATTTGGAAATTGGATTTCCGTCTATGAACCGAGGCAAAAGATAGTCCTCTACCGATTCGTGACTCTCTAGCCCGAGCCACAGGCAAGTACTCAGTCAAGCCTTGGAGCGACAGGGCCGGTCCACCGATGTGGATTAAAATGCCTGAACACTACGTTTCCCCACCCTATGGGGTGTAAGTCTGGTCCGTCAGCCGACCAGAATGCATCGGCCGAAACCGATATAACCGAGGCGCCTCGCAACAGCAACAACCACATAAGTCAAACTCGTCAGGGCGTGTAAAACCACTGACGCCACTTCTAACTAGAAAGAAACGCATGCCCTCCCTGAGGTCCGTCTCCCGTTTTTGGTTCATACCGGGTGTGAAACACGCGAGGTAAACGTTACACAAAGCTACGCCACAAAGGCCGTGCTTTGATCATCACCACAAGACTTTGCTTTTCAACAGAAGCCTCGATCAACTGCCACTTAGGCATGCCACACAGGCAATTCACTCCATGCGTTTGATATCCATCAATATATAACCCCTGAGCTCGTACGTCTCAGAGAAGGGCGTTAAGCAAGAGAATAAATTCTCCGCCGCCAAACAGATATATATTTAATAGAGATCAATCACACGGACTAAAATCCAATGTCAGACACACAGTCCATTTACAAGTCCGTTCTGGGTCTGAACGAAACCGGAGGCACCTAGTACCCCGCATATCCATCGATCTCCAAGTACGTCTGGACGATCACTAACTGTTTCCATCTTCTTGGGTGTACAGCCCAATCAAGATCATCAGTAATTACCCAAACGACGTGAAGACCTCCGGTCTTCGACCATCGTCTTCATCTTCGACTTATCGTCATATCAGTTATTCAGAATGGGATAAACCCGGTCTTTCCGAATAACTCGCGTATATTTTAAATAAGTGTTACACAAACACAACATACGCCTCATTCCAATTCATTAGTCACTAACCGTAAATTAATCAAGAGAATAATTCCCCAAATATTAACCCCGAAGGCCGAAACCAACATCAAATCAATATTCAGAAAACCATTCTGTTTGGCCAACCGACAGTTAGTTTCTAAATTTCACATTCATAGGGAAAGGTTCCCATTAATTTTATCCAAGATAAATTCCTTGAATTTATTCTTTATTCTATTTTTGAATCTCAATTCAAACTAGTCGGGATTAGCGAACCTTACCGAAGTAATCATTTATTTTAATTTCCCCATCCCAACCTATTTATCCCCATGAAGTAAAACTGGTAATACTTCATATCTAACACCACAGTGTTATCGGTAATTTCAATTACCATTTCACGTCCAAATCTAATTAAAGATTTAACTATCGCCTGGAGCAAAACTGGTGGTACTCCATTTCGATTATTTCAATCTAATTAAAGATTCATTAAAACTCCACTTAGTTTTAATCGTTAACTGGGTTAAAGAATCAGTGTCATTTAAAAACACGGTTCGCGATAAACCCAAAGTCACATTCCATTAATTATCGGGTTAAAGAACGAGTGTTATTCAAAACACTGTTCACGATAAACCCAAAAATCAATATCGATTCAATTCCAATTAAATATTATTTAATTGGTACACTTCATTAAATCTAAATAAAAAGATTTAATCCTTTCTCAAATGGGTTCAAGAACAGTGTTAGTGAAGACACCATTCACGACAAACCCAAATCACATTCGATATTCAATACAAGGCTCTTAATAGAAAATATATCAGCTTATATTCAATATCAAATTCTACGACTAACAAATGTCGTATTGGAAATAACGATATACATATATATCTTTCAAATTTCCATAACAACACCTGTATAATCACGAATTCCAACATCGAAATATTCCGAAGACAATTTCGATTCAAATCCACTCCAATGCAATCATTGGATATTCTGGTTATTTTCAAAACCCTTTTCAAATTCAATTTATTTATTTAAAAATAAATAGAATTATAATTCTAGTTCAAAACTAGTTCATTTCGATAAAAATCTAGTTTTATCTTTTCAAATATGGAGTTTTTCATCCCAATTCTTCTCAAATCATTTCTTATGATTTTACACAAATTATTACTATTTTTAATAATTTTATCAAGGCCTGTACAGTCGATTTCCATCAATGGCCATCGAACTGCACTTACAGCGACCTTTTTCAAATTTGATTTGGACATAATTCCAAATCCAACCGTTAGATTTCTAATTTCTAATATTCGTTAGAAAGCTCTTTTCGATACGAACCCAACGGTTCCGGTTTTAGGAGAATCCGACGGTCGGATCTCCCGTAATGTCCGTTTGAAATAAACGGTCGAAATTCGCGAACTGCCGCGGCGCGGCGCGTTCTATTCAGGCCATTATATTATATATATAATATATATAGTATATATTTCGTCGATTTCTATTTAAAACGAATTATATACATAGTTTTAAATTCGTTTCAAAAGCAATTTCAACTTCCTTTTCAATTTAAATCAAAATTGAATTCTTCTTTATAAATTCGTTTTAAAATTCATTTCTATTCAATTCAAATTTCAATTCAATTTGAATTCATTTCAATTCAATTCATTTCGAAATCGTTTTCAATTCATTTCATTTCGAAATCGTTTTCAATTCATTTCATTTCGAAATCGTTTTCAATTCAATTCATTTCGAAATCGTTTTCAATTCATTTCATTTCGAAATCGTTTTCAATTCAGTCCATTTCGAAATCGTTTTCAATTCAGTCCATTTCGAAATCGTTTTCAATTCAATTCATTTCGAAATCGTTTTCAATTCATTTCATTTCGAAATCCTTTTCAATTCAATTCATTTCGAAATCGTTTTCAATTCATTTCATTTCGAAATCGTTTTCAATTCATTTCATTTCGAAATCGTTTTCAATTCAATTCATTTCGAAATCGTTTTCAATTCATTTCATTTCGAAATCGTTTTCAATTCATTTCATTTCGAAATCGTTTTCAATTCAATTCATTTCATTTCGAAATCGTTTTCAATTCAATTCATTTCGAAATCGTTTTCAATTCAATTCATTTCGAAATCGTTTTCAATTCAATTCATTTCGAAATCGTTTTCAATTCAATTCATTTCGAAATCGTTTTCAATTCATTTCATTTCGAAATCGTTTTCAATTCATTTCATTTCGAAATCGTTTTCAATTCAATTCATTTCATTTCGAAATCGTTTTCAATTCATTTCATTTTGAAATCGTTTTCAATTCATTTCATTTCGAAATCGTTTTCAATTCATTTCATTTCGAAATCGTTTTCAATTCATTTCATTTCGAAATCGTTTTCAATTCATTTCATTTCGAAATCGATAAAATCGATATAAATATCGTTCACGTCAAAATGGCGTCAATCTAATCAACACGGCTTCATAAATTTCTATTTTTCAATATTCTATTTCAAATATTTCTTTTTCAAAATAGATGTTATTATCAAAATATTTCGTTCAACACATGACCAATCTCAATGAATGAGTACTGTCAACACATGAACTTTTATTTTATATCGATAAAGGTGTAAATTTTATTACTAAAATATTTCGTTCAACACATGACCAATCTCAATGAATGAGTATTGTCAACACATGAACTTTTATTTCATAATATTCTTTATTTTCTAAATTGGAATGAGGCCCAATCAATTACCATATAAAGTTAATTATGTGGATTTTCATACAACACATGTATAATAGCATTGAAAATAATCAACCATCAACCAAAGTGCACTACACTGTATAAGCATCAAATATAGATATCTAACGCTTATAACAGCCTGTCAATCGATCGATCGACATATTTAATCAATCAGGATGAGTGAACTTCAAATTTCATCCTAACACCCATGTGGGGTTTCAAACAATCAAACACAGATTTAGTTGTGCAGTTGGGCGATGTGTAAAATTTATCGTCCCAATCTATGTCCTTCAAATAGGTGTACATAAACAAACCGTCTGGTTTGTAAATGAATATTTATTTATTCACATTCCCGTTAAAAATTATATTTTTAACGATAAAACATTTTATTTTAACATATGAATTTCTATTCAGTTCATTCTTTAAATAAAATGCTATTTTTATTTTTCTAACTTATTTTAGAAAATTTCGGCGGCATAACGGCACGATACTAGAAACGGGACAAGGCCTAGCCTTATCCCCGGTCTAGTGAAGGCCCACGCCATTCACACATCAATCATATCAATTCATTTCACCAAAACAATCCAATCCAAATCAAATAATCTAACCAACTACACAACCAATCAAACAAGTCCATGGTCTGTGGACGGGTGTCGGGTGCTACTAAGCACCGTCTGCATCCTAGTATATATATATATAACTAGAAAAATAAATTGAAAGGTGAGAAATTCTCACAGATAGCTGTCCTCTTCACGACACTTCATTAATAGAAATCTTCGCCTATTTCGCCTTCTTGTTGCTTTCGTTTCCCGTAGTCTCTACATAGGTAAAAATCGAATTTTTACTATGTTATTCAATATATAAAGATCATATTCTAAAAACAAAGATTATATTTTTAAAATTCCTATGATGTAAAAATTATATTTTTATTGCTTTAAAAATATAAGAATCATATCTTACTTCTTCTACTTAACAAAAATTCCGTCTTTTCTCTTTTTAAAAATATGATCTTTATTTTTTTGCAAGTTCAAATCTTTTTCCTTTTAAAAGATTAAACCTTTTTCTATTTCAAAGTTTAAAATAAAATCAGTTTTTATTTCCTTGAAAAATCAGTTTTTAATATTTAAAAATTCAGTTTTTAAATTCATTTTAAATCAGTTTTTAATATTTAAAAATTCAGTTTTTAAATTCATTATAAATCAGTTTTTAATATTTAAAAATTTAGTTTTTAAATTCATTTTAAATCAGTTTTTAATATTTAAAAATTCAGTTTTTAAATTCATTTTAAATCAGTTTTTAATATTTAAAAATTCAGTTTTTAAATTCATTTTAAATCTGTTTTTTTTTAATTCATTTTAAAAAAAATCCAGAAATTAGTTTTAAAATTCTTTTCTATTATATAAAAATCAGAAAAAACAATGTTTTAATATCTATAAATAAAAAGAAAAAGAATAAGTAAATAAACTAGCAAAAGGGGACGTACCGTATTGAGGGGGGGGGTTCGCCAGAACGGCGGTCGAAGGCTGGAGTGTCAGCGACGTTGCAGGCGGAGGGGCCTAGGGCTGGCGATGGTGGCCTACTCCAGCGATTTGGGGGTTTAGGGTTCGCAGACTTCGAATGGGGATAGGAGAGAGAGGCTAGGGCGGAGGAGCAGGGGGGTGCGGAGGTCAGAGGAAGGCGCGAGCAAGGGGGGGCCTGAGCGCGGCGGCGGCCTGGGCGCGGCTTCGACGGAGTTTTTTTTTTTCTTTTTCCTTTTGATTTCCGATTATGAATCGGGGGGGGGGCCTGGAGGGGTTAAGAGAGAGGGAAGGTTTTTTTTTTATATTATTTAATTTCTAAAAGTTGACTTTTACATACGATCTCGAAACGAGGCCCACCGCCTGTCGTCCACAGCGTTTTACCCCCATTCCGAACACAATGGTATATGTATCGTAGGCTGGTTCGGCTGTTTGAATCAGTTTCCGTTAAATTTACATTTAACTCTCTATATTGAATTTTAAACGTACATTTCAAATTACCGGGGTCACATACAAACTTTAAAAATTCCAGAAAAATATTTTCTAGCTTCGTATTGACGATACGGTCCTAACAAAACTAATTTCGTCGAATTCCGAGACCGCTAGAAAAATGACCAATTTCCAGTCGATTAAAATCAACTGAAACTGGTCAAACGCGTTTTCCTTTGCCACGCTCACATATTGATTCGAAAAATTATGAAATTTGAAACCTAGCAATAACTTTACATCACGGACCCAACAAAAGTGGTTTCGTCGAAATCCGAGGTCGTTTGCAAAAAGTCTATTTTTAAGGGCCTGAATTCCATAGCGACTATTCAGAAATTTCAACTGGACATATCTTTTGATTCCCGTTAGGAAATTTCGATTTTTCGGATTCGTTGGAAAGATATTCACAATCAAATCCCATTATTTTTGGTTTCACTAAAATCCGGATTATTTTGCACCCTGTACATTCAATTGAAGTTTGAAATCGAATTATCGAACTACCGCGCCATTTTCAATTCTATTTATAATTATATATAAATATTTATATTCTAACGATGACGCGTATAATATATACGTTCGAATTATATTCAAAATAAATTTCTCGTCGATATTATTTAAAATAGTTCATTTTAAATATTCAAAATTCGCTAAAATTGCCAAAATAAAAATTTTAAACTGGCCCAGATTTTCCGGGTTATTACAATCTCCCCCACTTAAAACTTTTCGTCCCCGAAAAGGAACAAAGTCGAAAGTGGTTTGATCATTCAACTCTACGTTCGATCTGGCTTCCATTCTCCAACTTTTCAGTTTCTGAGAATTTTCAAAATTTCAAAAATTTGGCTAACACCCTAAATTTTCGAAAAATTTCGCCATAACCTCCCCTGCACCGGGAGCATCGGGGAATTTCAAATAGCTTCCCCGGTCCTTCAGATCTCAAAAAGAAAAAGAAAAAGCCAAGCGGCTAGCCAATAGGCTCACAAAATCATCATCACCCAAACAAAACAGGAAATTATGTAGTAAACATGTACCTATTTGTCGGGCAAACAAATTTTATTCTCTGCTCTAGCCTCCTTGCTATGACCTGTTCAATGATATATATGTATATGCAAACAAATGCGACCAATTTTCAATACAATTCAATATTTGATTCAATTAGGCTAAATGGTTCAAAATTAGCAAACAAATAAACAAACAACACAAACATCAATCAATTAGTGAATTATCATTTCAAATTCATAATTTTGATACATATACAAAAATCAGATTTTTGATGCCAAATCACAACAATAAGCCCTATCAAATTTTGGTTCTCACACCAGTCAATAGGAAATATATAGAAATCTCACTTTCGTCACTCGAATATAAACACTGATGATGAGGCCTCATCATCTGAATCATCTCCGGGCGACTAGAGTGTGATTCTATATCTATCCAGTATATTAAAATTTCGAATACACGCGGATCAGACGTATACGCAAAATCTATATATACTGGATTGTCCAAATCAATGTAAATAAATAATCAAATACGGATAATTGATTTAAATTTTCAAAACAAAATTTGTTTTCATTTGAAAATATACTCTTCACACTCGTTCTAGGATACTACTGATCCTATCTCTAACGAGTCATTCTAATTGGATATTACTAATCCAATATCTGATGAATTCTTTCGTATGGTTCTAATGTGCCTTGTTCTCTGCTTTGTAAACCAAAGCACTGATACCAACTGTGAAAACCCGTAACTTCCCCGTAAAGGAAAGTGTCGGATAGTTCGAGAACAAACCACAACAAAACACATACATAAGAACATTTCATTGTATATTACAACAATGCATCAGATTACAAGAATATACAGAGTATAATTGAATATTACACAGAAATATCAGAGATTTAAATTACATTTAAATACATAGCAGCGGAAAATAATACATTACACAACTAGAAGAAGATATACGGATACAAAGCTTTCCGGATATCGTTCCAGCTGTAAACCAGGATCCTGTGAATATAAATCTGCAAAACCAAAACTACTAGCTGCCCGTGTCAAAATAAGGGCACCCAGAGTTTAGGTTAAAACAATAAACTCCAGGTCAGTCATGGGACTGGTGTGAGAACTAAAACAGTTATTAATCTTTATTTTAAATCATTAGGTAAATCAAGGGACCACGCCGTATAACACGGAACGGGTTTCCTCCCAAGAATCCCAGTGCATAAAACAAACAACGCAATGCTAAATAAAGAAAAATGAAGCTGTTATAAGACCCAGGTCCCATCACACAATGCAACGCAGCCGAGGATAGGGTTTTCCCTTATAACAGCCAAAGAATGCTTGATACGGTTAAAACAAATCGTTTGATACTATTATAAGTGCATAGTGTATAAAACAACTTCAAATCATAAGTATCAATCATAGGCGGCATGGGTACCATATATCATGTCGCCCTACTAGTTTTACAATTAAAACCGCAAAGTCACGTATTTGGAAATTGGATTTCCGTCTATGAACCGAGGCAAAAGATAGTCCTCTACCGATTCGTGACTCTCTAGCCCGAGCCACAGGCAAGTACTCAGTCAAGCCTTGGAGCGACAGGGCCGGTCCACCGATGTGGATTAAAATGCCTGAACACTACGTTTCCCCACCCTATGGGGTGTAAGTCTGGTCCGTCAGCCGACCAGAATGCATCGGCCGAAACCGATATAACCGAGGCGCCTCGCAACAGCAACAACCACATAAGTCAAACTCGTCAGGGCGTGTAAAACCACTGACGCCACTTCTAACTAGAAAGAAACGCATGCCCTCCCTGAGGTCCGTCTCCCGTTTTTGGTTCATACCGGGTGTGAAACACGCGAGGTAAACGTTACACAAAGCTACGCCACAAAGGCCGTGCTTTGATCATCACCACAAGACTTTGCTTTTCAACAGAAGCCTCGATCAACTGCCACTTAGGCATGCCACACAGGCAATTCACTCCATGCGTTTGATATCCATCAATATATAACCCCTGAGCTCGTACGTCTCAGAGAAGGGCGTTAAGCAAGAGAATAAATTCTCCGCCGCCAAACAGATATATATTTAATAGAGATCAATCACACGGACTAAAATCCAATGTCAGACACACAGTCCATTTACAAGTCCGTTCTGGGTCTGAACGAAACCGGAGGCACCTAGTACCCCGCATATCCATCGATCTCCAAGTACGTCTGGACGATCACTAACTGTTTCCATCTTCTTGGGTGTACAGCCCAATCAAGATCATCAGTAATTACCCAAACGACGTGAAGACCTCCGGTCTTCGACCATCGTCTTCATCTTCGACTTATCGTCGTATCAGTTATTCAGAATGGGATAAACCCGGTCTTTCCGAATAACTCACGTATATTTTAAATAAGTGTTACACAAACACAACATACGCCTCATTCCAATTCATTAGTCACTAACCGTAAATTAATCAAGAGAATAATTCCCCAAATATTAACCCCGAAGGCCAAAACCAACATCAGATCAATATTCAGAAAACCATTCTGTTTGGCCAACCGACAGTTAGTTTCTAAATTTCACATTCATAGGGAAAGGTTCCCATTAATTTTATCCAAGATAAATTCCTTGAATTTATTCTTTATTCTATTTTTGAATCTCAATTCAAACTAGTCGGGATTAGCGAACCTTACCAAAGTAATCATTTATTTTAATTTCCCCATCCCAACCTATTTATCCCCATGAAGTAAAACTGGTAATACTTCATATCTAACACCACAGTGTTATCGGTAATTTCAATTACCATTTCACGTCCAAATCTAATTAAAGATTTAACTATCGCCTGGAGCAAAACTGGTGATACTCCATTTCGATTATTTCAATCTAATTAAAGATTCATTAAAACTCCACTTAGTTTTAATCGTTAACTGGGTTAAAGAATCAGTGTCATTTAAAAACACGGTTCGCGATAAACCCAAAGTCACATTCCATTAATTATCGGGTTAAAGAACGAGTGTTATTCAAAACACTGTTCACGATAAACCCAAAAATCAATATCGATTCAATTCCAATTAAATATTATTTAATTGGTACACTTCATTAAATCTAAATAAAAAGATTTAATCCTTTCTCAACTGGGTTCAAGAACAGTGTTAGTGAAGACACCATTCACGACAAACCCAAATCACATTCGATATTCAATACAAGGCTCTTAATAGAAAATATATCGGCTTATATTCAATATCAAATTCTACGACTAACAAATGTCATATTGGAAATAACGATATACATATATATCTTTCAAATTTCCATAACAACACCTGTATAATCACGAATTCCAACATCGAAATATTCCGAAGACAATTTTGATTCAAATCCACTCCAATGCAATCATTGGATATTCTGGTTATTTTCAAAACCCTTTTCAAATTCAATTTATTTATTTAAAAATAAATAGAATTATAATTCTAGTTCAAAACTAGTTCATTTCGATAAAAATCTATTTTTATCTTTTCAAATATGGAGTTTTTCATCCCAATTCTTCTCAAATCATTTCTTATGATTTTACACAAATTATTACTATTTTTAATAATTTTATCAAGGCCTGTACAGTCGATTTCCATCAATGGCCATCGAACTGCACTTACAGCGGCCTTTTTCAAATTTGATTTGGACATAATTCCAAATCCAACCGTTATATTTCTAATTTCTAATATTCGTTAGAAATCTCTTTTCGATACGAACCCAACGGTTCCGGTTTTAGGAGAATCCGACGGTCGGATCTCCCGTAATGTCCGTTTGAAATAAACGGTCGAAATTCGCGAACTGCCGCGGCGCGGCGCGTTCTATTCAGGCCATTATATTATATATAATATATATAATATATATTTCGTCGATTTCTATTTAAAACGAATTATATACATAGTTTTAAATTCGTTTCAAAAGCAATTTCAACTTCCTTTTCAATTTAAATCAAAATTGAATTCTTCTTTATAAATTCGTTTTAAAATTCATTTCTATTCAATTCAATTTGAATTCATTTCAATTCAATTCATTTCGAAATCGTTTTCAATTCATTTCATTTCGAAATCGTTTTCAATTCATTTCATTTCGAAATCGTTTTCAATTCAATTCATTTCGAAATCGTTTTCAATTCATTTCATTTCGAAATCGTTTTCAATTCAGTCCATTTCGAAATCGTTTTCAATTCAGTCCATTTCGAAATCGTTTTCAATTAAATTCATTTCGAAATCGTTTTCAATTCATTTCATTTCGAAATCCTTTTCAATTCAATTCATTTCGAAATCGTTTTCAATTCATTTCATTTCGAAATCGTTTTCAATTCATTTCATTTCGAAATCGTTTTCAATTCAATTCATTTCGAAATCGTTTTCAATTCATTTCATTTCGAAATCGTTTTCAATTCATTTCATTTCGAAATCGTTTTCAATTCAATTCATTTCATTTCGAAATCGTTTTCAATTCAATTCATTTCGAAATCGTTTTCAATTCAATTCATTTCGAAATCGTTTTCAATTCAATTCATTTCGAAATCGTTTTCAATTCAATTCATTTCGAAATCGTTTTCAATTCATTTCATTTCGAAATCGTTTTCAATTCATTTCATTTCGAAATCGTTTTCAATTCAATTCATTTCATTTCGAAATCGTTTTCAATTCATTTCATTTCGAAATCGTTTTCAATTCATTTCATTTCGAAATCGTTTTCAATTCATTTCATTTCGAAATCGTTTTCAATTCATTTCATTTCGAAATCGTTTTCAATTCATTTCATTTCGAAATCGTTTTCAATTCATTTCATTTCGAAATCGATAAAATCGATATAAATATCGTTCACGTCAAAATGGCGTCAATCTAATCAACACGGCTTCATAAATTTCTATTTTTCAATATTCTATTTCAAATATTTCTTTTTCAAAATAGTTGTTATTATCAAAATATTTCGTTCAACACATGACCAATCTCAATGAATGAGTACTGTCAACACATGAACTTTTATTTTATATCGATAAAGGTGTAAATTTTATTACTAAAATATTTCGTTCAACACATGACCAATCTCAATGAATGAGTACTGTCAACACATGAACTTTTATTTTATAATATTCTTTATTTTCTAAATTGGAATGAGGCCCAATCAATTACCATATAAAGTTAATTATGTGGATTTTCATACAACACATGTATAATAGCATTGAAAATAATCAACCATCAACCAAAGTGCACTACACTGTATAAGCATCAAATATAGATATCTAACGCTTATAACAGCCTGTCAATCGATCGATCGACATATTTAATCAATCAGGATGAGTGAACTTCAAATTTCATCCTAACACCCGTGTGGGGTTTCAAACAATCAAACACAGATTTAGTTGTGCAGTTGGGCGATGTGTAAAATTTATCGTCCCAATCTATGTCCTTCAAATAGGTGTACATAAACAAACCGTCTGGTTTGTAAATGAATATTTATTTATTCACATTCCCGTTAAAAATTATATTTTTAACGATAAAACATTTTATTTTAACATATGAATTTCTATTCAGTTCATTCTTTAAATAAAATGCTATTTTTATTTTTCTAACTTATTTTAGAAAATTTCGGCGGCATAACGGCACGATACTAGAAACGGGACAAGGCCTAGCCTTATCCCCGGTCTAGTGAAGGCCCACGCCATTCACACATCAATCATATCAATTCATTTCACCAAAACAATCCAATCCAAATCAAATAATCTAACCAACTACACAACCAATCAAACAAGTCCATGGTCTGTGGACGGGTGTCGGGTGCTACTAAGCACCGTCTGCATCCTAGTATATATATATATATAACTAGAAAAATAAATTGAAAGGTGAGAAATTCTCACAGATAGCTGTCCTCTTCACGACACTTCATTAATAGAAATCTTCGCCTATTTCGCCTTCTTGTTGCTTTCGTTTCCCGTAGTCTCTACATAGGTAAAAATCGAATTTTTACTATGTTATTCAATATATAAAGATCATATTCTAAAAACAAAGATTATATTTTTAAAATTCCTTTGATGTAAAAATTATATTTTTATTGCTTTAAAAATATAAGAATCATATCTTACTTCTTCTACTTAACAAAAATTCCGTCTTTTCTCTTTTTAAAAATATGATCTTTATTTTTTTGCAAGTTCAAATCTTTTTCCTTTTAAAAGATTAAACCTTTTTCTATTTCAAAGTTTAAAATAAAATCAGTTTTTATTTCCTTGAAAAATCAGTTTTTAATATTTAAAAATTCAGTTTTTAAATTCATTTTAAATCAGTTTTTAATATTTAAAAATTCAGTTTTTAAATTCATTTTAAATCAGTTTTTAATATTTAAAAATTCAGTTTTTAAATTCATTTTAAATCAGTTTTTAATATTTAAAAATTCAGTTTTTAAATTCATTTTAAATCAGTTTTTAATATTTAAAAATTCAGTTTTTAAATTCATTTTAAATCAGTTTTTTTTTAATTCATTTTAAAAAAAATCCAGAAATTAGTTTTAAAATTCTTTTCTATTATATAAAAATCAGAAAAAACAATGTTTTAATATCTATAAATAAAAAGAAAAAGAATAAGTAAATAAACTAGCAAAAGGGGACGTACCGTATTGAAGGGGGGGGGGGGGGGTTCGCCAGAACGGCGGTCGAAGGCTGGAGTGTCGGCGACGTTGCAGGCGGAGGGGCCTAGGGCTGGCGATGGTGGCCTACTCCAGCGATTTGGGGTTTAGGGTTCGCAGACTTCGAATGGGGATAGGAGAGAGAGGCTAGGGCGGAGGAGCAGGGGGGTGCGGAGGTCAGAGGAAGGCGCGAGCAAGGGGGGGCGGCCTGAGCGCGACGGCGGCCTGGGCGCGGCTTCGACGGAGTTTTTTTTTTTTTCCTTTTGATTTCCGATTATGAATCGGGGGGGGGGCCTGGAGGGGTTAAGAGAGAGGGAAGGGTTTTTTTTTATTTTATATTATTTAATTTCTAAAAGTTGACTTTTACATACGATCTCGAAACGAGGCCCACCGCCTGTCGTCCACAGCGTTTTACCCCCATTCCGAACACAATGGTATATGTATCGTAGGCTGGTTCGGCTGTTTGAATCAGTTTCCGTTAAATTTACATTTAACTCTCTATATTGAATTTTAAACGTACATTTCAAATTACCGGGGTCACATACGAACTTTAAAAATTCCAGAAAAATATTTTCTAGCTTCGTATTGACGATACGGTCCTAACAAAACTAATTTCGTCGAATTCCGAGACCGCTAGAAAAATGACCAATTTCCAGTCGATTAAAATCAACTGAAACTGGTCAAACGCGTTTTCCTTTGCCACGCTCACATATTGATTCGAAAAATTATGAAATTTGAAACCTAGCAATAACTTTACATCACGGACCCAACAAAAGTGGTTTCGTCGAAATCCGAGGTCGTTTGCAAAAAGTCTATTTTTAAGGGCCTGAATTCCATAGCGACTATTCAGAAATTTCAACTGGACATATCTTTTGATTCCCGTTAGGAAATTTCGATTTTTCGGATTCGTTGGAAAGATATTCACAATCAAATCCCATTATTTTTGGTTTCACTAAAATCCGGATTATTTTGCACCCGGTACATTCAATTGAAGTTTGAAATCGAATTATCGAACTACCGCGCCATTTTCAATTCTATTTATAATTATATATAAATATTTATATTCTAACGACGACGCGTATAATATATACGTTCGAATTATATTCAAAATAAATTTCTCGTCGATATTATTTAAAATAGTTCATTTTAAATATTCAAAATTCGCTAAAATTGCCAAAATAAAAATTTTAAACTGGGCCAGATTTTCCGGGTTATTACAAAAGTTGTACTTTTTCTCTTTTATTACTTTCCTTTTTGTCACTTTAAAATGGTACACGACAAATCAACCCAATGGGTTAGCCTTGAGAGCTACACCAAATGTGTGAGACCAATCCCTCGATACATAACTTGTTCTTCTATTGAATATCAACAACATTTCGTCTTTCTAATTACTCAGTACTAAAATATTGAAAAAATTTCCTATTTGAAATGGTTCTAATTAAGATAATGTCGTGATCTACAAAATACATTCTTTCGTATGATAATTTAACCCATCATGTACGAAAGGATTATTAAACTATTGACTTTATAATTCAATGAAGTCTTGAAACAACATAACCAGATTTAGGATTTGTAATCTTGATCTAGCCAAGAACACTTTGATTTGATTTTTGATGATGTAAAAATTCAAAGGTACAATAGAGTGGAGAAGAGGAAGAGAGAATCTGGGACGTCTATTGATTTACAACACCCTACATGCATTTCAAATCAGTATGAATTATCGATTAGAAGAGTTTTAGAACACTCTAATGGTATTGTAGTTGTATGAAGTAGAAGAAGAATTCTGAATATTTTTCATAATTGATCCGAGCATCACTATTTATTGCAGTGGAGTTATGTCCTTTAGCCATGCATTGTGACTATTCCAACAGTTTTAAACCATTACAAATAGTCATGTTCATTCATCACCAACAGTCACGCCTCTTCAAATTTAAAATGGTTTAGAACCATTGCTGATGTTCATGTCCATTCGTTACATCTCTTCAAATTTCCAATAGCCTAAAACCATTACTATTTGAATTCCAAATCTGGTTCCATAATAGGCTGCAATTCCGCATGTTTACTGTTTTAAGATTTTATCCAAAAAATGTTATTGGATCTGGACCCGAACCCGAAACTTATACTCGTACTTTGCCCGGCTCGGTTCGGTCTTATAGGCGGGGTGGTGGCACATGCATATGTGTGCACTGGATATGCATAACTTCCCTCCACGCAACAAAGAAAAATTTTAGGAGCCGAAAGGGGTCAATCCTTTCATGAGAAACATATACTTAAATCGATATGAACCCTAATATCCCAAATGTGGGACTTTTGTTCTTCTTCCTTCCTCTTCCCACTTCTTCTCTCTTCAAAAGCAAAACCGAAAGAGGGTATCTTGCAAATATCAAACATTCTTCCCCTCTTTTCACGATTAGATAATTTAGAACATTTTAAGATCAAAAATGGAATAGCAGAATCACTTGAGTTACTGTGTATTATTCTAGTGCCTTCAAGCCAAACGTAGTTAAAAAAATTCAAGGAATTACATCATTATGAAAATCGGCAAATGTATGAAATGTATTTTTTGGATTTGAACCTTCACTTGGTGTAAAACATTCAAAGCATTATCTAAATTATAGGGTAAATGAATCTTGAACCAAATACTCTGATGATAAAACTAGAACAATCACACATGCTAATTTTCTTAGGTAATGTGTTCTGCACTACTTAGCACATTAATGGCCATCTGCTTTTAATCCTGTGTTAATGAGTCTACTTTAGAAAGCAGACTTATTTTCATAGAAAACGATAGATTTCCATACTCATATAGGTAAGCCACTTAAAGTGTTTCTACAAAACATCTTTTTACATATCTAAACTTATTAAGGACATTTATCCATCCTTTGTTTTTGTTGAATCCAACAACAAATATTATGGGAGCTCTTGATTTAGTGTTCCATAATGATTCTCTTAACTTGTTGTACCCACTAAACTTTGTCTGTCTTTTTCAGAACATAAATTGGGTTTTTATTAATGATGATCAACCTTCATTCACAAACCCTAGCCTTGTTTACTTCAACTTCGTAGAAACCATTGCTTTTGGGAGACTCTTAATAAGTGGGTCAGACATTTTTTTCTTTATATCTATTTAATCAACAGTTATTACTCCACTTCTGAGTAATTGTTTTATCATTTAATGTCTTAGAATCACATGTCTAGACTTCCCATTATATGTCATATTAGAGACATTCTATATTGTAGCCTGGTTACCAAAGTTAATCAAGACTGCTCGAGATAGCTTCTTTCAAACTGGAATTTCTATCAATAAATTCCTAAGCCATTCAGGTTCCTTTCGTGCATCTACCAATGCAATCAATTATGATAACATTGTTGAATCAGATATATAGGCTTGCTACTTGAAATTCCATAATACAAAGACACCTTAGAATGTAATTATCCATCCAGCCATAGACTTAAATTTGGATTCTACATTATTCGAACTCGCATCACTGTATCCTTCTATTACATCAGGATACCTTTTATACGATAAGCCATAGTTATGGTTCCTTTCAAATACGTTAAAGCCCTAAAACTATTTTTTCAATGTTCGAAACGTGGATAACGCATAAATCAACGTAATATGCTTATACTATGTGCGATGTCGGGTCTAGTGCAATGTAAGGCATACAAAAGACTCCCAATAACATTGGGATACTCAAGTTAAAAAGTGGTCCACCCAATATTCTTTTCTAATTTAATACAAGGATTTAAAGGAGTTGGTACTGGTTTGTCATTATGTTGACCACACTTTTTGAGGGATTTCTTAAAGTAATGAGAATAAGCTAGTAACAACCCCTCTTGTTTCCTAATGATATCAATTACCAAATATAACATTAGTCTCTCCTAATTCTTTCATAAATGTATAAACATATTATAACACAATTGTTGTTATCTGATTTGCTATAAATACATTAATCAACATCATCATAAATGAGCCCATATGAGAATGCTACTGTATCAAATTTCTCATGCCATTGCATGGGAGCTTGCTTCGGGATGTGAAGAGACTTCACTAATTTGTAAACTTTCTTTTCTTGGCTTAGGGTTCTGAAATCTTTAGGTTATTCCATATATATCTCTTCTTCAAAATATCCATTTAGAAAAGTCGTTTTTTTCATCCATTTGATATACGACTAAATTATGAATTGATGCAAGTGTTATTAAACATCATATAGAAGATATGCAAGCAACTGGATCATGGGTATGAAGGTAACATACTCCATGTCTTTGCTTATATCCTTAAGCAAAATCTGCCCTTAAACTTACCAATGGATCCATTTGTATTCAACTTTTTCTTGAATATCCATTTACAACATATTGGCTTAGCACAAAGGAGTAAATTAGTTAGAACACAAGTTTACTTTAATAGTGTGGAATTCATTTCATCAATGATAGCTTCTTCCCATAAAATGAAATTTTTGGAACTCCTAGCCTTATAGTAAGTTTTAGGATCATCACGACGTTCATTACATATCTAGTCGCATTAAGGACCTCCTCCTTATTTTCTTCTATAAGATATATTATGAAGCCAGGACCATAGCTCTTCTTCATGCTTTCTCTTTTACTTCTCCTTTGTTTACTACTATTACTTGGTACCATGTCATCCTTGTTGTTTTGAGTAGGTACATATTCATCATCATTAATGTCATTAGTCATGTTAGGTTCTTGATTAGATGATTTTAATGGAATCTCCCAACTAGATTTTCAAATAATTCTACACCTATGGATTTTATAACTTCTTAGATGTCAAAAATTAGGAACCTATAAAGCATACTATTTAAATAACCTATAAAAACACATTTAAATTCCCTATTACCTCGCTTTGGTTGTTTATTATCTAAATTTTTTGCATTTTTAGATGATTTAAGTGAATATATGCAACACTTATGACCTCTAGAATCTAAAGAATAAATTCTTTCAAACGATAATTCAATCCACCGGATACAAAAGGTTTATCAAACTATTGACTTTGGGATTCAATGATGTCTTGAACGACGTAGCCATATTCAATATATGTATGATCTTAATCTAGATAAGAACACTTTGATTTAATTTTCGATGATGCAAAAATTTAGAGGTAGGATAGAGCGGAGAAGAAGAAGAGATTATCTGCAATGTCTTTGTATTTAAACCATCCTATAGGCATCATAAATCTGTATGAATCGGCAGAGCTTTAAAACACTCTAATGGCGTTGCACATGTACAAAGAAGAAGAATTCTTATTATTTTTCACAACAGATTTGGGCATTGTTATTTATAGTAGTGGGAAGAAGTCCTTTCGTCAACTGTCGCAACTATTCCTAACGGCTCTGAACTGTTATGTATAGTCACGTCCAATCATCAGCAACAGTCACGCCGCTTCGAATTCCCAATGGTTCAGAATCATTGGGAATAGTCACGTTCGTTCGTCACATCTCTTTAGAGGTCGAATCCGTTACCAAGTTCATGATGGGATGAAAGTTGACCCATTTACAGATTTTATCCAAAGCAATATTGTAACACCCTGAATTTTCTATGTCGATTAAAAGAACGAATTAAAGAATACTTAATTTTTAAAGTAGGAATTAAGGGAAATGGGTTACGCCGTTGCGTTCGTCTCGAAATTCTTCTTGGAATAGAGTCCAAGTTTTCGTAAATCAGACTTCGTATGAGGAAGTAATGGCCCTCAGAAGTTTCAAGAATTTAAATAAATTAAAACAGCTCAGATTTAAATTCAAAATTCAAATGAAAACAAAGAAGCGGGCTGGGCGGGATTTTTCCCGCCCTAGGCTAGGTCGACCAGGGGGTCGACCTCCCCTATACAGGTCGACCTGGGTGTTGACCTGGGGGTCGACCTGGGGATCGACCTAACCCCTCGGGCAGATCCGAACTGTGATGATTTCGGACTTGTGGCTGAGTTACAAGGGCATATGTGGTTGTTTCTGGATAACTCTATCTTGTCTGGATGGTCTTGATTGCTCCTAAGTTTATCTAACGGCTTACATTAGTTTAAACTTCTATATAAACAACTGATGCCCTCAACCCTAAATCACACAAAAATTCATTCCAAGAGCCATTATGTTGTCCATGGTCAACCTAGAGTAGCCGCCACTCTTCTCCAATTAGAAAGAAAATTAGATGCTACGAATCGAATCGCATCAAATCTAAATTAGAGAATCGATAGTCTACTTCAAGGGAGAGCTATTCAGTTTCAGAATACAGATCCCAGAAAACAAGACTGTTCTTTTGTTTATAACTTTAGTTATCGTTTAGATGTGAACAAATTAAAGTCGTGATTTGTAATAAAATGAAAACTATAATTGTACCAAGTTGTATGATAATAGTGATGTTGATTCATGTCTATTCGTGTGATAATTCTATCATATATGCCTGTGATACTATTGCGGTTTATTGAACCTATCATGTTGTGTAGAATTTGGTGAATGAACCTATTATATTGTATAGGAATTTGGGAATGGAAACTATCATGTTATATGTAGGTTCGGTGATTCTATCTTGTTTTGTTACATACAAGTTTTAGGCTAAGTCACGTCATATTTGCCTAAATGTTTAGATCCACATGCCTCTATGTTAGATCTATGTTAACTTGATTCAACCCCTATGCATGTTCACATCTACATGCCTAATTAAGTTGTGTAGTTCTGTGTAAACTCCTATTTATATGCTTATGATTCATGTTGAGTAGATCTAAATTTGCAAGTTCATAATTAAATATATATTGTTCTATGCCAAATTCATATGACACATGTGTAGTTAGATCCATATTTTTATGATGTTGGAATGTTACATGTTCCACTTTTACCCCTTTTGTTTATGAGTTAGGCTAAGTAGTGAGCCTAACATTCTATGTGATTTATGCGAACGTATAACGAGGGTAACGTTGGGAAAATACTAAATTACATGTTTTGTCATAGTTTGGTAGCATGAATGGTATAATTTATATACCTAAAAATTAAGAGCATAAATTAGGAAATATTTGGGGCATGACTTAAATGACAACAATTGATTGATAATTTACATATAAACATGAAGGATAAATATGTAAATTTAGTAAAAGACGAATATGCCTAACCCGAGGTTAGATTGAGTTACGGTATAAGACTCCCCGTAATCGCCCGACAAATCTAGCAACCATAACAATATAGATCTAATGTGAGAGGTTAGCGCATTAAGCCCAAAAGAACCCGAGGTTAGACTGAGTTGCGGTGTAAAACTGCCCGGAACCGACCGGCACATCCAGTGACCGCAACAATACATGTCTAATGTGAGTGGTTGGTGCTTTAATGAATGAATTAAAGCTAAGACAGCAATGGTAGGGTTAAGTTAATTAAGGTAACACTTAACCAATACAACATGTTAACTAAATTGATGGGTAGGGTTAGGTTAATTTGAGAACACTTAACCATTTTAACATGTTGATTAGGAAACCTTAGTAATGGGGACCCATTTCAGCAATAACCCACATAGATGTATCATGGTACCCTGAACTAGGCAGGGTGGGGCACGATTACTAGGCTGATTATAAGCAATCAAAACAACGGGGGGTGGTGCGTCAGTGTAGGTTCCAACGGAGTACAGGCATGCACGTACTCCGGAGTGGAAAAAGCAGGCACTGAGCATCAGTAGTTATACACTGTGCATTTTGAATTGTGTCGGGCTGCCACCATAGGATTTGATACACCCCGTGGTGGGACCAGCACAGGTATCTACAATCAAGCGGGGACCGAATGACACAAGTAGTAAACATATAAGAGTAGGAGCCGGTCGATAAAAAGGGGATCACTTTGTTATGAACATGTGAGGTTGGTTGAACAACGATTAGTAGGTGCAGAGAAATAGAAATGGGTGCGATAGTACATTTAGTTTAAACTGCCTTATTCTGGTTTATGTTATCTTGTTATTCTGGTATTGTCCTATTTTCATTTATTCCAGTCATGATCATTTTTCTTGTTCACATACTGAAAAATCACTGGACTTACCAGACTTATGTCTGACCCATTTTTCTTTCGTCTTCTTTTCTTCCATTCTCCCCCCCCCCCCCTCGCAGGTCCGCAGGGAGGGATCACCTCAGCTTAGTTCAGACCTTTTGCAAGCTTAAATAGAGTAGATGTATTGCTTGGACTCTCCTTCCTTGGGCTATGGCTTTGGATACACTCTTAATGGGGATTATGCTACTTTATTACCGTTTTATGCTTCTTTATGTTTCAATCAAGATAGATATTTTGTTGTAATAATTTGGAAGTTGTTTTAAGACAGTTTGTTGTAATGTTTTGACAGAACCACGTTCTTATGAAATAAATTTAGTTTTTCCACTGCTTATATGTCTGTCTTGTAAATTATCTTTATCTTTTACCTATAGCGCTCCACCAAAGTTAAGGCATTCCCTTTGTGAGTGACCTTAACGGAGGTGGGGTGTCTCACTTGGTATCAGAGCAAAGGTTTACCAGATTAGATAAAAGTTTTTGAAAACAAATTTTCGAAAAAGAAGTTTAAAGAAGCGTTTTTCAAGAAAAAATATTTTAAAAGGCATAATCCCCAAAGCCATACGCACTATCCTTCTATCCTTTGTTTTGAATCTTTTCTTTTTCGTTTCAGCATGTCTAGGGATCTTAACCTTCCAGAAGGCGTGCCAGTACCTGGCTGGTTCAGAAGGTACCTAGAGGCTAGGGCTAATGATGCGGGCCCAACAAACGTTCCTCCTCCCCTAGCTGCAGCGGTTCCTCCTCCACCTCCTCCGCGTGCAAATGCTTTCTCAAAGATATGTAGAGACTTTCGAGCCATGGGTGGAAAGAACTTCAATGGAAATGAATCATTCGTGGAAGCAAGGAACTGGCTTAAAGGAACTGAGGATTTGTTTGTTATCTTCGAAGTGGATGATAGGCAGAAGATACAGTTGGCCGTATTGCTTGAAGACGAAGCCTCCTTTTGGTGGGAAGTTACTAATGCTGAAAGACCAGTTGAAACTTGGATGGATTTCAAAATGAGGTTTGAAATGAAATTCCTCTCACAAGCTGAACGAAGCCTACAGATGGAGAAGTTCTTAGCTCTCAAACAGGGAAGTATGTTGGTCAAGGAATACATCAACAAATTCAACCAGCTGGCTAGATTCGGATTGGAGTTAGTGAACACTCCACATAAGAAGACTCTTGTAACAGCCCGCATGTTACGTATCGGAAGATCGTAAAATATTTTTATTCCCTGAGGGTTGGATCATTCTCATCTTTTGGTATGTTGCTTATGGGGATGTGTGACATGTCCATAATTTTTACCGATTTTGTTTGTGACCATTTTGCCCCTGTCAGTCTTGTACTGGGCATAACTTTTGACTCAGGTCGAATCAGAGGGTGAGACCTGTGCCATTGGAAAGGAATTGATGATTCCCTTTCCGTAGAGTGGTTACATTAAGGATTTGGTTCAGCGGTTTGGGAGAAATCGCTGTTTTAAGGTTTTTCAGTTGGCTGTTCAGGTTTTGGAAGGCTAATGGGCTGATTTGGAGAAGGCCCATTAGAGGGTGGATGGAGACTATAAATAGGGGGTAAGGGGTATGGAGAAAGGTTGGCATTTTCCATTCTCTTATGGGGAGGCTTTGATCTCCTTCTTCCTCTAACATCTTTCCACCATTAGAATTCCAAAATCCAAGGAGGGAAATCGAAGATCTACACCATAAGAGGCTAGATCTACATCGTCTCAAGGGTGAATTCATCGGATTGAAGAGTTTGATTTGAAGTGTTCGCTGTCCGGATTGCGTTTTCATTGCTTTTGCTTAGATTTGGATAATTGGTGAGTGATTTACATCTCTCATTCGGATTCATGCAAGTATATGGGTTTTAGGATGTTAATTTCATCATTTCCATGTTATTTTCCTTAGATCCACACCATGCTAAGTCCATTTTATATATGAATCACCTTAGGATCTGATCTAGATAATTTAAATGGTTAATTTTATGATTTTTCTCAAGATTATGCAAGTTAAATCCGTTTTTATGTTCATATGATTCACTTATCATGTTTTGGGAAATTTATGTGTTTTGATGGAAATTGTTAGATTGATGATATTGTTGGTTGCATAACATGTTTGTGATTGCATTTGGATGAATCGGATAAGCTGGTTTCGTCGGATTCGTCGTTTGGCGAAGTTTTGGTCGAAATCGGAGTCGAATTGGAGATGTGCAGGTTTCTGGTCGTCCTGGAGTTGGTCGGGTCGGTCTGGAATGAGGTGGTCGGTCATAGTATGGCTTGGGAAGCAAGTCAGGGAGCTGGTCGATTTAAGCTGGTCGGTCCAGAAGGAGCAGAAGTGTTTCTGGTCGGTTTCAGATGGTGGCATTCTGTTCGGTTTCAGATGGTGGCATTCTGGTCGGTTTCAGATGGTGGCATTCTGGTTGGTTTTTACTGGAAGCAAATCCTGGTCGCTCTGAAGGAGCTGGTCGGTCAGGTGGAGCAAAATCTGGTCGGTCTTGACGGGGTCGATCCAAAGCTGGTCGGTCCCAAGGAGGTCGAGTCGATCCAAAGCTGCAAGGAGGTTGAGTCGATCCAAAGCTGCATGGAGGCGGGTCTTTCTGGAGCAAGGCTGGTCGGTTTTTGGCGGGTCGTTCTGGAGCAAGGCTGGTCGGTTTTTGGCTGGTCATTCTGGAGCAAGGTTCTGGTCGGTTTTGGCAGGGTCGTTTTCTGAAAAAGTACGTTTTCGGGTACGACTCGGGTACGAACCAAAAAGGTCTGAAAAAAATATTTTTCGGGGGCAACCCCCCGAACCCTAGCCGCAGTGCAGTGATGTGTTTTGGTTCGGTGATGGCGTGACTTCGAGGTGATTCAAGTAGGAAGACTCGAAGTGATGAATGTGTTCGTTGATCAAGGTGGAACAACGAGTGCGGAGACAACTCAAAGGTCGTGAGTTGGTGGATAATGGTTGCTCGAGAAGGTTGCTTGAGCTATGAAACATCGTCAAGGTTGGACGATTAGAGATGCGAAGGCCGAGAAGTCATCGTTGTCGTAAGTTCTAGCAGGCTCAAAGCAGGGGTACGATGGGTATCGTTGAAAGGCCCAAAAGACCGGTTGTTGGTCGAGTATCCTGGGTCTTTCTATTTGGGGAAAGGCCTAGTGTCAAGGTTGGACATTGCCAAGGTTGGGCATATGGAGTTCATGCTAGAACTGGGGTTATCATTAGCCCTTGACATATGGCAAGGTTGGCCGTCATACGATAATGATGGTTTCGAAGCAGGATTGGCAGTGATAGCCAGAGTCATTCATGGATGATTAGTTGTTCTGTTTGCACTATCTCACATAGATTATCCAAAGTCGAGGGAGATGTTCTTTGAGTGCTTAAGTGATATTGGTTTAGGCCTCTGGCGAGGGTACTTGAGGAATGTTAAACTCGATTAGGGTTGTCTGTGTGAGACTTATATAATCTGGATGTTATGTGTGTTCTCTATGATTGAATGGGTGTTCTGGTTTCTATGGATGAATGGTTGAAATGCTTGGTGTAAAGGCTATCACTGTCCGATGTGGGGAAGATAAGGTTGAGTTCTTCTCTGGTGATGTGGGTAGATAAGTTGTTCATTTACCCATTCTCATATGCTTTCTTGTTGAAGTTTGTTAGCTGTATTATCGCTCACTAAGACTATTGTCTGACTCAAGGTTTTATGTCTCCTCTTATTACCTTGGGCTGTTCATCCGGTTGTGGATGGGCAGACTAAGTAGCAGGTTACAGGTAATGGAGCTTAGTGATACGAGGAAGCTGAGCGATGACGAGCAGGAGGCTGGCGTACCAGTTTTATTCTATCTAGTATTTCTATTTCCGCTGTTTGAGTTGCTTGAGAGTTGTAGTGAGGTCTTATGTACAAACTTGGATATCAGTTGGATAATCTTTCTGGATGTTGAAAGAGTTCCAAAAGTTTGCTATATGATACCTCATTACTATCACCTGTTGTATATGTTCTATTATATTTTATCCTTGCGCTGTGAGTTCTACGACAGGTTTCGATGTGTTCACTTACTATGATGATCGTCCATAGCAGCCTGGCACGCCTTTCAGTGCATTATTCCTCTTGTTTAGTGCGGGGGTTATGGGCGGTCGTCACAACTCTCCGCTTTGTTAAAGGGTTGAATGAGCCACTGCACAGCGTAGCTATGTCCCATATACCTATGGGTGCGACTTATGAGAGACTGGTGGACATGGCACTGTTACAAGAAGAAGATAAGGATGGAAAGAAAGAGACAAAGGTGGAAGTACCTCAAGATAAGAAAGTGGAAGGATCACAGAACACGAAGACAGATCCCAAGAAGGTCAGGAAGAACAACTAACCCCATGACAAGAGGAAGTGTAATTTTTGTGTCGTACCTGGACATCTGATTAAGGACTGCAGAAAGAAGAAGAGGAAGATGGGTGGTTGTTTTCAGTGTGGTGAGACAGGATACATGGCTAAGGACTGCCCAAGAAAGCAAGGGCAAGGGCAGAGAGTTGGATCCACTTCAGGAGGGCAGGTTCACGCTCTCATAGCACCTCCGCAAGAACGAGGTAGAAATATTTCTGTTGAGAGTTTAGTTTATCTTTTTGATCATCTTGTTCGTACACTCTTTGATTCTGGCGCATCACACTCTTTTATATCTACTGCTTTAGTTGAATCTCTGCACCTAGACACCAGTATAGTAGAGGATCCCTTAGTTGTTTCAAATCCAATTGGGGGTTCAGCTTATTTATCAATGATTTGTTTGGATTTGAAAATTTCTATACTAAGCGTTGGGTTTAGATGTAATGCCTATGTTTTGGACTTCACGGGCTATGGATTGATTCTAGGCATGGATTGGTTATCTAGTAATGGTGTTGTCCTTGATTATGAAAAGAGAGTGGTTAGACTCATGACTCGCCTCGGTAACACTCTCGAAATCTCTTGTAATCCTATGAACTCTGTTATGCTTAGCTATCTAGAATCTCTTGATGCGTCTGTTGAGAATTTGCAGTCCGTGAATACTCGGATGTGTTTGAAGAGGTGTAGGGCTTACCTCCGAAGCGGGAGATAGACTTCCGCATATACCTCGTTGATAATGCAAAACCCGTTGCTTTACCTGTTAGACACATGGCTCCAAGGGAGAGGAAAGAGCTCAGCAAGCAAGTTAAAGAGCTGCTAGAAAGGGGTTCATAAGGTGGAGTATTTCTGAATGGGGTGCTCCAGTAGTATTCGCAACCAAAGCGGATGGCTCACTTCGCCTATGTGTTGAATATAGGGAGCTAAACAAGCTGACCAAGAAGAATAGGCACCCACTTCCAAGACTAGTTGATTGTTATATCAGCTTGTAGGTGCATCGGTTTTCTCCCAACTAGATCTGGCTACCGGGTTTCATCAGCTAAGAGTGGCTGAAGACAGCATTGATAAGACCGCGTTTAGAACCCGGACGGTTTCTTCGAATGGCTTGTCATGCCTTTCGGCTTGACAAACGCACCGGCTTATTTCGTCGACTTGATGAGCAGGGTGTTCAGGGATTTCCTTAATAAGTTTGTGGTGGACTTCGTGGACGACATTTTGATTTTATCGAAGAGTGAGGAAGAGCATGCTCTGCATTTAAGGGAAGTCATGGATACCTTCGTGCGCATCAGCTAAAAGCCAAATTCTCCAAATGCCATTTTTGGAGAGAAGAAGTAAGATTCCTTGGACATGTGGTATCCAAAGAGGGGGTAGCCATAGACCCCGCAAAAGTAGTTGCGGTGCAAGATTTGAAGGTTCCACGAAATGCAACTGAAGTCCGAAGCTTTCTTGGGCTAGCAGGCTTTTACCGAAAGTTCATTAAAGACTTTGCGAAAATCTCAGCTCCACTTACAAGGTTGACGAAGAAGAACCTAACTTTCGCTTGGGATTTGGATTGTGATGTTGCTTTCCAACGTTTAAAAAGGGCTCTAACAAAAGCCCCAGTTCTGACATTGCCTGATGGGAGCAAAATGTTTACCGTATACACAGATGCATGCGGTACAGGGTTGGGCGCTGTCTTGATGCAAGAAGGTAAGGTAGTTTGTTATGGGGGAATGCAATTGAGGGTACATAAGAAGAACTACCCAACTCATGATTTGGAGCTAGCTGCCACTGTTTTTGCTCTAAAGTCATGGCATCATTACCTACTAGGAGAAAGGTTTGAATTGTTTACAAACCATAAATCGTTAAAGTACCTTTTCTCACAGAAGAATCTAAACTTAAGACAACAAAGGTGAATGGAGTTTCTTGCCTCGTATGATTTTGAGATTTCTTATACCCCTGGCAAGGGCAATGTGGTAGCAGACGCCTTGAGTAGAAAGAGGCTAACCTTAAGCCCTCTCTTTGTAGAAAGGCAAAGCTTGGAGTACATAGCAAACTTTGACTTTAGACCCCCCTCTGAATTTGTACCTGGTTTATTAGCATCGCTAGAAGTGCGGCCTACTCTTTTGGACTCAATAGGGACCGCACAACGTGAAGACCCTCAGCTAATTGATGTAATGGATAAGCTAATTAGGGGTGAGACTTCTAGTCACCTCAATAGATACTCCATCGATGATAAGGGTTGGTTGAGACGGGATGGAAGACTATGTGTCCCACAAGCAAGGGATTTGGTGAAGACAGTTCTCAAAGAAGCACACCATTTTAGGTTGACCATACACCCAGGTGGGGACAAGATGTATAAAGACATGAAAAGGGTTTTCTTTTGGAATGGCATGAAGAGGGACGTAGCTAAATTCGTTTCTAAGTGCTTGATATGACAGCAAGTCAAGGCGGAGCAGAAGAAGCCTGGTGGTTTGCTCCATCCTCCAGAGGTTCCACAATGGAAATGGGATAATATTTCGATGGACTTTGTTGATGGGTTGCCTAGGTCAAGAAGGGGCAATACCAGTGTTTGGGTAATAGTGGACAGGCTCACTAAAAACGCTCACTTTATACCTGTTAAGAGTAGAAGGACTGCCTTGTCTTTAGCATCCATTTATCTTAAAGAGATAGTTAGACTCCATGGGATACCCTCCAGCATAGTGAGTGATCGAGATCCTATTTTTACGAGCAAGTTTTGGAGGAGTTTGCACGAGGCTGTGGGAACACAGCTATGCTTAAGCACGGCCTATCACCCCCAAACCGATGGTCAGACGGAAATGGTGAACAGAGTATTAGAAGACCTATTGAGATTGCGCATTCTTGATTTTGGAGGGACATGGGAGGATCATCTTCCTTTGGTGGAATTCGCTTACAACAATAGCTACCAAGCCACCATAGGCATGGCACCCTTCGAAGCTCTATATGGAAGACCATGTCGATCACCAACTTGTTGGTGGGAGTCTACAGACAAGCTCGTACTTGGGCCAGAAATGATTAGAGAAACTTCAAAGAAAGTGGACTTGATACGAAGAAGAATGAAGACTGCCCAAGACAGACAGAAATCCTACGCAGACAAAAGAAGGACCGACCTTGAGTTTGGGGTTGGAGACAGGGTGTTCCTTAAAGTATCTCCTTTGAGGAATGTCATTCGCTTTGGGTCCATAGGAAAGTTGGCACCAAGATTTGTAGGACCATTTCCTATCATTGAAAGGATTGGGACGATGGCCTACAAAGTAGAGCTGCCCGAAAGACTGGCTGGAGTTCATAATGTTTTTCATGTTTCTCAACTACAAAAATGCTTACATGAGTCTGCGGAAGTTGTGGAGCCAAGCATACTAGAGGAAGTAGAAGCGGAATGAGAAACGACTGTGAGAAGAGCTCCAACTCGTATATTGGGTACAAAGTCAAAAAGCTACGCAACCGTGAGGTCAAGATTTTTAAAGTTCAATGGAGTGACGCTGAGGAAGACGCAACTTGGGAAACTGAGGACAAAATACGCGCAGCCTACCCTTTTCTTTTTTGAGGGTACATCCTTGATCTCTTTTTCCTTAAGTTTATGCATGGTTGTATCTACCTTTTAAGTATATCTCCTCGGTCCTTTCCTTTATTCTTAGGTAGAAACCAATGGATGTAAACATGTATTTGAAACATGTTATGATTGATGGTTGCAAGTGATTGCAAGTGGTTGCTCGTGGATGCATATACACACACATTAGGTGTTAGATCGGCTCAGTCACTTTCATATTGCATATGCATATATGTATTTGTATATGGATTGAAGTTGATGTGTTATCATATGGACGTTGCATTTGTATGAGTGATTGTGCACTCATGTAGAAAGAATGATTAGGAATAATCGCATACATAATGGACTTATGACACTGACATAATTCGCATTAAGGAGGTCAACTGAATCAGTAGATCGCCTGATTTTGCATTAGATAAGGACATGTACACACACTATGCATATGATCATGAAAGCATTAGAAGTCATTTTAAGGACAATGGACGCCTGTGTTTGATGGTTGAGTAGATGGAAGATTGGATGGTAGAATATACATTCTTCTTGACTTGAAGATTTCGGGGACAAAATCCTTTAAGGAGGGGAGAATGTAACACCCTGAATTTTCTGTGTCTACTAAAAGAACGAATTAAAGAATACTTAAATTTTAAATTGAGAATTAAGGGAAACGGGTTATGCCATTGCGTTCGTCTCGAAATTCTGCTTGGAATAGAGTCCAAGTTTTCGTAAATCGGACTTTGTATGAGGAAGTTATGGCCCTCAGAAGTTTCAAGAATTTAAATAAATTAAAACATCTCAGATTTAAATTCAAAATTCAAATGAAAACAAAGAAGCTGGTTGGGCGGGATTTTTCCCGCCCTAGGCCAGGTCGACCAGGGGGTCGACCTCCCCTATACAGGCCGACCTGGGTGTCGACCTGGGGATCGACCTACCCCCTCGGGCAGATCCGAACTGTGACGATTTCTGACTTGTGGCTGAGTCACTAAGGCATAGGTGGCTGTTTCTGGATAACTCTATCTTGTTTGAATGGTCTTGATTGCTCCTAGGTTGATCTAACGGCTTACATTAGTTTAAACTTCTATATAAACAACTGATGCCCTCAACCCTAAATCACACAAAAATTCATTCCAAGAGTCGTCATGCTGTCCATGGTCAACCTAGAGTAGTCGCCACTCTTCTCCAATTGGAAAGTAAATTAGAAGCTACGAATCGAATCAAATCTAAATTAGAGAATCGATAGTCTACTTCAAGGGAGAGCTATTCAGTTTCAGATACAGATCCCAGAAAACAAGACTGTTCTTTTGTTTGTAAGTTTAGTTATCTTTTAGATGTGAACAAATTAAAGTCGTGATTTGTAATAAAATGAAAACTAGAATTGTACCAAGTTGTATGATAATAGTGATGCTGATTCATGTCTATTCGTGTGATAATTCTATCATATATGCCTGTGATACTATTGCGGTTTATTGAACCTATCATGTTGTGTAGAATTTGGTGAATGAACCTATTATATTGTATAGGAATTTGGGAATGAAAACTATCATGTTATATGTAGGTTCGATGATTCTATCTTGTTATGTTACATACAAGTTTTAGGCTAACTCATGTCATATATGCCTAAATGTTTAGATCCACATGCCTCTATGTTAGATCTATGTTAACTTGATTCAACCCCTAAGCAAGTTCACAGCTACATGCCTAATTAAGTTGTGTAGTTCTATATATGTAAACTCCTATTTATATGCTTATGATTCATGTTGAGCATATCTAAAATTGCAAGTTCATAATTAAATATATATTGTTCTATGCCAAATTCATATGACGCATGCGTAGTTAGATCCATATTTTTATGATGTTGGAATGTTACATGTTCCTCTTTTACCCCTTTTGTTTATGAGTTAGGCTAAGTAGCGAGCCTAACATTCTATGTGATTTATGCGAACGTATAACGGGGGTAACGTTGGGAAAATACTAAATTACATGTTTTGGCATAGTTTGGTAGCATGAATGGTATAATTTATATACCTAAAAATTAAGAGCATGAATTAGGGAATATTTGGGGCATGACTTGAATGACAACAATTGATTGATAATTTACATATAAACATGAAGGATAAATATGTAAATTTAGTAAAAGACGAATATGCCTAACCCGAGGTTAGATTGAGTTACGGTATAAGACTGCCCGGAACCGCCCGGAAAATCCAGCAACCGTAACAATATAGATCTAATGTGAGAGGTTAGCGCATTAAGCCCAAAAGAACCCGAGGTTAGACTGAGTTGCAGTGTAAAACTGCCCGGAACCGACCGACACATCCAGTGACCGCAACAATACATGTCTAATGTGAGTGGTCGGTGCTTTAATGAATGAATTAAAGCTAAGACAGGAATGGTAGGGTTAAGTTAATTAAGGTAACACTTACCAATACAACATGTTAACTAAACAGATGGGTGGGGTTAGGTTAATTTGAGAACACTTAACCATTTTAACATGTTGATTAGGAAACCCTAGTAACGGGGACTCATTTCAGCAGTAACCCACATAGATGTATCATGGTACCCTGAACTTGGCAGGGTGGGGCATGATTACTGGGCTGATTATAAGTGGTCAAAACAACGGTGGGTGGTGCGTCAGTGTAGGTTCCAACGGAGTACGGGCGTGCACATACTCCGGAGTGGAAAAAGCAGGCACTGGGCATCAGTAGTTATACACTGTGCATCTAGAATTGTGTTGGCTTGCCAACATAGGATTTGATACACCCCGTGGTGGGAGCAGCACAGGTATCTACAATCAAGCGGGGGCCAAATGATACAAGTAGTAAACATAGAGCCGATCGATAAAAAGGGGATTACTTTGTTATGAACATGTGAGGCTGGCTGAACAACGGTTAGTAGGTGCAGAGAAATAGAAATGGGTGCGATAGTACATTCAATTTAAACTGCCTTATTCTGGTTTATGTTATCTTGTTATTCTGGTATTGTCCTATTTTCAGTTTATTCCAGTCATGATCCTTTTTCTTGTTCACATACTGAAAAATCACTGGACTTACCAGACTTATGTCTGACCCATTTTTCTTTCGTCTTCTTTTCTTCCGTCTTCTTTTCTTCCGTTCCCCCCCCCCCCCCAAAGTCCGCAGGGAGGGAACACCTCAGCTTAGTTCAGACCTTTTGCAAGCTTGAAGAGAGTAGATGTATTGCTTGGACTCTCCTTTCCTGGGATATGGCTTTGGATACACTCTTAATGGGGATTATGCTACTTTATTATCTTTTTATGCTTCTTTATGTTTCAATCAAGACAGAGATTTTGTTGTAATAATTTGGAAGTGGTTTTAAGATAGTTTGTTGTAATGTTTTGACAGAACCACGTGCTTATGAAATAAATTTAGTTTTTCCGTTGCTTATATGTCTGTCTGGTAAATTATCTGTATCTTTTACCTATAGCGCTCTACCAAAGTTAAGGCATTCCCTTTGTGAGTGACCTTAACGGAGGTGGGGTGTCTCAAATATCTTACTCGATCTATATCTTTCCCAATTTGATCGATTAGTTGGACAGACGGCGGCGGCGACGTGCACATGTTTATGGTGGATGTGCATAATTTCCCTCCTCATGACAAAACAAACATTTTGGTGCCTGTAGCGCCAAACACCTTCATGGGAAACACGTTTTAAATCAATATGGTCCCCAATATCCTAAGATGTGGGTCTTTTGTTCTACTTCCTTATTCTTTCTTCCCTCTTCTTCTTTCTTTAAAAACAAAACCAATGGAGGGAATCTTGGAGATAACCAAAATTCTCCCCTAATTTCAATATTGGATGATTTAAAATATTTTAAGTTTAAAAACGAAATAACTACATTACTTGAGTAATTGCCTACGTACCAAAGTGGGATCAAGCTCGACTTAGTTCAAAAATCAAGGAATTGCATCATCGTGAAACCAACACAAACATAGAAGGTATCTTTTGGATTTGAACATTTACTTTGTTTAAACCATTCAAAGCCTTATCGAGGTTTTAGGTTGATCAGATCTTAAACCAAGTATTCCTAATGATAAAATTGGAACAATCACACATGTTGATTTTCTTATGTAAAGTGCCTTGTGTTGCTCAATACATTAAAGATCAGGTGCTTTTAATCCTGGGATCATGAGTCTACTTTAGAAAACGATCATACTTTCTTAGGAAATAGTATAATTTTCATACTTATATAGGTGAGTTTCTTAAGGTGTTTCTACGAAACACCTTTTAAGGTATCTAGACTTATTAAGTATATTTATCCTTCCTTTGGTCTTGCAGAATCCAACACTAAATATTATGGGAGTTTCCGACTTAGTGTTCCATAATCATTCTCTTAAATTATTAGTAATTATTGAGCTTTATATGTCCTTCTTAAAACATAAATTAGGTTTTGGTTAAGGATGATCAACCTTCACTCACTGACCTTAGTCCTATTACCCTAAACTTCATAGAAACCATTGCCTTTGGATGACTTCTTGTAAGCAGATCAACCAAGTTTTTCTTCGTTTCCATTTAGTCAACAATCATTACTTCACTTTTGAGTATCTATCTTATCATTCGATGTCTTAGACTCGCTTGTCTAGACTTCCCATTATATGTCTTATTAGAGACATTGTATATTATAGACTGATTTATCACAGTTAATCAAGATTGCTGGAGAAGGCTTCTTCCACAATGGAATTTATATTAACAAATTCCTAAGCCATTCTGCTTCCTTTCATGCATCTGCCAATGCAATCAATACTTACAACATTACTGAATCATACATAGGTTTTCTTCTCGGAATTCCAACACATAGTAATACCTCTTAATGTAAAAATCCATCCAGTCGTAGACTTATATTTGGATTCTACATTGTCCAATTCATCACTCTATCCTTTTATTACAGCAATGTATCCTTTATAAGATAAACCAAAGTTAATGGTTCTTTTCAAATAAAGCTAAAACTTTGGATGTATATTTTCAATGTTCGAAACCTGGATTACTCGTTTATCGACAAAATATAATTATATTATGTTTGATGTCGGATCTGGTGCAATGCATAACATGTATAAGACTCCCAATACCACTAGAATACTCAAGTTGAGAATGGTTCATCCAGTAATCTTTTCTTATTTAAAACTAGGATCTAAAGTAGTTGATACTAACTTGTCATAATAATGACCGTACTTTTTGGGTACTTCTCAGTGTGATGAGATTGAGTTAGTAGCAACTCCTCCTCTTTCCGAATGATTTTAATTCCTAAAATAACATCAGTCTCTCCTGGATCTTTCATATCAAAATTAGAAGATGAAAACTTCTTAGTTTCATTTACATATGGTATATTAGAAACAAATATTAGCATGTCAACAACTTATAAATATATTATAACATAATAGATGTTATTCGATTTGCTATGGATACATTTATCAACAACATTAACAATGAATGTATATGACAATACTACTTTATCAAACTTCTCATGCCATTTCATGGGAGCTTACTTCAGGCCATAAAGAAACTTTACTAATTTGCAAAATTTCTTTTTTTTTTGTCCTGGGGTTTTGAAGCCTCTAGGTTGTTTTATATATATATATATATATATATATATATATATATATATATAGCTCTTCTTTTAAATCTCTACTTAGAAAATTCATCTTTACTTCCATTTGACGTATGACTAATTTATGAATTGATACAACTGTCATTAAAAACGTATAAAAGATATGTGAGCAACTGGAGCATAGGTATAAAAGCAATCTACTCTATGTCTTTGCTTATTTCCTTTAGTAACTAATTTGGCCTTAAATGTATCAGTGGGTCCATTTGTATTCAATTTTTTCTTAAGCGTCCACTTACATGAACATGATTAGCACTTGGAGGTAAATTAGTTAAAACCTAAGTTGTTTAACGGTATGGAATTAATTTCATCATTAATAGTTTCTTTTGAGAAAATGGAATCTCTGGAACTCACAGCCTCAAAATAAGTTTTAGGATCTATATCAACATTCACTACGTGTCTAGTTACATTAAGGACTTCGTCCTTATTACCTTCTTTAAGATTTCTTATAAAGTCTAGACCATGGTCCTTCTCTCTTCTTACACTTTTACTTCTTCCTTGTTCAATATCATTATTTAAACTGATACATCCATGTTGTTTTATGCAGGAGCTATTCATCATCATTGATATCATTAGTTGTATTTGATTCTAGACTAGATGATTTCAATCGAATTTCAACATTTTGACTTTCAAATAATTCTACATCTATGGGTTCTATAACTTTTAAGGTGTCAAGAATTAGGAAACTATAAATTATACTAGTAAGTGAATAACCTATGAAAACGCATTTAAACCTTATTATCTAACTTTTGGTCATTTATTGTTTGAAATTTTATTGGAAAATTTTGCGATTCAAGACGATTCTGATGATAATGTCGTACTTCTGACTTTAAGGATTTACATAATAGATTCTTTCAAACAATAATCCAACCCACCAAGATTTTTTTTATCGAACTACTAACTTTAGGATTCAATGAAGTCTTAGAACATTGTAACCAGATTAAAGATTTGTACGTTCTTGACCTGAACAAAAACATTTTGATTTGATTTATGATGATGCAAAAATTCAAGGTAGATTAGAGTGGAGAAGAAGAAGATAGAATATGCAATTTCTTTGTATTTACAACATCCTACAGGCATTGAAAATCTGCACGAATTGGCAGAGTTTTGAAACACGCTGATGACATTGTAGATGTATGAAGAAGAAGAAGAAGAAGAATTCTTATTATTATTCTCCACTGATCTGGATGTTGCTATTTATAACAGTGGAGAGATGTCCTTTCATCAAGCGTTGTGACTGTTCCAAATGGTTAACTGCTACAAACATTCACATTTATTCATCACCAATGGTCACGCCTCTTCAAATTCTCAACGGATCAGAACTGTTGGGAACAGTAGCGTTCGTTTTTCACATCTCTTCAAACTTCCAATGGTCAAAAACCATTATTGTGTCCATAATGGGCTGAAATCCGACCGCTTTATAGATTTTATCGAGAACACTTTGATTTGATTTTCGATGATGCAAAAAATTGGAGATATAATAGAGTGGAGAAGACGAAGAGAGAATTTGAAACACTCTGATGGCGTTGTAGATATATGAAGAAAAAAAGAAGAAGAACTCCCCATTAATCAGGACGTCGCTATTTATAGCAGTAGAGAGATGTCCTTTCGTCAGGTGTCATGACTATTCCCAACGATTCTGAATCTTTACGAATAGCATGTCAATTCATTACGGTTATGCCTCTTCAAATTCCCAACAGTTTGAAAACCATTGCTAATGGTCGCTTTCGTTCATCACATCTCTTCTGATTCCAATGGTTGAAAATTATTGTTGTGCCTACGACGTGTTGAAATCCAGTCTGCTTACAGACTTTATCTAAAAATATGTTACTACCTCCCGACCCGGCCCAGTTCGATCGGTCAGACTGCGGCGGCACACTCGTGCGTGTGTTGGATGTGCATGATTTTCCTTCTCATAACAAAGTAAATATTTGGCTGCCCAAAGTGCTCAACCCCTTTATTAAAAACAAATATTTAAACCAATATGGTCCCCATACCCAAGATTTGGGACTTTTGTTCTTTTTCCTTCCTTCCTCTTTCCCCTTCTTTCCTCTTCAATAACGTAACCAAATGAGGAAATTTTGGAAATATAAAAGATATATATACCATTGTTTCCAACATTGTACTCAAAAATTTTCTTTAGTTATTTAATATAATTATAATTATCAAAAGGTAAAATTGTATCAAAATTGTTTAGCAGCCAAACAATTGTACTGATATGTCTTATCTAAGAAATATTCAATTTTATATGAATTATCCTTGCTGGTTACTTTTCCAAACATCTGGTTATGAATATTTTGACCATACTGAAATTATCTAGCTTCTGCAGACCTGGTTAATCTCATATCAAGTTATGCATATGCAAAACCATAATTTTCATAACCGTACGTGCATCAAACAATGATAGTCCAAGGATGAAGGTTTTAAAGGTTTGATTAGCCGAACCATAAGAACCGTGAACTTATGAATTTTAATTCAAACAAGTACATTAATATATGAAAATTGTAATTTGGTAAGATTTTTTTATTAATAGTTGGTTTGGAAACGCAAACTTTTGGTCTGACTGTAAACTTCCAAAAAATGCCTTTGCATATCTTTATCTTATAAATTACTTAAAATTAGGATCTAACGATTAAAACACTTTTCAAATTCAAACTGTGTTTCTACTAATAGTAAAAAATATTATTATTGCTTAAAAGTAGGATCTAGCAAATAAACATTTCTTACAATAATACTTTTATAAATTACAACACAAATAAAAACATGAACTAATAAAAAGTTAGGTATTGCAACATAGAAATGAAAATTCAAACTTCTTACACATGATTCAATGCAGAAAATATAATTAGCTATTCGTGCAAACCATCTTCTCCTGAGTGCGTTAAACATAACATGGATCACACTTAAAGCATACGTCATGATCACGAGAGAAATTCGTACCATAACGCTCGTAAAAGTAAAAGAAAAGGAAAATTGTACAACTAAGCATATATAAAACATGCTACTGGCAAAAGAGATGTTGGTAATATAAATAGTTTCAAGGAAACAAATGAAGTGACATAAAAAGAAACCGACCTTTCATAGTGACCGAAAAAACTGATGGAAATCCAAAATTCTCCTAGCAAATTAATCAGCGACCATTACCAGAATTTCGTCCTCCGCCATTGCCTTCTCCCAGTCAGCCTCCACTGGCAATAAACAGGTATATTATGGCGATATAATAAGAAACTTATTATGGAGATGTAACAGGAAACTTATTATGGAGATATAAAGGAAACTCATTATGGAGATATAACAGGAAACTTATTATGGAGATATAAAAGGAAACTTATTAGGATATATTTTATAGGATATGTTATATTCTACTTTATTGGTTTCTATATATTTGATTGTAAAAACTTGTATGAAGAGAGGTGTATTATATGTAATGAAAGCAAGTTACTTTTCTCCAAAACCTCTTAGTTTTATTATGGTATTAGAGCGAGGCTAAAGAGAGGGTAGAGAATGAAAAATAAGGGCTTCATCAAAATTGGTAATGGAGACTAGGTCATTTGTTGCGCCACCTCTCCTTTCTCTGTCATTCTTACCCCACCAATTGCTCTCCTCTCAAACATCGTTCTTCCTCTCATATCTAAATCGTAACTATCCATAATCACCCATTTTATTCGGATCTGATGAACCCCAATGTTTTGATCTAGCGCGGAATCCTTATCTCAAACGTGATTTGGACAGTTCCATAGCTCTGCCAATAGTGACTGTTTACAGCAGATTGTGTGTGCTTTGGGTTTTATGACCTTCATGGTTTTGTTTCAGATTAGGTGATCTCTATGTGTCTTATTCGCTGAGGTGTAATGTTTTTCCATGAAGAATTTCTTTGGTTCTCTGATTAGATCATTTATTTTGCTACGACAATTTTTTCTCCTTTTGGAGCATGTCAAGTTGTATAATGCTATTATCGGTATGTGCAAGTATGGTTTTCTAAAGTGATTTGCTTAATGAAATTTTTGGTTTTTAGTTCATGTAATTTATTTTGGGTATCTACTCCATTCGTGGAAATGTAATGTGACAGCCTTTTGCAAATGTTTGTAAATGGTTAGCTGCAGTGTTTTGGTTAATCCTGTGTGGTGACTGGTAGTGGTCGGTCCACTTTAAAAACCATTGATGTGGCGGTTCACTATAAAAACAGTTTGTAGTAGTTAAAAAGAAAAAGGAAAAAATAGAAATGGTTTGTTTGTTGAATATTGGTGTTTGCACAAAAGGAGTTTGGTGGTGTGCAGTTGATGTTGTAACTGTTGTTGGTATTAAAGTTGTGGTTTGTTTATTGAATATTGGTGTTTGCACAAAAGGAGTTTCGTGGTGTGCAGTTGATGTTGTAATTGTTGTTTGTATTAAAGTTGTGGTTGGTTTATTTAATATTGGTGTTTGCACAAAGGGAGTTTGGTGGCGTGTAGTGACGATGGTTAAAGTTGTAGTTGAGTTTCAGATTTGAATGGTAAGGGCATTGTGATGTTGAGGTGAATGAAGTTTGGTATGATATCTTATAACTGTTGTTTGTATTAAAGTTGTGGTTTGTTTGTTGAATATTGGTGTTTGCACAAAGAATGTTTGGTGGTGTGCAGCTGATGTTGTACGTGTTGTTTGTATTAAAGTTGTGGTTTGTTTGTTGAATATTGGTGTTTGCACAAAGGGAGTTTGGTGGTGCAGTGACGATCGTTAAAGTTAAGTTGAGTTTTAGATTGAATGGTTGGGGAAGTGTGATGTAAAGGTGAATGAAGTTTTGTATGGGATGTTTTAATTGTTGTTTGTATTAAAGTTGTGGTTTATTTGTTGAATATTAGTGTTTGTACAAAGGGAGTTTGGTTGTGTGCAGTGATCGGGTCGATGGTTTATTGAATATTGATATTTTGACATAGGCACTTAGTCGTCAATAGTTTGGATATTTGTTGCGCAATTTGCCAATTTTGATAGAAAACAGATATATTATGGAGATTTGGTTTGATTTGAATCATGATATAACAGGAAACTTATTATGGAGATATAACAGGAAACTTATTAGGATGTATTTTATGTGATATGATAAATTCTACTTCATTGCTGTACTTATATTTGATTGTAAAAACTTGTATAAGAGAGGTGTATTATCTGTAATAAGAGCAAGTCATTTTTCTCTAAATCTTTTTACTTTTATCATGGAGCTGAGCCTCCGGATCCTCCAGACCTTGCGTTCCCCTCCTTATGTTCGCAATCAACAATTGATGAAGACGACTTCTAGCTCGTCACACGCAGGAGAAGTCGCCCAAATCTGAAATCACCGGTGCCATCTCACAGAGCCGCCTCCTCCTCGCAACAGTCGATGACATCTTATCCACCTTCTGCAGAAAACCCTATTTTTGCAACTAATAATCGGACAAACCCTAGACAACATAAAGGGAAAGAGAACGTTACTTCAGAGAGACAGGATGCAGCAGGAAGACTACATACTAATCATAAGCTGCGGCTACCACCAATGTCAGATTCAAATCAACAAACCATCAAGGAAGGTTCTGCCACTAAAAATAATTGTATCCCCTCTTCCATCAAAAACAACGATTACGTCATGGCTTAATCAAAACGCTAATGGCAAACCGATCCCTATGGGAGTTGCCTAAGCGTGGAAAGAAGTCGTCTCCAGTAATCAGGTTTCTGTTCCTATCTCTCTTCAGGTTTTTCAACCTAAGGATCATCAAAAAAATTAAATGTGCTACAACGCCCAATAAGTTAGTTCAAACGGGTAGACAACTATGGGAGAACGTCATAGTAATATATTGTGACCCACAACGTCCGTTAATGTCACTCACAAAGGGAATGCACTAAGTTTCGTGAAGTGTTATAGGTAAACCGAAACATAAATATTACAAGACAAATATAAAATAACAGCGGAATTAAAACTTTATTTATAATAAAGCATCGTGGTTCAAAAACATCACATGTCTGAAATACACAAAAACCATTACAACATAAAAACTACTGTCTTGTACTTTAAAACATCAGAGTACATGAAAGAAGAAAAATTTTGCAAAAAAAATATAGCCATAGTAATAAGGATAGGAGCTTGAGCCATACATCTAAGGAGCTCCAGAAAAATGTAAGCAGAATCACGGTCAAGCCTGAGTGTTCCCACCCAGAGAACCTAGGGGGGAATGGAAGAAAGAAGAGGAAACAAAAAGGGTCAGACATAAAGTCTAGCGAGTCCAGTTACTTTTAGCAAGTAAATAAATAAAAGTAGCATGACAGACATATAAAGTGGATAAGAGAGAGATAACTACATAAAAGGCAGGTATGACAAGGTAAACAGGATAAGATGTATACACTTCTCTAGTGATTACTCTGCACTACTACTAGTATAAGTAAAATGAGATGATCCCTTCCACTATAAGATGGTAGACTTAGGCATACGTCCAAATGTACCCTAACTACTACCTTAATCGATCGACTCCATAATCCGTGTAGATACTCTGTGCCGGCCCCACCGTAGGATGTATCACGTCCTAAAGTGGCAACTCTTCGCTGATATGCACAACCCCATATCTACAGGTGTCACGGTCGTCTTTTCCCCCTCTGCCCGACCCATACACGCACATGACTCGGTCGGTTTGCGCCGCCCACACCCTCCTCTAAGTTTGGATCTCTTACAATCAGTTTAGTAAGCGTGCCCCTTCTCCGACCTAATTCAGAGTACTTTGTTTGATACCTACTCCGGGTTACTAACTGAAACGAGTCCCACACAATATGATACAAGCTCTCCCTTTTTTCTTGTATCCTCTATTAGGTTTTCCACAGGTTATATTTACCCTAAAAGGTGTCTTTAATTATATAACCCCAATCTTTCTACCGGTTATGCTTACCTATAAGTGTCTCTAATACATAACCCCCAATTGGTTAAATTTTGTGGGCCTATATTTAAATATTACCCACCCATCTCAGATATACTTAACTTAACCCTCCCATTGTTCAACCAAGTTTACTTATCCCCTATTCATGTTTATGTTCATCCAATCCACATGGATTCAACTAGGTTAAGTATTTCAATTCCTTACCATGTCCATTTATGGTTTATAATAGGCTAGACCTCCCACATTAGGCCTACAGCTTTTGGATGTTGGATATGCCGGTCGGGTCCGGGCAGACTTCTTCCACAAGTTGGGCCTAACCTCGTGTCTTAGCCCGTCACATATTTGTGCACTTAGACCCCTCACATTAGATTCAACATTTGCGGTTGCTGGATATGTCGGTCAGGTTCAGGCAGACTTGCACCACAAATGCAGTCTAACCTCGTGTCATAAGTGTAGTTACAGTTTACTGTGATCCTAGGCATTTTAATTATTAACCAATCAATTATACCTATGTCCTTATAGGTGTTCATGCCCATTTACCCAATTATATTCATAATGGATCATATGCCCAAATTCATATTCATTATTCAAATTATGCCAATTCTAATGTTTTCCCCTCGTTCCCTAACTAATGCATTTGCATATATTTGGCGGCATGCCTAGGCTAGAAAGTAGCCTGGCCATAAATAATAAAAGGGAAAGGTGATGGGAAGATAACAATAGTGATTATTCTTAATAAAAGTGACATAGACATGTAATTGACATAGTGATAAGGTGGACATATAAAAATAGATCTAGTGAACATGTGATAATAAAACTAGATCTAACATACTAAGGACGTCCTAATTGGAATGAATAAATCTAAATAAGGATTCATATGTCCAATCAATGACATATCTAAATTAATCACAACATGATAGGTACAAGATGATCTAGATGGAGAATTAGATCTAAACATGGTTTTAATTGCCCAAATAGTGACAGATCCAAATTAGCCACAAACATTGATAAATGTCAAGATCCACATATGTGACATGATAAATTAACCACAAGTGAATTAGATCTATAAAGGTAAATCTTAGCATGATAGAGTTTAAGATCCAAGAATATCATAGATTCATAATTTATAACAGATCCAAATTATAGTCATATCACGTTTTACTTTTAATCATTTAAATCTAAAAGTAACTAAACTCATAGTGTTTGGATTTTAGAAGATAGAAGAGGAATTGTTGGTGTTGAATTCAGATCTATACTTGAATCTCTAACTGAGTAGCTCTAGCTGATAGTTGTTGAAGAAAAGGATTTAATTCAGTTCAGGCACCAGCAGCGTTTGGCCTCCATTGATTTTCAGTGTAGAAAACAAGAGAAATGAGCCTTTATTTATAGCTGTCAGCCTCCAGAATTCGACTGCCATCTCAGCCTTAGGGAGGTCGACCCCTCCTTTATGGGGTCGACCCCCCCTTATGGGTTTGACACCCCTACTATGGGGTCGACATCCCTGGGGCGGGAATTTTGCCATCTACGGGATTTTCGAAATTTGAACTAAAATTCTGTTTTCTGGATAGGTTTGAACTGATATATATATATATATATATATATATATATATATATATATAAAATTATCTTGTGCGTATACAACTTCAATCCTTCATAACTTCTTCATAAGATGTCCGTTTTACGCAAACCAAATGTCTATCTTGACCAGAATTTCGAGACGAACGCGATAACATAGTCTGTTTCCCTTAATTCTTAACATTAAATTAGTTATTATTTAATTTATCCACTTTTAGTGTTTTCAAAATTACGGGGTGTTACATATATGTCGTAGGTTCCAGACCTCATATTCCATTTCTCATAGCTTACATCAATAGAGGCCAATGGGGGCCGGATTTCAGACTTTATTCTCAAGATGATGTTTTTTTATCATCAATTTTTATATAAAAGAAGATGGTGATAAAATAATCGGGAAAGGACCTTATTTTTATAACAGAAAATTAATGATGGTGAAAAGATGATCATTGGGAACGTAATTGAATAAACATTTCTTAAGTTCGGTTCCAATTTGGATTCATCTTCCTGTTCTGCCTTTAGAATATAGGACAACAGAGGCAATCGGTAGAATAGTGTTTGTATCCAATCAAACTAGATTAGGTGACGGAAGAAATTCAGAGAATTGCGTTTGCTAGCTGAAGATGACCAATTAATCATGCAAGATGTGAAATATGAATAGAAGCCTTCAGTGTGTTCAAACTGCAGGAGTTTTGGACACCTAAATAGTCTGTGTAAGTTCCCAAAGGTCTGGGTCCCTAAGCAGTCAGATCCCCAGAGTTGCAACAGACAGACTATGGATATTGACTTACGATCGCAGTCAAGCCAGGATCAGAATAATCCTTCATTACAGGCTCAAGAAGATGTACCCATGTGTCATCAAAGTTCTAAAGAAAGGAATTCAGCGAAGGAGGAGCATCAAGATTTGCATATGCAAAAGGTTACTCCACATGATTCTTTGTATCATCGATCTACGAATGAAATTACTTCTATGGCTACTGAAGAAGAGGCTGATACAGAAAAAGCGATGGAGATTCCTGATAGCACATATTTGGACAATTCTACTTCAGGTCTGCATCTAGACATAGGGCAGTTAGAAAAGTCAGATCCGACGACGAGCCTTTCGAGTTTTAGGCGGCTTCTGATCTGGAGTTATTGATAATCCTGCTTGGAATGCACTGGTTACTAAAATACAGGACAAGAAGAAGAAGAAGGTGAAGAAGTTTAAGAAATTTGAGTCATTATCCTCTTCTGGGCAGGGTGCGTCTTCAGGATAGTAGTGAGGAGATCACTGCCCAGAAAGAGGTATATTTAATTGTGGTTTTATAGTCTGTCTTTTAGTTTTGAACTTTTGCTAGTCTTGTATAAGTCAATAGGTGTTTTTACATTTTACATCTTTAGTTTGTGTAGGATATTTCAATACGAGTGAGTAGTCTGTCACTTGTTTGAAATTGTACAACTATAGATTTAAAATTATATATATATATATATATATAATTTTACTTATTTTAGCTGTTTTTGTATAAATTAACTTTTGGTCCATGGTGTACGTATATATTTACATATTATATATATAGCCTGATTTTTTTGATCGAGTAGTGTGATTATTTTGATTTAATGGAAAACAAGGTTTGATTGGACCCCGGATTGGCACAGGATTTATGGTTTTTCTGGTTGGACTTGGATTGTTGTTCCGGTTCGATTCTTGAAACACTGGATTGAACAAATTTTGATCCACATCAGTGATGTATGTAGTCCAGTTAACCTAATTCAACTTATTGGCATCTTAAATGAAATTGAGAGCTCTTTAATACTGTTCATCTTATGTAGAACTGGGAGCCCTTTTATACCCTACACTGTTTTATTCTAAATTACCTTTGTTTTTTATTTCAAGTAGGGTATAGGATTAATTTCAATCAGATATAGAATCAACTCAAGAAGCAGCTTATCTAATGTGAATCGCGTACTCACTACCAACCATCATGGAAGCAACACTAGCCGAGTATAACCAAATTATGAATTTAATTACATACCATACACACAATATATCATTCAAGTTTTTGATTATAACCTATTCACATATGATTCACATGCACCAATTTCCATCACTACAAATGCTCCAATTTGCCATATATCAAAACATCACTCAACAACTATATACTAACCTTTAATCAACATCATATGAGTCCCATCGAGGAAGGCTTCGGCGGTTTCATGTCATAACCATTGGAATACGTATTCGCTCTCCCAATCACCGCCACCAACTCAAACCCGCCATCCGCACCCGCTCCATCAACCTTAGGCGCCGGCGGGCAAGAAAAACTCCTATAACCCTTCAACGCGCCCTCACTAGACAAAGGCACTACCACACTCCTCCCTTCCTCATCTACCAACCTCGTACAAAAACTCCCATCCTCTATGTCATAAAAGTTCCCAGTCCTCACCTCCTGCGCAAGCGAGCACGACCAGCAAAACAACCACTGCACAAGATCAGTCACAATAGGCCTCCCGCAGCAGATATCTTTACCCGGCAGCCTAAATTTCCGCCTCATTTTGCTCCTCCAATAACCCCCGTAAAACAGCCCCAGAAAACAAACCACCACCCCGGAACCCGCCACCACTATCTTTATCGTATCATCATGTATATTCAACGCGGTTATCGCAAACACCCACAGCGGCGATAGGAATATCGCCACAAACGTAAATATATGCACGTACATGTTCCCTAATCCCAGTCTCTCCATATTCCATCCAAAAACACAAAACATGCAAAAGAACGATGAACAACACACCGTTGCGTCATCGCAACAGTCGAATGTCCCCCCCACCCACTCCGGCGATGTCACCACAATCCTGCGTTCATCATACATAGCAGTAGTAGCAGTAGCAGTAACAGTGTCAGTTCCCTCAGGTTGTACAGAGCTTTCAGTTTCATCAGGGCCCTTTTTACCGAGCGGGCCATGGAACGTGTACCAAGCGGCGAGTACGGGTGCTGCGACCCCCACACCAAGTAGCAGGTACTGGGGCCACTCGGGGCGGTTGTCCTTGGACCAGCCCCAGAAGAGGGCGCAGTACATGAACTGGTCAAAGCAGGTTAAATGGAGGAGGAAGACCACGAAGCCCATGTGGGCTCGTTCGTGCTTCCTTTGAAGCCCTTTCCTCGAGTACAGGCGGCGGGCTTCGACCTGGTCGTTGGGTCGCCAGCGCACGACGAGGACGAGGTGATGGGTGATGGTGGGGTACTGGTACACGCACATGATTGTGAAGAGGGCGTTGAGTATCTGGTTGGTAACTTCCTCCCACCTATCGCGGCGTTTGTGGCTCTTCAGGGCGTCGTCCAGGAGTCCGGACATGAGGATGAGGAGGAATATGATGCCGATGGCGCAGAGTCCGGTCCAGATGAGGACGGCGATGGTGTACGGGCTTTTGAGCTGCTTTTTCAGTGCTTGGGAGATGGTCTTCCACTTGATTTTGCGGACGAACGGGACGCGGAAGCGTCTGGCTTTGAAGCCGAACTTGAGGAACCAGTCGTTGGTGGGCCGGGCCCGTAGGAAGTCCAAGAGTCTGGGCTCGTGCTGTGGGGTTTGGGGGATGAGGCCGTTTTGGATTGTTGGGACGTAAATAGGGATGAAATCCGATAGTTTTGGCCCGTTTGGATCGAGCTCCTGACTGTGACTGATTCCATTTAGGGTTTGAGATGAATTTGGGGTTCGGAAACTGGATTCTTCTTCAATCTCTGGGTTGTGTAAATCTCCATTTTGCACTGGATCCATTATGTTTCTTTTATTGAGGGCAAACATATGAAACCGATACCTGGATTATGGTGAAGAAGCATTAGTTTATGAATTCGAACTACTTATCCAAATATACGAATATATATCTTGTTTACGTACTTTGTATACATCTGAATATGCCTAAGTTACAAGATAAAAGCATAGGGATGATGGTTATTTTAGTTAGTAAATGGCTTAGGATGATATTTACGTTGGAAAAAACATAGGAATCATGTACACTTACTATAGCTGCACATCCACATCACTTCATTAAAGAATGGGTTAGCTTGAGCAATGTTAATTTATTACAGTAACCAAATTTGAATGTTGACTATTGTACCATATATATATATTGAATAGAAAGTTCTGCAGTTTGATTTGGTCGTAGACCCAGTGTCTCTGCTATAAGAAAGTCGCAATTGTTGAAGAAAACAATTGATTGTTGCTTAATAAATACAGGCACGGTGGTTTGAAAACAAAAGATAACATAATTGTGATAAAAAAGATATAAATATTAAATCATTTGTCGTTATATGAAATCACGAGGTTATCAAATTGAATGTCGTTTTGTTGTAGACAAGAAAAAGAAAATGAGAAATAGAAATGAGGTTGATAAAAGACTATTATTTCATTAAAAAAAAAAGGAAATGCTAAGCACACTCTCCCTTAAAGTTAGGGAGAGTGTGCTTAGCATTTCTCTTAAAGAAAAGTATTAGCTTGAACATTGCTAACTTATTTTTAATAATAGATCGATACATTTGGTGATTTGGTGTCGTACATTGATGTTAACTATCAAAAATAACCCATTGGTATTACTTAAAAATATATAGAATATTATATAATTATACCTTCTTTATGAATTCAATCAATTCTTTAAGCAAACATTGACAAATTTTAAAAACACACAAAAATACAATCCAACAAACAAGTTTTTATCTTTATCAAACCAATCGTTAGAAATATTTTCTTACAGTCTTTATCCAAAGTTAATTTTTCTGAAACCAAAATAATACTCCTCCTTTCTCGGAATTGCTTTCTACAATGTTTTTAGTGGTTCAAAATCTGATATCCAAATTTTCTCTAAAATATCCATTATATTTTAAATTTATTTAAGATCTACCGTTAATATCTTATTTCTACTATAATATGTTTTGATAGATCTAAATAGATTTATTTACAAATGTAACAAATTTTCAAATTAATCATATCATTGTTGATTAATTTAAAAGCACAATAATTTTTTATTAAATTCTATAATCAAACGACCAGTTTCTCCACCGTCACGCAGTTGTACTAGTTAATAGTTTGTTTGGAAGAGCAAATTTTCGATCCAACCGTAAACTTCCAAAATTGTCCTCGATACACGGTTCTTTAAATAATTATTATCCTAAAAAAACATCTAAATAGAAATTTTTTATTTTTGTTATATATGTTCGCTTCGCCTAAAACTAGGATATAACAAATATTTTCTTTTATAAATAATTAAGCTTAACATATATTTTCACAATTTATTATTAACAAAAACAAAATTTAACTCTAATAAACAAATAGTTGTAATTTAAAAATAAAATTTAAACCATGTATATATGATTCTGATGCAAAAACATCGGTTAATATTTAAGAAAATCATTTCTTTTACGCACATCAAACACATAGTTTTTGAAAAAAAAATTGTTAAGCACATAATTTTAAAAAAAAAAAAAAACACTAGCATTCCTTAAAATTAATATATAATAGTTAAACTTTCTATACAAAATTCAAACCGTCTTTCGCTAAGTATTAAGAAAATAATTAAAGTAACTAAAAATAAGAATAAAAAATAATTAAACTTCACAAAATTTTCATTAATTAATAACGCAAATTAAAATTAAAATTAATAATAAAAAAACATTGCAATTTAAGAATAAAAAACCGAAGTACTTATACATTATTATAATTTTTAATGTAAAAATATAATTAAATAGTCATACAATACTTTTTTTAATATGTTAAACATTTAAATATTTCTTTAGAAAAACAATTTATGCGTGAATCACACAACATGAGCATATGCAAAGTTCGTAGTTGACACTCGTTCTAATAGCAATATTTTACTTGAGCAGAATAGACTAAAATATCATTTGCCCTTGGTCCGAGACATCCTTGTTTGAAAAGGTCGCAATCGCTGGGTAACTTATTATAAGTTTCCCTACATAGGAAATCTAAATCATGTGGCAACATAAAATAACAATGAAAATCTTTTTAGTTTCCATCAATCGTTTCTACGTTTCTTTGTTTGTGTCAATGGATTTTCTAGACTTAGTTTAGTTTATCGAAGGCTTAGTTTTTTAAGTAACTACTTTATCATTTAGCTAGCATCAAACTTAAAATCATTGTCGCAACAGGAGAAATCAAGATCAACAAAAACCAAGTGGGTTTGTGTTAAGCTCATAGTCTAAGCAAATGTATGACAGTGTCTTAATAGTAAATTATACGTTAATTTTTCCATTAAAAAGGAAGATTATTCATTTTACATTACAAAAGATTAAAAATAAATTCTCTTTTCTGATAATAAAATCAAGAACCACCCATGTCAAATTTTCCTTTATACTGATCATATTCACATCTAAACTTGAACAAATAAGCATACTTCAAATTAACTTTCCCTGAAATCACAGTAGATGCAAATGGAAAAAATGTTATTAGTGTTAAAAAAGTGGCAAAAGATTAATTGTTTGCCGGCTGTAATGCAAAATGGATGGTGATGCTTTTGTCAGCTTGTTTAAAATCATACATATCATACAAGTCATTGTTTCGAAATGAATCTTTCAAACAGTGAAACATCAATATTCATTGATAAGTTTATGTTTACCTAAGTTCATGGAAACAAACTATTCCTTGTAACCGTTTACTGAAACGAAAACAAAAAAAACAAAACAATGTTAAGTGGGATGTCATTAACAATACCTTAAGATTATTTTGTTTAAATTTAAGTGATACTTAAACTATAGCCTTATTATATTTATTTTATAGTTCTCTTCTATTTTATTCATAAATTACGAGTACAACGAAGAAATGGTCATCTAGTTGAATAATACTGAAAATATAATATAAAATACAGTATGTTGGATTAAATGTTAACTGTATTATCAGAAAAGTTTGAAATATCAAACATGTGTACAATAGCTAACGATTTTTATCTTAAGTGACTATAATTAATTGTATCCATGTTTGTTGATCCCATTGCAGTATGTTTCTCTCTTTCAGATAATTTGCTAAACAAAAGCGTAATATAGTGCCACTGTCAAGAAAGAGTGAAAATTACTACCAAAACTCAAGAGGGACCTCACTCAGAATGCACGAATTGCAAATTTCAGTATGGTTCCAATATTATATTTTGTTTTCTCCCATAAAAGAAAAAGAAAATTCTTATGTTAATCTTACGTAGAAATGTAGAATTCCATTACCAATAAAACAAATTTTGTTCTTAAAATTGGCTTATTGGCGTTTACACTTGTCATTTTCCAAAAGGAACACCAAACCCTGAATTCCGTCATTCTCACAACTATTTTAGCCGGCCTACGTTTGTATTCACCGACCATGACTAGCCACCTCTGGTGATGTCGTCCTTTTTCTGCTGGATTTGTTCATCGGATCGATCAGATCAAAACGTAAAAATTATCATGGACGTCAACTGTAACTGTCCATTTAAAAATCTAAAATATCAACAATATAACTCATAATCATAAACATGTTTTAAATATAACTTTATTCAATAAGTAAATGATCATGTATAGCTCTTTAGTTCCAAGTCGATGCTTGAATATGATCCACTCGCTTAAAAGAAGAAACAAAAACTAGAGTATATAAAGCAAAATATGTTATTCAAGTAATCTTCACAGTGAAAAAGGTTACATACCTTACTAGAAGAGAAGGTCTGAAAGAAGATATTAACAGATTTACTTGTAGATCACCCCACCTTCCTCTTCAGAAGAAGCAGCTCAATTTTTCTACAATATAAAGCAAGGTTTTTTTATGTGAAGATAACTGATATTGGGCAGCCCACTCTCTTTTTTCTTCTCTTGTACTATTTCTAGATGGTGGGAGGAAATAAACGCCTGCTTCTAAATAATTTATACATGTCAATGTTCCACGCTAGGACCATGAAACTTTCTATGCATGAATTTTCAAATTCAAGCACTATGTTATATTAATATAGAAATATATAAGTGTGTAAGAAGAGAAAAATTCAAAGTCTGCATAGGTAATGAAGGAATGGGGAAAGAATTTTCTTCTGTTTAGTTTTCAAATGTAGTTAAAATGACACAGGAATGGTTCATTCCGTAGTCTTTGTTTTGACCATGTTTATTTCTTGCACTAGCCACAATCGACTTTGGTTTTTTGGGTCCATAATGGTTTTGTTAACAAGGCTGCGACTTGTATGATTGCATATTCAATACGTCACGACACATCGGTTGACAATCTTAATCAACTGAGAGTATTAAATATATAACTTGTAAACTCAATACTGTTCAATTGAGTAATACTAAAGCAGTAATGCTTATTTAAAGATGATATTTTGGATAAAAAGTTAACATGAAACTTGTGTGAAGGGCAAAAAAAACAAAAAGTTTGCCCAAAAGGACTAAAGCCAAAAAAGTTGCTCAAAATATCAACTTTTAGTGTAAAGTGGAAAAACAAGGGGTCTTCCATCATTTGCACTAGAAAATGTCATTTTAGGCAAATTTTTTGCCTCTTGTCCTTTTGAGTAAACTTTTTGTTCTTTTTGTCCTTATGGCAAAAATCCCCAAAAGTTAATTGTATTATTAGAAAAAAAATTTGTAGTTAAGGACGATGATGCTAACTGGTGAGTATAAGCATGAATAGACACGTACGTGTATATGCATACAGTGCATTTTTGATATAGTTGTACAGAGTTGCGTAATTATGTCATCAAATCCATGTAGGAATAAGGATATAAACTACATTATTATGGTAACGAAAGTGCTTGTTCAACCACAAATTCGTTAGTCAATTCCACCGGAAGAAATCTGGACGGTTGCCTTGTTTTCCTCCATGAATTGCGTCTCGTCCATTTTGAGATCCGTACGATTTCACCGTGTTTCCGCCGGTTGATGTAGCATTACCCTTATGGTAAAGTCTATGTGTTGAGCATGTAAAATTCTAATGATTGAGAGCTACTACAGTATGCTGCAGTAACAACAAAAGATATTGTTAGTCAAAATTATGTTTGACCCCCTCAAATGAAAGTTTTTGAATAAATAACAACTTTTGACATCGAATTATACTTTTAAATGTCAAACCGGTAAAGGAAACGAGAAAAAGAAACAAGAATGGTAACGAAATTGGGGGGGAAATCATTTTTAGAGTGGTCAGACATGGTCTCTAGTCTGTATTCACTTTTCCATTGTTTAGTTACTTAATTCTCGCTAGATGTACCTAAGTGACAATAATGATTCAATATTTGATTCCAAGAACAAAAAAGGACGGAGCTTTAATTAGATTTATGTCGGAAATAAAATTCTGTTTATAATTGTATGCGCAATGTTTTCAAGCCTTAGATTCGTTAAACGGTGTTCGTATTCAAATGTCCAGTAGTCAATTCGACATTGTCCCCAAGCAAAGTTCTCTGGGCTCTAGGTTATTCAAATCTCGAGAGCGTTGTGCCAACTTATTCCATATGGATTCCAAAAGTTCTTATGTTATTTCTTGATACTTGGTTCAAAAATCTACACTTCAAGCAATTCCCTACTGTTTTGTCATTTGAAAAGAAAAAACCTGTATAGCATCTCATGTTGACTAGCCATGATTTCATTTTGCATCTTCATCATTCTACATATAATAACCTAGCTAAATATATTAGAATTTAATTATAGAAACCTTCTACGTGCCCTACGTTGTGATAGATTTCTTCTAGCTCCAGATCAAGTTTTAGGCATTTTCATCGTCTTCTCAGTAAAAAGGCTAGAATATTAATCCAAAAATGGATTAACACACCAAATTAGTGCAAGTAGCACTCCAAATAAGAAGTAAAAGAAGGAAAGAGAAAATAACATGCGTAAATTTTATAGTGGTCTAGCGTTACGTCAACTTCTATCGGTTTTATCAGTTGTACTCCCTCCGGATTACAATCAGTTCCCTCGCATCTATGTTACAGTGGAAGTTAAAATATCTTTGAAAGAGAAAAAAGTGAATAAAGTCCCACAAAGTTCCGGGGAAAAAAGCAGAGTAAGATGAATATATCCTTTTATAATTGTAAATACATTGGTATTTGTAAACGATTGGACAACATGCAGTAAGAGGCCTGATAACAATGCGTCCAAAAGCTAAGTCAAGGTCGCACCAGAAAACTCGAGCTGATCAAAGTAACCATGATAACTTAGGTCCGACCTATGCCTATAGTTCAGGGCCGAGTTATACTCTTAATTAGTTCTCTTTACCTTCGAGTTGAGTTGTTTGGTCCTATTTTCCGTCAACTTTGAGCTAATTTGTAACATCCCGTAATTTTAAAGAACATTAATAAACTAAGGGTTACTTAATTAAATATTGAGAATTAAGTAAAACAGACTGTACCATTGTGTTCGTCTCGAAATTATGGTTCAGATAGACTTCAAATTTGCGTAAAACAGACATCGTATGAGAAAGATATAAAGGTTAGAAGTTTGTATACATATAAGTAGGATATATGTAAATATAATTCAAACCAGAATTCAAAATAAAACGAAAACAGAAGCGCAAAAGTAGGTGAGATCCAGATCGAGGTGGGACGACACGCGCCTGGACTGGGTCGACCCATAGGTCGACCCTTGGGGTAGGATAGTCGACCCCTCCCCGATCTAACCCGATGAATTATTCTGTTCCTTGACTCGTTTGTTTGCTAGGTTCGTTAGATGATAGTCCATATATAGGCCACCAATTCTATTGTTTTCCTACACCTAAATTATCTACATTCTGCTTCCTCCAAACTCTAATCTAAAATAAAACAATGGAGATAATGAGGTGCTGCCTCAACTTGATTGAATCAGAATATCTTCTACAACATCAGCCTGTACATATATTGGAGACATTTCTTGTACACCGATCCAATCTTTGTGAGTTAATGTTACTTTTAGATATAAATTTTAACAGTAATCTTGACATGTTAATAAACCTGAATCTGAGCCTATGCCTGTTGATAAACTGATTCATATCTAAACAGTTTTCTGTAGTTACATGTATTTTCTTGTACCTCCGTTCTGTTGTTTTGTTGATTATTATATGCCTATTTCTGTTCTTCTCCGTCGTTTCCCTTTTTATTTTATAAGTCTCAGCTACCTTCGAGCCTAGGCCAGTCTCGTAAGAGACGTACATATGAACAAATTGGGACAATTGGGGAATGTTTGGGAATGACAATAAAAGAGGGAAGTTTGGGGGTATATCTTGTAATGTGGAATATGAATGAAAATTTTGGATGCATAAACACGTAAATCTGTAGGCTTAATTCAAAGATTAATTGGAACATGTTAATGAACTGTAAATAACCTGTGGAATTTGTTAAATCTATGGAGTTAAGTAAATCTATGGGGATTAAGCGAATCTGTTAAATCTGTAAGGTTAAATAAACCTGTTAAATTTGTGGGGGTTATATGAACATGTTAATCTGCAAGACTTAACCTGTTAAAATCCTAGTTAACTGGGAATACAGGTTTAGGGGTTTGGCTTGTGTCATCTGCTGTGTGGGGCCCATATCAGTGAGTAACCCATTCTGGTAATAAAAAGGGAACCCCGCACTAGGTAGAGTTCAGAGCACGCATATTGAACTGATAGTAAGAGGTTCATCTGAAATGGGGTGTATACGGGCGCGTTCCAACGGAGTCATGAGCGTGCATGTGTCTGATCTATAGGGGAAAATAAGCCGTTGTAGCACCAGTAAATAGGTCTGTGTCTATCTGTAGGTTGTCACTTTAGGAAGTAATACACCCTACCGTGGGGCCGACACAGGGTATTTACATATTAGGGAGCCGATCGCTTGGGGTAGTAATTAGGGTACATCTAGTTCTGCCTGTTTCTGTTTGGGATAACATCTGTTATTTTTGTTTAGGTACCTGTTTCTGTTTAGACAAAACCCGTTATGTAACCAGAAGTACACCTAATCCTACCATTATATTTCTGTTGGGTTCATTCTGTTTCTGTTAAGTAAATAGGGAACACCTAATCCAGTCATAAATCATGTTATACTAGTGTTGGTGCAAAGAAAAGTAAGTGAGAAGCATAGTTTGGTCCATATCATCTTGTTTATTCTGCTTATCATGTTCATCATGTTTATACCTGATATATGTTATTGTTATCTCTCATACAGTTTATTTACTAGTCTTAGTACTTTTACTTCTTTATATGCTAAAATTCACTGGACTCGCCAGACTTTATGTATGACCCTTTTTGTTTCCCTTTCTCTCTTTCCTCTCCCCCCAGGTTCTCAGGGTGGGAAAGCTCAGTCGTGATTAGGATTCACACTCTTCTGTTTCTGCTTGGATTTGGATCTACTTTGATGTATCGCTTCAACTACTTGCCTACTTTGTTATGGCTAGTTATGGGGATTATGACTTTACATTTATGTACTCTGATGGTTTTTAATGCAAGACAGATGTTTTGTTTTGATGTATTTGGTCTTAGTATTTTAGCCTGATGCTGTAACTGGTTTTGAGACTACGATGTTTTTCTATTGAAAAATAAAGTTTTAAATTTCCGTTGCTATTTTATATCTGTCTTGTGAGATTATGTTAATGTTTACCTATAAAGCTTCATGAAACTTGATGTATTTTGATAAAGACTGACATTAACAGACGTGGGGTGTCACATTTGGTATCAGAGCTAAAGGTTACAGGATCAGATAAATGTTTTGAAAAATTGTTTCAAAAATAAGGTATTTTAAAAGAAAAGTATAATTTTGAAAACCATATTCCCCAAAGCCATATAAAATGTCTTTCAGGTTCTCTGTTTGAATCCCTTTTTCGCATGTCTGGGGAACCAAATCTTCCCAAGGGCATTCAAGTACTAGCTTGGTTCCATAGATATCTCGAGGCTACGGCACCTGTCGGAGGCCAAGGAGATTCCCCTCCCCCAGCAATAGCCGTTGTTACTCTATCTCTACGAGCAGATAATTTCTCTAAGATATGCAAGGACTTCTATGCTTTGGGAGGAAAACCATTCCGTGGAACTGAAAGCTTTCTGGAAGCACGAAATTGGCTACTAGAGACAGTGAACTTGTTTGGACTTTTTAAGGTCGATGACCGTAGGAAGATACTGTTGGCTGCGTGGCAGCTTAAGGACGAGGCTTCGTTTTTGTGGAAGGTGACACAAGTAGTACGTCTAGTAGATGCTTGGGCTGATTTCCGATAGAGATTCGGGGAGAAATTTCTCTCTATGGAAGAAGAGAGTATGCAGATGTAGAAATTCTTGGCACTTAAGCAAGGAAGTATGTATGTTAAAGAGTATGTCAATAAGTTTAATCAGTTGGCAAGGTTTGGTCTGTAATTGGTGAACACCCCACACAAGAAAGCTTTAAGGTTTGCAAGAGAATTAAATCAACCTCTCCAAGCATTGGCATTTCTCATATACTGATTGGGGCAACTTTTGAAAGGCTTGTTGACATGGCGTTGATGCACGGAGATGGTAAGGATGAGAAAAAAGAGGGTAAGACTGATGAGACAAAAAACAAGAAAGTGTGGCCCAAGAAAGAAACGCAGAAGAAGGATGGAAAGAACAACAAGGCTCAGAATAAGAAGAAATGTCATGGTTGTAGGAGCTTGGGTCATCTGGTCAAGGACCGCAGAAAAAATGAAAAATGCTTGTTTCAACTGTAGTGAAGTTGGACACTATACTAGAGAGTTCCCGAAGAAGCAAGGACATGGGCAAAGGGCAGGATCTTCTAGAGGGTAGCTGCATGCTCTCGAGGCCAGTGGACCGAACTAAGGTAGGAAAGTTTCTGTTGAAGGTTTGATTTCCCTTTCCAATCATCCAGTTAGGACTCTTTTTGATTATGGCGCTTCTCATTCTTTTATATCTGATTCTATGGTTGAGTTTCTGCACCTTAGTGCTAGTATTGTTTTTGATCCCATTATCGTCTCAAACCCCATTGGCGGTACAACTCATCTGTCTATGATATGTCGGGATTTGAGGATATATGTGTTAGGCGTCGAGTTCGAGTGCGATGCGTATGTGCTTGGTTTTATGGGCTATGGTCTGATTGTAGGGATGGATTGGCTAGCCATGTATGGTGACATCCTAGATTGTGAGAGGAGGGTCGTTAGACTTTTGACTTGTCGAGGGAGGACTCTTGAGATTTCCTATGACCCAAATGGTTCGATCATGCTTAGTTTCCTAGAGTCACTTGATGCTTCTGTCGATAATTTACGATCTATACTCATATCTATGACTATCAGGATGTTTTTGATGATGTAAGGGGCTTACCTCCGAGGCATGATATTGATTTTCGGATATACTTGGTGGATAATGCGAAGCCAGTCGCATTGCATGTGTGCCGCATGGCTCCTAGATAAAGGAGGGAGCTTAGCACGTAAGTAGGGGAGCTATTTGAGAAGGGGTTTATTAGGCGAGGTATATCAGAATGGGGTGCTCCAGTCGTCTTCGCGACCAAGGCGGATTGATCACTTCGTCTATGTGTGGATTAAAGGAGTTGAATAAGCTCACTAAGAAGAATATGCACCCACTACCAAGGATTGACGATCTGTTTGACCAACTTGTTGGCGCATCTGCTTTCTCGCAGTTAGATCTGGCCACGGAATTTCATCAGTTGAGGGTGGCCGAGGACAGTATAGATAAGACCGCTTTCAGAACTCCGGATGGCTTCTTTGACTGGCTAGTCATACCTTTTGAGTTGACAAATACACCCACGTATTTTGTGGATCTGATGAGTTGGGTGGTTAGGGAGTTTCTAAATAATTTTGTGGTGATATTCGTAGATGAAATTCTGATCTTCTCAAAGAGCGAGGAGAAACATGCCCTACATTTAGGAGAGGTTTTGGGGACACTAAGAGCACACTAGCTTAAGGAAAAATTCTCCAAGTGTCACCTTTGGAGAAAGGAGATAATATTTCTAGGTCATGTGGTCTCCAAGGACAGGATAGCGGTGGATCCCGCGACAGTGATTGCAGCTCAAGATTGGAAGGTTCCAAAGAATGCGACAGAGATGAGAAGTTTTTTTTGGTTTAGAGGGCTATTATAGGAAGTTTATCTAGGACTTTGCAAAGATATCACCCCTACTGACCAGACCGACGAAGAAGAATTTGACCTTTTCTTGGATTATTGATTGTGAGGATGCTTTTCAGCGGTTGAAGAAGGCTCTGACAACAACCCCAGTTTTTACATTGCCTGATGGGAGAAAGGTGTTCACAATGTACACTGGTGCATGTGGTACAGGGCTTGGTGTTGTCTTGATGCAAGAGGGAATGGTAGTATGCTATGGTAATAGAAAACCGAGGGTTCATGAGAGGAACTACCCTACCTATGATTTGGAGTAGGTAGCTATAGTGTTCACTCTTAAGACTTGGCAACATTATCTACTTAAAGAAAGGTTCGATTTATACACGAACCATAAGTTGCTCAAGTATCTGTTCTCGCAGAAGGTTCTTTCGAGACTGTGTATCTTAGACTTCGGAGGGACTTGGGAGGAGCATCTCCCATTGGTGGAGTCTGTCTACAAAACAGTTATCAAACTAGCATAGGCGTGGCATCCTTCGAGGAACTATAAGAACGACCTTGCAGATCACTTACTTATTGGTGTGAGTCTACGGAGAGCCTTATACTTGTACCCGAGATGATTAGAGAGACTTCAGAAAAGACTGATCTTATCCGCCGACGTATGAAGACAGCTCAGGACAGTCAGAAGTCCTACGCAGATAAGAGAAGGACCAACATTGATTTTAAGGTAGGAGACGTGGTTTTCATCAAAGTATCACCTTTGAGGAATGTTGTTCGCTTTGGATCTGTAGGAAAATTGGCACCAAGGTTTGTAGGGATATTTCCAATAGTAGAGATGATAGGTCAGATGGCCTATAAGGTGAGATTACCAGAGAGATTGGCAGTGTTCATGACATTTTTCATGTTTTCCCTTTGAGGAAGTGTATTCACGATACAACAGAAGTGGTTGAGCTGAGCATTCTTGAGGAAATAGAGGTAAAAAAGGAAGCAACAGTTAGACGAGTTCCTACCCGTATACTTAGATCAGAGGTTAAGAAACTGTGGAACAGAGAGGTTAAGTTAATAAAAGTTCAATGGGGAGAAGACCGCGAGGAAGCAACTTGGGAGACTGAAGACAAGATTCATACTTCGTATATACCCTTCTCTTTTAGAGAGTACGTTCTTGACTTCTTTTTCCAAGATTTTATTCATACTTGCTTCTGTCATTCGAGTATATCCTACCGATCGAATCTTCGACCTTTAGGTAGAAAACCAATGGATGCGTGTGCATTTTACTTTTTAATGAGTGGAAATGGATGTATAGTCATATGGACGTTGCATTTGGACGAATGATTGTGCACACATATAGAGTTTACATGTATACTAGGACTGTTTGCATACATCTTGGATTCATGGCATTAACATACATTGCATTACGGAGGTCGATTGAATCAATAGACCGCCTGATTTTTGCATTAGCATAGGGACATATACACACACCTTTGCATATGTTCATACAAGCATTAGGAATCCCTAAGGACAATGGATGCCTATGGATGATAGATAAGTAGATGATTGTAGGTGAATGTAATAAACATTCTTCTTAAATTGGAGAATTTGGGGGCAAAATCCTTTAAGTAGGGGAGAATGTAACACCCCATAATTTTAAAGAACATTAATAAACTAAGGGAAACTTAATTAAATATTAGCAATTAAGTAAAATGGACTATACCATTGTGTTCTTCTCGGAATTTTGGTTCAGATAGACTTTGAGTTTGTGTAAAACGGATATCGTATGAGAAATATTAGAAGTTTGTATACATGTAAGTAGGATATTTGTAAATATAATTCAAACTAGAATTCAAAATAGAACGAAAACAGAAGCCGGAAAAGTAGGTGAGATCTAGACCAAGGTGGGATGACCCGCACCTAGACTGGGTCGACCCATGGGCAGGGGGGTCGACCCATAGGTCGACCCTTGGGGTATGTGGGTAGACCCCTCCCCGATCTGGCCCGATGAATTGTCCTGTTCCTTGACGTGTTTGTTTGCTCGATTCGTTAGAGGATAGTCCATATAAAGGCCAAAATTTCTATTGTTTTCCTACACCTAAATTATCTTCATTCTTCATTCTCCAAACTCTATTCTAAAATAAAACAATGGAGATAATGAGATGCTGCCACAGCTTGGATTGAATCAGACTATCTTCTACAACATCGGCCTATACATATATCAGAGACATTTCTTGTACACCGATCCAATCTTTGTGAGTTCACGTTACTTTTAGATATAAAATTTAACAGTAATCCTGACCTATTAATAAACCTGGATCTGAGCCTAAGCCTATTAATAAACTGATTCATATCTAAATAATTTTCTGTAATTACATGTATTTTCCTATTACCCTGTTCTGTTGTTCAGTTGATTATTATATGCCTATTTCTGTTCTTCTCCCTCTTTCCCCCTTTTTATTTTATAAGTCTAGGCTACCTTCGTGCCTAGGCCAATCTCGTAAGAGACATACGTATGAACGAAATTGGGACAATTGGGGAATGTTTGGGAATTACAATAAAAGAGGGAAGTTTAACGCATTTCTTGTACTGTGGAATATGACTGAAAATTTGGGGTGTATAAACATGTAAATCTTTAGACTTAATTCAAACATTAAGTTGAACATGCTAATGAAACTGTAAGTAACCTGTGGAATTTGTTAAATCTGTGGAGTTAAGTAAATCTATTAAATCTGTGGGGTTTAAGCGAATTTGTTAAATCTGTGAGGGTTATATGAACCTGTTAATTTGTTAGACTTAACATGTTAAAATCCTAGTTAATTAGGGACACAAGTTTAGGGGTTTGGCTTGTGTAATATGCTATGTGGGACCCATATCAATCATTAACCCATTTTGGTATTAAAAAGGGAAACACGCACAAGGTAGGGGTCAGGGCACACATACTAAATTGATAGTAAGAGGTTCATCTAAAAAGGGGTGTATACGGCGCGTTCCAACGGAGTCATGAGCGTGCATGGGTATGATCTGTAGGGGAGAATTAGCCATTGTAGCACCAGTAAATAGGTGTGTGTCCTTCTGTAGGTTGCCATTTTAGGAAGTAATACACCCTACTGTGGGGCCGACATAGGGTATTTACACATTAGGGAGCCGATTGCTTGGGGTAGTAATTAGGGTACATCTTGTCCTGCCTATTTCTGTTAGGGTACCCGTTATTTCTTTTTGGGGTAGCACCCATTATTTCTGTTTGGTTAAAACCTGTAATGTAACTAGAAGTACAACTAATCCTACCATTATATTTCTGTTGGGATCATTCTGTTTCTGTTAAGTAATTAGGGAACACCTAATCCTGTCATAAATCCTGTTATACTAGTAATTGTGCAGAGAAAAGTAAGTGACAAGCATAGCTTGGTCCATATTACCCTGTTTATTCTGGTTATCCTGTTCATCATGTTTATACCTGATGAATTTTACTGTTAGCTCTCATCCACTTTATTTACCAGTCTTGATACTTTTACTTCTTTATACATTAAAAGTCACTGGACTCGCCAGACTTTATTTTTGACCCTTTTTGTTTCCTTTCTCTCTTTCCTCTCCTCCCTTGTTCTCAGGGTAGGAACGCTCAGTCGTGATTAGGATTCTCTGTCTCTCTCTTCTGTTTCTGCTTGGATCTGGATATGCTTTGATGTATTGCTTCGACTACTTGTCTACTTTGTTATTGCTATTATGGGGATTATGACTTTACATTTATGTACTTTGATGGTTTTTAGTGCAAGACAGATGTTTTGGTTTGATGTATTTGGTTTCAGTATTTTAGCCTAATGTTGTAACTGGTCTTGAGACTATGATGTTTTTCTGTTGAAAAATGAAGTTTCAAATTTCCACTACTATTTTTGTATCTATCTTGTGAGATTCTGTTTCTGTTTACTTATAACGCTTCACGAAACTTAATGCATTCTGATAAAGAGTGACACTAACGACACATAATTCTGGCTATCTTCCACCGATCACCATTCCTTCAACATCTTCTCTTTAATCCTTCATAATAGATCATCAAGCCCTTTAAGCATCACTTGAGTATGATTCATTGGAATAGCTTAGTGCATGTGTGTTTGAACCGATGTTGCCAAAATCACTCAAGGCTCCCGCCTAAACTAGTCTTACTGACTAAATTTTTGACAAGTCCTCCTAAATGATACTTACTTTATTATATAAGTATATAAAAAGTTTATCGGCATCATCTATGCATCAGTTTACGTTTGATGCCCCAAATGTTTTTAATCTTAGATATAAGCCACGTTTTGTATATGGGATTTTAGAGTCTAGAACTCGTATTGGGGGAGATATTAGATGAAATGAGTCTAACTTGGGGGTTTATCTCATATTTTCGTCTCGGGTCCGAAAGTTCATATTAGAACAACTTTGTGGTATATGATATATTAAGAATGATATTCTTAGACAATGATTTTTATGAATGTTGTTATTAACATAGTAACTTAAACTTGAATTACAAAAGCTCTTCATTATACTTAATTACGAAAGTTAATTCATACTTTAAATCGTAATATGATTAAAATAGAAACATAACACAATGCAAACAGATTTGTGCTTACAGCATATGGTTTATGGACATGAATTATTGTTTGACATAAAACATAAAATAGATCCAAAACATTTTAAAATTCAACATAAGTAGAACATAAAATAAATGATTTCATAGGTAACATGTATGTAAAAAAAGAATATGGAAATCATAAACATTGTAGAACATATATGAACATACGACATGACCATTTAACATGCAAAATATTAAATAACAGGAGATTATCATGGTTAGATTTGAGATTTTTAATTATTGTTCTGGTTGAGGGACAAATTTAATTTTTAACCATAAAAACCAAGATCTCGGAAGATGTTATAGTATCTCTTTTCGATCGATATATCATTCGATATTGCAATGTCTCGGGAGATATTCGTAAGTAGATTTACAGTGAGCTTTGTTGTTTCATTTTGGGAGAATCCCAAAATGAGATCTTGCATGAGATATCTAGCGATATTTTCGAGATCTAAAATAATGGATACCCATTGTAAGCATCAAAATGTTTGTTATTAGCAGTGTTGTCTTAATAGTTGATCCAAGATCCAACAAAAAACATGATATAATATTATAGGTAAATTGATATTAAATGAAATACTAAAATTTTATTTAAAATGCGCGAGTTTATCAAAAGTGAATGTTAGGCTTAGGTCCTTAAAATCAAATATAGTACACGAAAACTCCGTCTCAAAAAGGATTGTAAATTAGGTTTCTAGACTTTAGTTATTGCTTAAAATTATGCAATTATCCAATGAATAATTGCAGACATTGATGCGTTATATTCAAAAATTATATTAATATCTATAAATATTTATTAAATAATTATGGATGTTTCCACAATTTTTCAAAAAAAATCAAAAATCAAAAATTTCGAAATTTTTGGTGACTAATTACCAAATTTTTGTTGAATAATCGCAGAAATTTCAACAACTTTTGGACATAGTTACATAAACATATGTAACCATTCATTGGATAATTGCATAAATGTATGCATTTGTTTGATAACTTAATTCTTGGGATCTAATATACCTACTTTTTTGGCTAAAATGTTTGGTGTATTTTGAAATTCTATAGAAACTGTACTTAAACATCCCTTGTCAAAATAGCCTAGACTTAATTAATCTCCACCTTAATGATTAATCTCTAGTCCATGCTTATGGCTTAGTATCCGACCAACAATTTTACAATCTTTGTTGGAACTGTGTCAGTTCGCAGCTGAAGATATGATTGAATTTCATTTTATTTATCCTATTGAATTTTTACTGGTTCTACGAAAGTTAATTTATTTAGAATAGTTCTAAACTTATTTTAAATACAATCATGTATTTTATATAAAATTATAAAGTGCAATATGGAATTTATTTGAATTAGTTTTATTTAGTGTGAGTGTATACACACACACACACATCATATACATATACATATATATGTACGAATATAACATGATTTTCTGTTGAAGGTATAACATCCATGTATATATGTAAAGAATTACATCGCCAAATACATATTAGCTCATTCTATATCGATTGTATATTATCCAAACATTTTCATATATTATAATCATAAATATCTATCTATATATATATATATATATATGTATTTGTTTATTGTATAAAATCCTATATATATATGTATTATATCACAAATAAAAGTTAAGATATATGCGTATATGTATGTATATGAACTTATACATTTTATAATTACTATTTTAAGTTTCCAATTTGAAATATGCACTGTCTATGAAAGTCTCACCTAATTACGTTACCTATTGAGGTCTTACATAACTAATTAGGCAATCAATATTGTGACAACTAGGTTTTCTATGTAAATTTTAGCTAACTAATTAAGCAACAATAACATATGTATAAATACATAAATGTATATGATTCATTAAAAAATACAATAGGATAATATTTTATTTGATATGTAAATATTAAAATTACCTATAACAGATGCTCTTAAGTTCACATTGAAAAGATGAGTTCTATTCCTCTTAAGCTTATTGATTCGCTAGATTGATAGTCCAAAATCAATGACCATCTTGCTGTCGAATAAACTGAAATTTAAATTGAATTTTGAATTGAGAAATTTAGGTTTGATTAGGTTTTATTTCAGCTAATAGGTGATGTTTATGGAAGCCAAAAAGATCAACAGAATAAGGTACCAATATATATATATATATATATATATGCATAAGAGAGAAAATAGGAAATATCATATACCTTCTTCCTTAATTTCAACCATACATCTCCATACCATATCTCTTCTTTATATCCACCTTATACCATTGCTAAAACAACTGACTTTTATATCAAACAATCATGGATAGACCATTTAGCCCAAATTACATATATATAATTTTTACTTGAATAAAAATGTAAAAGATATAAAGCACATAGTCAAAAACAGAATGACTTGAAACTTGACCAGAGCACTCAAAAGAACTAGTAAAATCATCTTAAGGAATATGATCTAAAAATGTTCGAGGTACATAAGTCTATAATCATATATACAAATGGCAAGTCATCCCCTTATTTCCACCATGACCCACTCAACATTTTAAGCCTAATCACTAGGTTTAGTTGCAATCTAGTTAGAAAGAATTGATCATTAATTCCAAATTTATGATATTAAGAATTTTATGTATGTATATAGTAGATGTAACGACCCGAACTCCTCCGTTAAGGAAAGCCCGGATTGCTTTGAGAACAAGACGAATCAGAACACATATAGAAGAACATTTCATTGCTTGTTACAACAATTTACATCAGGGTACAAGAATATACAGAGTATAAATAAATATTATACATCAGAAAATATCAGAGATTACAATACATTACATAGCAGCGGAAAATAATACATAACACAACTGAAAGAGATAAACGGATACAGAGCTTTCGGAATATCATTCCAGCCTGGAACCAGAATCCTGTGAATATAAATCTTCAAAACCAAAACTACTAGCTGTCCGTGTGAAAAATAGGGGCACCCAGAGTTTATGTTAAAACAATAAACTCCAGGTCAGTCATGTGACTGGTGTGAGAACTAAAATAGTTATTTAGAACTTTACTTTAAAAATAAGGCAAATCAGGGGAAGATACCGTATAACACGAAACGGATTTCCTCCCAAGAATACCAGTGCATAAACAGTTATAAATAGCGCAATGCTTTTTGGAAAAATGATGCTATTATAAGACCCATGTAACACCCCACGTCCATTAATGTCACTCACAAAGGGAATGCATTAACTTCTATGGAGGTTTTAGGTGAATATAGAACAGTAAAATTTCAACAAGACAGATATAAAATAGTACTTGGAAATTTAAAAACTTTATTTCAATTGCAGTAGAAGTCAAAACATATTTGATTACATCATAACACCATAATCAAAGTCAAGTACAATATCTATCTTGATAAAACAAGTACATAATCCCATTGCATAAATAGCCATTAAAAAGAAAGATAACAAGCTGGACTTTACTTCAGCAGTCCAAGCTTTCCAAGAGATAAGCAATCCAATCAGACTCCACTGGAACTTGGCCCAACCTGAGGACCTGAAGGGAGAAAAGGATGAAAAAGAGGGGGGGGGGGTTCAGACATAAAGTCTGGCAAGTATGATAATTCTACAATACTATTATCAAAATAACTGGACTAAGGCATAAGCTGGAAAACAAGGAAATGTCTATGAAAGAGCAGATTAAGGACATAGACAATCGATAAAAGAAACGTTATAGGCGCTCCTAAATACTAAAGGATAAACACTATACTGCACCACACCAGTCACCCTAAAGATTGATTCCACTTAGCTTCACTTAGAAACTTTCTTAATGGCTTTACGTACTCCTAGCTAACTACATAGGTGTCGCCTGCCCCTATCTCCACTAGGTGTACCCCACTTTCCATTTTTCGATCGGCTCCCTACTCGTAGATACCCGTGCTGGCCCCACAGTGGGGTGTATCATTCCCCTAAAGTGGCAACCCGATATAACGGAGATGCACGACTTATACCTACACGATGCAACAACATCTTACCTACCAGCCCGGGTCCACACACGCATATGAACCCGTTGGACTTGCGTTGCCACCGCTCCCTGTTTTGGCCTCTTATAGTCAAACCCAGTATGCGTGTCCCGTCCTCGACTTGGGTCGAGCCCACAAAGATACGTTTTGGGATACTGGTTGAAATGGGCCCCCATTATTTCCCACAAGCATTCCACCTAAGCTTGTCCCATTAGTCCATCCACTTAACCCACTTAGTCATGTTCATTTACATGTGTATTTGGTTAAGTCTAATCGTATTTCAAATGCCTCTAAAGGCAACCACTAGATTCCTCATGCCACCCAAGGCACCTACTTAACCCCCATGTCCCACCTTACATGATTATCTGGCTAAGTATTTCTTAATTCATTAAGGCCATAACCTCATAAAGACCTCTCACATTAGACTGGCATTTATGGCAGCTGGATTTGCCGGGCGGGTCCGGGCAGTCTTACACTACAAAAGAGTCTAACCTCATGTCTTTACAACTGTTATGCTTTAGTTTGGGCCTAGGACCTCTCACATTGGGCCGACATTTGTGACTACTGGATTTGTCGGGCGGGTCCGGGCAGGTTTACGTCACAAACGGGTCCAACCTCGTGTCCTAAGCATTGATTATTATTAATAAACCACTTTCCCCAATTTTAATAATTCCCTACTTGAATTATTAATTAATTCCAAATTTAACAATGTCCATAATTGACTCAATTATGGACATCCATTTAAGGCATGCAAAATCATATCAATTGCACCCCAATTTATTAATTTCCTAATATTACCCCTACCCCACGTTTGAACGTTTATTCACAAAATGTATGCTAGACCCGATTAGTCTAACTCATAGCATAAAAGAAAATATTCACAACAACAACATATATATGTGACTAAATAAATCATAACAAGGGGTAAAACTTGCATACATTACAACTTGCATAAGGTTATACATGTCATGGATCTAAGGGTGTCAACTTATTCATAATTCACATAATATGATTTTGATCAAATTTCATAAACTTGTATAGGACATGTGTCAATCAACATCATTAACAATATGGTTTTATATGGGTACACCTAACTCAATAGGCAAATTCCCAAAAATCAAAATTCATTTAATCATAGATTCATGTATATGGGTACACCTAACTTAATAGGCAAATTCCCATATTCAAGATCCAATTAATTTGTAGATTCATGTATATGGGTACACCTAACCCAATAGGCAAATTCCCATAATCAAGATCTATTATATAAAAAAACATAAACTTTAAACATGATCCAATTCGCATAAATACTAATGTCATGATTTTACAACTTGTATGATTCAACACAACTTAACATGACATTATTATCATATAACATAAGTATTTCAACATATGTGATAATATGAGATCTACAACATATATAAGATTTACAACATAGCATATCATAATTTGCAACATAGCATGATATGATTTACAACATAGCATAGCATGATTAATCACATATGACATAGCATAGGATTATTTACAACATAATCACTACAACATAACAACATATATATGATAACATAATAGCATAACAAGAGATCCACAACATAATTTACAAATACATAACAATTCATATCACTTTCTTGTGATCCATTCATAACTTAATCAAATTATTTTATAATAATATTGTGAGATTCATCATACTCACAATTTTAAAGAAGAGAAATAGAAAGAGAGAGAGCTTTTGATTTGATTTGAGTAGATTTAGTTTGTAGATTAGTCCTTCTTCTTCTTTAGTTTGTGACGACTATGCTGAACTCCATGGCAACGGCATGTCGGTAGCTCTCCAATTTTTCAAGTGATTTAGGGTTAGAGTCTACCCACTTATTTATAGATGTTAGGATTCATTTAGGCCATTAGATTTAACCTAGAAATAACCGCAGCCATTCAGACCAGATGGGGTTTATCTTATTGACTCAGCAATGAGTCAGAAGTGACTCAGCAAACACTCAACAAATTAATAAACTTCTATTCATGTTTACATTAACTGCCCATATATATATATATATATATATACACGCACCTATTCATGAATTCAAATTAATCCATAATTAACTTATGACCATTTCTACACATTAATTTTCCAATTAATGTCTTAATTCCATTTTTCGCCTTTTAAGGCAATTCACATATCTCAAATTTGTTATATGCCTTTTTAAGGCTATTTCGTGCAAATTCTCAATATTAATTCTTTTAATTTATGAATATTAGTATTAACAGAAATACGGGGTGTTACATTCTCCCCTCCTTAAGGGATTTCGACCCCAAAATCTTCAAGTTTATATCCTATCATCAACCATCTACTCAATCAACAAACACTGGCATCCATTGTCCTTATAGACTTCTAATGCTTTCATGTTTAAATGCACAGTATGTGTCTATGTCCGTATCTAATGCAAAATCAGGCGGTCCACTGATTCAGTTGACCTCCTTGATGCAATTCATGATAGTGCCATGCATCCATTATGTATGCAAAAGATCCTAATTGCTTACAAACTACTTCTATATGCGTGCACATCCATTCAACCGAATGCAGCATCTATATGATGGTACAACCATTATACATCCATTATACTAAATACATTCATTTATGCAATATGCAATATGTAGTGACTGAGCCGATCTAGTTCCTAAAGTGTGTGTATATATGCATCCACGAGCAACCACTAGCAACCACTCGCATCCATTTTGCATCCATCATACATAACATGTCTCAAACACATGTTTCAACCATAGGATTATCCTAACTAAAGGTCAAAGATACTAATGAGAGGACATACTAAAGATAAGATACGATAAGCTAAGCGATAAAGGAGAAATTAAAAGACATACCCTCAAAAAGAAAAGGGTATAGCGAACACATCTTCCCTTCTGTCTCCCAAGTAGCGTTGCTCTCATCATCTCCCCATTGCACTTTAACTAGTCTGACCTCTCGATTTCTCAACTTTTTGATCTCCGACCCAAGAATGCATGTAGGAGCTCGTCTAATTGTTGCATCACGCTCTATTTCCACCTCTTTAAGCAAGCTCGGCTCTACCACCTCCGCGGTCTTGTGCAAACACTTCCTCAAATGTGATACATGGAATACGTCGTGTACTCCACTAAGTTTCTCAGGCAACTCCACCCTATACGCCATCTTCCCAATCCTGTCTTTTATAGGAAACGGCCCTACAAACCTTGGCGCTAATTTCCCAACGGACCCAAAGCGAACAACATTCCGTAACGGAGACACTTTGATAAAAACCATGTCCCCAATGTCAAACTCAAGATCTGTCCTCCTCTTATCAGCATACGATTTCTGCCTATCTTGTGCTGCTTTCATCCTCCTTCGAATCAAATCAATCTTCTCCGAGGTTTCCCTAACCATATCGGGCCCAAGTAGAATTTTATCGGTAGATTCCCACCAACATGTAGGCGAACGGCAAGGCCTTCCATAAAGAGCTTCGAAAGGTGCCATGCCAATACTAGACTGAAAGCTATTATTATATACGAATTCTACCAACGGAAGGTGCTCTTCCCATGTACCCCCAAAGTCTAGGATACAAAGCCTTAAAAGATCCTCTAGAATACGATTCACCCTCTCGGTCTGGCCGTCCGTCTGAGGATGATATGCGGTGCTCAAACATAGCTGAGTCCCTACCGCCTCTTGTAAACTCTTCCAAAATTCGCTAGTGAAGATGGGATCACGGTCGCTTACTATACTAGAAGGAATACCGTGCAAACGAACTATCTCTTTAATGTATACAGAAGCCAACCACGGAGCAGTCCTCTTACTTTTCACGGGAATAAAATGGGCGCTCTTAGTAAGTCTATCTACTATAAACCAAATCCCCGTATTACCCTTCCTTGATCTTGGTAATCCATCCACAAAATCCATTGAGACGCTTTCCCATTTCCATAGTGGAACTTCCAATGGGTGAAGCAACCCACCGGTTTCTTTTGTTCCGCTTTTACTCGTTGGCACACCAAGCATCTAGCGACGTACTCGGCCACATCCTTTTTCATACCGGCCCAAAAGAAAACCCGCTTCATATCTTTGTACATCTTGTCTCCGCCGGGATGAATGGTCATCTTTGAGCGATGAGCATCATCAAGAATGGCCTTCCTTAAGTCTTCGTCTTGTGGTACACAAAGTCTATTATCCCTTCGTAACCAACCCTTATCGTCTAGGGTATACCTACGAAGATGGCTAGACGACTCCTCTCCTTTGAGCTTTTCTACTATCTCAACCAACTGGGGGTTGTCTTGCTGTGCCTCACCAACTCGTCCTAGAAGTGTAGGTTTAACCTCCAAGGATGCTAACAAACCAGGTACTAGGTCAACGGAGGGTCTAAAGTCAAACATGGAGATGAATTCTAAGCTTCGTCGTTCAACAAACAACGGACTCAAGGACAACCTTTTCCTATTTAAGGCGTCTGTTACCACGTTACCCTTGCCCGGGGTATATGCTATTTCGAAATCGTAGGAGGCTAGGAATTCCATCCACCGTTGCTGCCTTAAATTCAAATCCTTCTGAGAGAATAAGTATTTTAATGATTTGTGGTCAGTGAACAGTTCGAATTTCTCACCAAGAAGATAGTGACGCCAAGACTTAAGCGCGAAAACAATTGCGGCTAACTCAAGGTCATGCGTAGGGTAATTCTTTTCATGAACCCTCAACTGCCTTCCACCATAGGCTATTACTCTTCCCTCTTGCATGAGGACCGCGCCAAGTCCCGTCCCACAAGCATCAGTATAGACGGTAAACGGTTTATTCCCGTCTGGCAGCACTAAGACTGGGGCTGAAGTTAAGGCTCTCTTTAAACGTTGGAACGCATCATCACAATCTTCGTCCCACGTAAAAACCAGGTTCTTCTTCGTTAACCGTGTTAATGGAGATGATATTTTTGTGAAGTCTTTGATAAACTTCCTATAATAGCCAGCCAACCCCAAGAAACTTCTTACTTCGGTTACATTTTTAGGGACCTTCCAATCTTGGATGGCCACCACCTTTGCGGGATCCACTGCTATCCCTTCCTTGGAAACCACGTGCCCTAAGAACCGTACTTCTTTCCTCCAGAAGTGACACATAGAAAATTTTGCCTTAAGGTTATGCGCTCGAAGGGTTTCCAACACTTCCCTAAGATGTAGGGCATGCTCTTCTTCATTCTTAGAAAAGACTAAGATGTCATCCACAAAGACTACCACGAATTTGTTAAGGTACTCCCTAAACACCCTACTCATCAAATCAACAAAATATGCGGGGGCGTTTGTCAAACCAAAGGGCATCACTAGCCATTCATAGAATCCGTCAGGAGTCCTAAAAGCAGTCTTATCTATACTATCCTCAGCCACTCTCAGTTGATGAAAGCCAGTGGCTAAGTCCAACTGCGAAAACACTGAGGCGCCAACTAACTGATCAAAGAGATCGTCAATCCTCGGCAGTGGGTGTCGGTTCTTTTTAGTAAGCTTGTTTAGTTCTCTATAGTCCACACAAAGTCTAAGGGACCCATCCGCCTTTGTAGCAAATACTACTGGAGCACCCCACTCTGATATACTACGTCTTATGATCCCCTTCTCAAGCAACTCCTTCACTTGCTTATTGAGTTCCCTCCTTTCACGAGGAGCCATGTGGCGCACTGGCAAAGATACGGGTTTAGCATTATCCACAAGATAAATTCGAAAGTCTATCTCCCGCTTTGGAGGTAAGCCCTTCACCTCCTCAAACACATCCGGATATTCCCGGACCACCTCTACCATTCGCAGATTCTCTACAGACGCGTCAAGCGATTCAAGATAACTTAGCATAACGGAATTTATGGGACTACAAAAGATGTCGAGAGCATTACCAAGGTGAGTCACAAGCCTAACTACTCTCCTTTCACAATCAAGAATGGCCCCATTTCTAGATAACCAATCCATTCCTAAAATTAGCCCATAGCCCGTGAAGCCCAATACATAAGCATCACATCTAAATTCAACGCTAAGTATAGAGATTTTCAAATCCAAACATATCATGGTCAAATGAGCCGAACCCCCAATTGGATTTGAAACAACCAAGGGATCCTCTACTAAACTGGTGTTCAAGTGCAGTAATTCAACTAATGATGCAGAGATAAACGAATGAGATGCGCCAGAATCGAATAAGGTACGGACAGGATGATCAAACAGAAAAACTAAGCTTTCAACAGAAATTGTTCTACCTCTTTCTTGCAGCGGTGGGGCCGCAATAGCCTGAACTTGCCCCCTTGCCTGCCCTGGTGCCATAAGAGCCTGCACCTGTCCTCCCGAGGTAGACCCTGCCCTCTGCCCCTTCTTTGGGCAGTCCTTCACCAAATGTCCCGCATCTCCACAATGAAAACAACCAGTCTTCTTTTTCTCTCTACAATCTTTGCTGAGATGGCCAGGCGTCCCACAATTGAAGCTTCTCTTCTTCCCTTTGCCATTATTGTTTTTACCACCCTTCTTATTTTGCTGTTGGGGTTTCTTCTGATCCCCTTTCTTTTCAACTGCCTTATCCTCATGCATAAGTGCCATTTCTACTAGCCTTTCAAAGGTGGCTCCCATAGGGATGTGGGTCATAGCCAACCCTTGCAACGGTTCATTCAAGCCTCTAACGAACCTCAAAGCTTTCTTCTCTGGCGTGTTCACCAACTCCAAGCCAAACCTTGCTAACTGATTAAATTTATTGACATACTCCTTCACTGATAAGCTCCCTTGCTTTAATGTCAGGAATTTTTCCATATTTAAATTCTCCTCTACCCTTGAAAGAAACTTTGCCTCAAACCTTCGTCTGAAATCCGCCCATGAATCAACTGGATGTTCCCCGTTAGTGACCTCCCACCAAAACGAGGCCTCTCCCTTCATTAACAAAGCAGCTAAACGGACTTTCCTCCCATCTTCCACTTCAAAGATATCCAACAATTCCTCAGTCTCCTTAAGCCAGTCTCTGGCCTCCACAAACGTCTCAGTCCCTTGAAAAGTTTTTCCTCCCATAGCCTTAAATTCCTTGCACGTCTTTGCAAAAGTGTCAACACGAGGAGGAGGAGGAGGAATGGGAGCAACTGGGGGTGGAGGAACATCTGCTGGGCCTGCAGTGGTGGCCCTAGCCTCCAAATATCTCCTAAACCACCCTGGAATCGTCACACCTTCTGGGAGATTAAGATCTTCAGCCATGCTGAAACGAAAAAGGAAAGATTCAAAATGGAGAATTCGAAAGATAAAGATAAGGATATGGCTATTTGGGATTATGTTTTTCATAAAAACTTTCTCTAAATAACATGTTTTTGAAAGCACTTCTTCCAAAAATACTTTAGAAAAATATTTTTCTAAAAAATTTATCTGTTCTGGTAACCTTATGCTCTGATACCACGTGTAACAGCCCACGTCCATTAATGTCACTCACAAAGGGAATGCATTAACTTCTATGGAGGTTTTAGGTGAATATAGAATAGTAAAATTTCAACAAGACAGATATAAAATAGTACTTGGAAATTTAAAAACTTTATTTCAATTGCAGCAGAAGTCAAAACATGTTTGATTACATCATAACACCATAATCAAAGTCAAGTACAATATCTATCTTGATAAAACAAGTACATAATCCCATTACATAAATAGCCATTAAAAAGAAAGATAACAAGCTGGACTTTACTTCAGCAGTCCAAGCTTTCCAAGAGATAAGCAATCCAATCAGACTCCACCGGAACTTGGCCCAACCTGAGGACCTGAAGGGAGAAAAGGATGAAAAAGAGGGGGGTCAGACATAAAGTCTGGCGAGTATGATAATTCTACAATACTATTATCAAAATAACTGGACTAAGGCATAAGCTGGAAAACAAGGAAATGTCTATGAAAGAGCAGATTAAGGACATAGACAATCGCTAAAGGAAACGTTATAGGCGCTCCTAAATACTAAAGGATAAACACTATACTGCACCACACCAGTCACCCTAAAGATTGATTCCACTTAGCTTCACTTAGAAACTTTCTTAATGGCTTTACGTACTCCTAGCTGACTACATAGGTGCCGCCTGCCCCTATCTCCACTAGGTGTACCCCACTTTCCATTTTTCGATCGGCTCCCTACTCGTAGATACCCGTGCTGGCCCCACAGTGGGGTGTATCATTCCCCTAAAGTGGCAACCCGATATAACGGAGATGCACGACTTATACCTACACGATGCAACAACGGCTTACCTACCAGCCCGGGTCCACACACGCATATGAAACCCGTTGGACTTGCGTTGCCACCGCTCCCTGTTTTGGCCTCTTATAGTCAAACCTAGTATGCGTGTCCCGTCCTCGACTTGGGTCAAGCCCACAAAGATACGTTTTGGGATACTGGTTGAAATGGGCTCCCATTATTTCCCACAAGCATTCCACCTAAGCTTGTCCCATTAGTCCATCCACTTAACCCACTTAGTCATGTTCATTTACATGTGTATTTGGTTAAGTCTAATCGTATTTCAAATGCCTCTAAAGGCAACCACTAGATTCCTAATGCCACCCAAGGCACCTACTTAACCCCCATGTCCCACCTTACATGATTATCTGGCTAAGTATTTCTTAATTCATTAAGGCCATAACCTCATAAAGACCTCTCACATTAGACTGGCATTTATGGCAGCTGGATTTGCCGGGCGGGTTCGGGCAGTCTTACACCACAAAAAAGTCTAACCTCGTGTCTTTACAACTGTTATGCTTTAGTTTGGGCCTAGGACCTCTCACATTGGGCCGACATTTGTGACTACTGGATTTGCCGGGCGGGTCCGGGCATGTTTACGTCACAAACGGGTCCAACCTCGTGTCCTAAGCATTGATTATTATTAATAATCCACTTTCCCCAATTTTAATAATTCCCTACTTGAATTATTAATTAATTCCAAATTTAACAATGTCCATAATTGACTCAATTATGGATATCCATTTGAGGCATGCAAAATCATATCAATTGCACCCCAATTTATTAATTTCCTAATATTACCCCTACCCCACGTTTGAACATTTATTCGCAAAATGTATGCTAGACCCGATTAGTCTAACTCATAGCATAAAAGAAAATATTCACAACAACAACATATATATGTGACTAAATAAATCATAACAAGGGGTAAAACTTGCATACATTACAATTTGCATAAGGTTATACATGTCATGGATCTAAGGGTGTCAACTTATTCATAATTCACATAATATGATTTTGATCAAATTTCATAAACTTGTATAGGACATGTGTCAATCAACATCATTAACAATATGGTTTTATATGGGTACACCTAACTCAATAGGCAAATTCCCAAAAATCAAAATTCATTTAATCATAGATTCATGTATATGGGTACACCTAACTTAATAGGCAAATTCCCATATTCAAGATCCAATTAATTTGTAGATTCATGTATATGGGTACACCTAACCCAATAGGCAAATTCCCATAATCAAGATCTATTATATAAAAAAACATAAACTTTAAACATGATCCAATTCGCATAAATACTAACGTCATTATTTTACAACTTGTATGATTCAACACAACTTAACATGACATCATTATCATATAACATAAGTATTTCAACATATGTGATAATATGAGATCTACAACATATATAAGATTTACAACATAGCATATCATAATTTGCAACATAGCATGATATGATTTAAAACATAGCATAGCATGATTAATCACATATGACATAGCATAGGATTATTTACAATATAATCACTACAACATAACAACATATATATGATAACATAATAGCATAACAAGAGATCCACAACATAATTTACAAATACATAACAATTCATATCACTTTCTTGTGATCCATTCATAACTTAATCAAATTATTTTATAATAATATTGTGAGATTCATCGTACTCACAATTTTAAAGAAGAGAAATAGAAAGAGAGAGAGCTTTTGATTTGATTTGAGTAGATTTAGTTTGTAGATTAGGCCTTCTTCTTCTTTAGTTTGTGACGGCTATGCTGAACTCCATGGCAACGGCATGTCGGTAGCTCTCCAATTTTTCAAGTGATTTAGGGTTAGAGTCTACCCACTTATTTATAGATGTTAGGATTCATTTAGGCCATTAGATTTAACCTAGAAATAACCGCAGCCATTCAGACCAGATGGGGTTTATCTTATTGACTCAGCAATGAGTCAGAAGTGACTCAGCAAACACTCAACAAATTAATAAACTTCTATTCATGTTTACATTAACTGCCCATATATATAAATATATATATACACACGCACCTATTCATGAATTCAAATTAATCCATAATTAACTTATGCCCATTTCTACACATTAATTTTCCAATTAATGTCTTAATTCCATTTTTCGCCTTTTAAGGCAATTCACATATCTCAAATTTTTTATATGCCTTTTTAAGGCTATTTCGTGCAAATTCTCAATATTAATTCTTTTAATTTGTGAATATTAGTATTAACAGAAATACGAGGTGTTACAACCCAGGTCCCATCACACAATGCAATGCAAGACGGAGGATATGATTTTCCCTTATAATAGCCAAACATGCTTGGTACGTTTAAAACAAATCATTTTGATACTATTATAGTGCAAAGTGTATGAAAACAACTTCAAATATAAATGTATCAATGATAGGCAGCATGGGTACCATCTATCATGTCGCCGATACTAAGCTCTACAATCAAAAATCAAAATGTCACGTATTGGAAATTGGATTTCCGTCATGAGTCGAGGCCAGGGCTGGCTCCTCACCGCTTCGATACAATCTAGACAATGTCTCAGGACTACACACACTGGGTAACCCTGGATCGGTTGGGCCGGTCCTCCGTTATGTTTGAGGATTGGCAATTCCCGAACACATGTTTCCCGGTCTTATCGGACCTATTCATCGGCCCCGTAGAGACCGATATATCCGTGGCGCCTCGCAATCCAACAACTACATAGGTAAAAATAATATAAATGTTAGGGCATGTAAAATGCTGACACCACCCATAGCTAAAAAGAAACATCGTGTTCTCCCAACAGTCCGATCCCGTTTTTAACTCACACCGAGGTGTGAGGCTCGCGAATTAATGCTATACACAAAGCTATGCCATTTAAGGCCGTGCTTTGATCATCAACCACAAGACTCTGTTTTTCAATAGAAGCCTTGATCATCTGCATCTCAGCATGCCACACTGGCAATTCACGCCATGCAACTGATGTCTATCGATATATAACCTCTAAGCTCGTACGCCTCAGAGAAGGGCGTTAAACAAGAGAATAAATTCTTCGCTGCCAAACAGATATATATTTAATAGAAATCAATCAACACAGAATAAAATCCAATGTCAGACACACGTCCATTTACAAGTTCGTTCTGGGTCTGAACGAAACCAGAGGCACCTTATTCCTCGTCCTATATGTCCAATACAGGAGAGACGTCCTCGCATATCCATCGATCTCCAAGTACGTCTGGACGATCACCACTTATTACTTCGTCTTTAGGTGTACAACCCAATCAAGACATCAGTAATCATCCAAACGATGTGAAGACCTCCGGTCTTTAACCACCATCTTCATCGTCGACTTATCGTTGAATCAATTATACGGAATGGGTATAAACCCGACCTTTCTGAATAACTCGCCTATATAATAAACAAGTTCTATAAAAAAACACAACATACGCTTCATTCCAATTCTGAATATTCTTTTATTCAAATATTCATATACTTTGGGAAAGGTTCCGTTTAATTTTATCAAAGATAAATTCTTTACGTTTATTCTTTAATCTTCCTTTGGATGTCAATTCAAACCATATTACGGTTTTCCAAACTAGTCGGGATTAGCACACCTTACCGAAGTAATCATTTGTTTAATTTCCCAATCCCAACCTATTCATCCCATGGAGAAAAACTGTTATCACTCCATAACTAACACCACGGTGTTATCGGTAAATTTAATTACCATTTCCCATTCAAATCTAAATAAAGACTTAACTATTGCTTGGAGCAAAACTGGTGATACTCCACTTTCGATCGTTTCCCAAAATTGATAATTTAAATTATCAGTTCACATTTCAATCTAATTAAAGATTCATTAAAACTCCACATAATTTTAATCTTCCCAAAAATCAATATTGATGATTATTTAACTTTGGAAACACAAACATGTCGCATCAACAATCTACACCGTACTATTGATTTCTGCCGATATATAACCTCTAAGCTCGTACGTCTCAGAGAAGGGTGATAAGCAAGAGAATAAATTCTCCGCCATCAAACAGATATATATTTAGCAGAGATCATCCAAACAATTTGAAATACAATGACAGACATGTAATCCTGCCTTTAACTAGGTTAAAGAACTAATGTCATTTAAAACACAGTTCACGATAAACCAAAATTTCATTCCATTAATGGAATCTTCACGGAAAAACAAATCAATTTGTAATCGATATCCCCGTATTCGACTAATAATATAAATGGAATAATGACAAAACCTTTTAAATTCCATATGTATTAATAGTCTTCTTCCATAGAAGTTCACTTCGATTATTATCAATCGAATTCCATTCAATTCCAATTTAATATATAAAATTGGAAAACCATTACTTTGGAAAATTCCCGTTAAATCTCAATAAAAAGATTTATAAATTCCAAATCATATTGCATTGTAAATCGGGTTAAAGAACTAATGTCGTTAAAAACACAGTTCATAATAAACCCCATTCACATTCCATTTTTAATCGGGTTAAAGAACAAGTGTTATTTAAAACACCGCTCATGATAAACCCAAAAATCAATTCCAATTCAATCCCAATTTATATTAAATTAACTGGTATACTTCATTAAATCTAAATAAAAAGATTTAATCTTTTCTCAACTGGGTTTAAGAACAGTGTTAATGAAGACACCATTCACAACAAACCCAAATCCCATTTGATATTAATTATAAGGCTCTGAATAGAAAATATATCGGCTTATATTCAATATAAAATTGTGAAACCAACAAATGTCGTATTGGAATAACGATATATTTATATATATATATATATCTTCCAAATTCCTCCATAATATCCGTATAATCATGAAATCCAATATCGAAATATTCCGAAGATAATTTTGATTCAAATCCATTCCAATTCATATATTGGAAATCCTAGTTATTTTAAAAATCATTTCAAATCCAATTTATTTATTTTAAAAATATTGGATTTATTATTCTAGTTCATCACTAGTTCATTTCGATAGAAATATATTTTTAACTTTGGAAACATGGAATTTTTCAGCCCAATTCTTTCCAAATCATTTATTCTGATTTTACACATATTATTGATTTTTTTAATAAATTTATCAAGGCCCGTATAGTTGATTTCCATAAACGACCATCGAATTGCACTTACAGCGACCTTTTCTAAATTTTATTTGGACATAATTCCAAATCCAACTGTTAGATTTCAAATCTCTAATATTCTTGGAAAGCTCTTTTTGATACGAACCCAACGGTTCCGGTTTTAGGAGAATCCGACAGTTGGATCTTCCGTAATGTCCATTCGAAGTCAATGGTCGAAATTCGCGAACTGCTGCGGCGCGTTCTATTCAGGCCATTATATATATAATATATATATTATATATATTTCGTCGATTTCCTTTTAAAACGTATTTTACAAATCATTTTAAATTCATTTTCAAAAACGATTTAAACTTCATATTCAATTTCAAATCAAAATTGAATATTCCATATCATCGATATATAAATGAAGTATTTTCAAAACTTTAGATTTTGAAATCAATTCCTTGTCGATATTCATTCTAAAAGTGAGTAAAATCGATATAAATATCGTTCACGTCGAAATGGCGTTAATCTAATCAAAACGACTTTATATATTTAAGTATTTTCGTATCCATCCCAAATCGGACATCAAAACCATATTTCGATCTTTTATTGGATATTGTTTTAAAATATTCGTTATTTTACAATATTTATTCTTTTTGAACTGGAATCAAACATAGTCAATTACCATATAATTTGATTTATATGGATTTAGTACAATATATGTACACAACAACAATCAAACACAGTCAACCATCATCCAAAGTGCATTCTACACTCCATAAGCATTAAATACAAATATTCAATGCTTACACAGCTTGTCAACCAAACGATTGACATACAACTAAATGTTGGGATTAGTGTATGTCCAATATCATCCCAATGCCTGTATGGGGTTCAAGCAACAAATAATGAATTTTATTTGTGCAATTTGGGCGATGTGTAAAATTTATCGTCCCAATCAATATTAGTCAAATGCGTGTACATAAACAAATCGTCCGATTTGTTTATAAATATTTATTTTATTCATATACACATTAAAAATTATTTTTTTAAATATAAAATATTTTATTCAATTCCACATCACACAATCAATTTTCACAACACAATCAAACAAATAAACAAGTCGTCCATAGTCTGTAGACGACAGGTGTCGGGTGCTGCTAAGCACCGTCTACATCCTAGTATACATTTTAACTAGAAATTTAAAATTAAAGTGAGAAGTTCTCACCTTTGGGTTCCACTCCTCCGTGCTTTGATTGTCGATCTGTGTAGTATACCTACGTTAAAAATTATATTTTTAACCAATCAATAACTATTTCTTTGTATGATTATTTTAATTTTATAAATAACATACATAGGCTAAAAATTATATTTTTATCATTCTAAAAATAATTTTATATTTTTTATAACAACGCTACATAGTTAAAAATCACATCTTTCTACCACTAATGAATATATAAAAACCACATCTTTATTTCCTCTATTAAATAAAAATCATATTTTTATTATCTCTATAATATAAAAATCATATTTTTATTATCTCTACTAACATATATATATAAAAAATCCGATCTTTTTACTTCCTTTCTATAAAATAAAAATCATACCCTTTCTATGCTAAAAATCTAATTTTCTATAAATAAAAATAAAAAAAAACAGATTTTATATATAAATTAAAATCATAAATACTCATTGTTATCGGAGGAGGGGGTAGAGCTCGCTGCCGTGGTCGGGAGTGGTGCAGGAGGGCGCGGGCCTAGGCTGTGGCGGTGCTAGGGTTTTAGTGTGGAGGGTTTTCAGAGGGGGGCACATCGGTTGAAGGAAGAGGGAGGGAAATAATGGATGGGGCTGGAGCAAGGAGGAGAGGGGCGGCGGCCTCCTGGGGTGGTGGCGCCAAAGGCGCGGCGCCTCTAATGGCCGCGGCGGCGGCCAATCGCCCTCTCGCATCGTTCGTTTTTTTCTTTTCTTTTTATTGATTTCGATCTGTTTGGGGGGGAGAGAGAAAGTAAAGGGAGGGAGTTTAGGTTGACTTAGTTTATATATATATGTATATAATTATTTAATTATATTCCATAAAGTTACTTTTCCCATTTAACCCCAAATCGAGCCCAACGACTGTTGCCTCTAACTAATTACCCCCATTCCGAACACAATGGGATATGTCCCGTAGGCCTATTCGCTTGTTACGATCAATTTCCGTTCAAGTTAAAATATAAATCATTATATTGAATTTTAAATGTACATTTCAATTTACCGGGGCTACATACGGACTCCAAAAATTCCAGAAAAATAAATCTGGTTATGTTTTGATGACATCGTCCTAACAAAACTAATTTCGTCAAATTTGGAGACCGTCTGAAAAATGGCCATTTTCTGGTCGATCCAAATTGATTGAAACTATCAAAACACGTTTTACTTCGCCAACGCTCACATATTGATCCAAAAAATTATGAAAATTGGAATCTAGCAATAATTTGATATCCTGTATCCAACAAAAGTGATTTCGTCGAAAATGGAGGTCATTTGCAAAATGGCTATTTTTAAGGGCTATATTTTCCATAGCGACTGTTCTGAATTTTTAACTGGGCATAACTTTTTATTCCCACTATGAAAATTTGATTTTTCTTATTTTTAAAAAGATATTTTCAGATAGATTCTAATATTTTTGGTTTCACTAAAATCCGGTTTATTTTGAGTTCTGTACATTCATTTGAAATTTGAAATCGAATTTTCATACTACCGCGCCATTTCCAATTCCTTTTACAATTAAAATAAATATTTATATTCTAACGTCGATTCAAATAAATATATACATTCTAATTCTATTCAAAATAAATTTTTCGTCATTATTATTTAAAATAAATCATTATAAATATTCAAAATTCATCAAAATTGCCAAAATAAAATTTTAAATTGGTTCTGATTTTCCGGGTTGTTACAATTTCCCCCACTTAAAATCTTTTCGTCCTCGAAAAGGAACGAAGCTGAAAGTTGTTTAACTAATCAACTCAACTTTCAGTTTGGCTTTCATTCTCCAACTTTCAGTTTCTAAGAATTTTCCAATTCTTAAAAAATTTGGTTAACACCCTAAATTTTTTAAAAATTTCTCCATAACCTCCTTTGTAGGGGAGCACCGGGAAAATCCCCAAACCGCCACACAGGCCCTCTCATCTCAAAAAGAAAAAGAAAAAGCTAAGAGGCTAGCCAATCGGCTCATAAAATCATCCAAACCCAAGAAATAAGTAAACATGTACCTATTTATCAGCCATACAATTTTATTCCTCTGCTCTAGCCTCCTTGCAATGACCTGTTCACATACATATATGTACATGCATGCATTTCCAAACAATTTTTAATACAGTTCAATATTTCATACAATTTGGCTAAATTTACCTTTCGTTCACATAATGATTTAAATAAATAATCACACAACCCAATCATCAATCAATTAGTTGATTATCATTTCAAATTCATAACTTGGATACATAGTAAAAAAATCACATTTTTGGTGCCAAATCACAACAATAGACCCAATCTAGTTTTGGTTCATACACCAGTCAATTGGAAATATATAGAAATCACACCTTCGAAACTCGAGCACAAATGTTGATGATGCCTAGACTATCATCAGAATCATCTCCAGGTGACTAGAGTCTGATTCTATATATGTCCAGTGTATTAAAACTTCGAATACACATTTGCCAGGCATATATGCAAAATATTTATATATTGGATTATCCAAATTCAATACAAATAAATATTCATATACGTATATGGCTTAAATTTTCAAAACAAAATTGGATTTCATTTTAAAAATATACTCTTCACACTCGTTCTAGGATACTACTAATCCCATCTCTAACGAGTCATTCTCATTGGATATTACAAATCCAATCTCTGATGTATTCTTTCATTCGATTCTAATGTGTCTTGTTCTCGAGCTCCATAAACCAAAGCTCTGATACCAAATGTAACGACTCGAACTCCCTCGTTAAGGAAAGCCCGGATTGATTTGAGAATAAGACGAATCAGAAAACAAACAGAAGAACATTTCATTGCTTATTACAATAATTTACATCAGGGTATAAGAATATACAGAGTATGAATAAATATTATACATCAGAAAATATCAGAGATTACAATACATTACATAGCAGCGGAAAATAATACATAACACAACTAAAAGATATAAACGGATACAGAGCTTTCGGAATATCATTCTAGCTGTGAATCCTACGAATATAAATCTGCAAAACCAAAACTACTAGCTGCCCATGTGGAAAATAGGGGCACCTAGAGTTTAGGTTAAAACAATAAACTCCAGGTCAGTCATGTGACTGGTGTGAGAACTAAAACAGTTATTTAAAACATTACTTTAAAAATATGGTAAATCAAGGGACCACGCCATATAACACGGAACGGGTTTCCTCCCAAGAATACCAGTGCATAAACAGTTATAAACAGCGTAATGTTTTTTGGAAAAATGAAGCTATTATAAGACCCAAGTCCTATCACACAATGCAACGCAAGCTGGAGGATAGGGTTTTCCCTTATAATAGCCAAACATGTTTGGTACGTTTAAAACAAATCATTTTGATACTACTATAGTGTAAAGTGTATGAAAACAACTTCAAATATAAATGTATCAATCATAGGCGGCATGGGTACCATCTTTCATGTCGTCAATACTAGGCTCTACAATCAACAATCGAAATGTCACGTATTGGAAATTGGATTTCCGTCATGAGTCGAGGCCAGGGATGGCTCCCCACCGCTTCGAGACATTCCAGCCAATGTTTCATGACTACACACTCTGGGTAACCCTGGATCGGTTGGGTCGGTCCTCCGTTACATTTGAGGATTGGCAATTCCTGAAGACACGTTTCCCGGTCCTATCGGACCTATCCATCTGCTCCGTAGAGACCGATATATTCTAGGCGCCTCGCAATCCAACAAGCACGGAGGTAAAAATAATATAAATGTCAGGGCATGTAAAACGCTGATGCCACCCATAGCTAGAAAGAAACGTCGTGTTCTCCCAGCGGTCCGATCCCCTTTTTAACTCATACCGAGGTATGAGGCTCACGATTTAACGCTATACACAAAGCTATGCCATTTAAGGCCGTGCTTTGATAATCAACCACAAGACTCTGTTTTTCAATAGAAGCCTTGATCATCTGCATCTCAGCATGCCACACTGGCAATTCACGCCATGCAACTGATGTCTATCGATATATAACCTCTAAGCTCGTACGTCTCAGAGAAGGGCGTTAAGCAAGAGAATAAATTCTCCGCCACCAAACAAATATATATTTAATAGAAATCAATCAACACAGAATAAAATCCAATGTCAGGCACACATCCATTTACAAGTTCGTTTTGGGTCTGAACGAAACCGAGGCACCTTATTCCTCGTCCCATATGTCCAATACAGGAGAGAGGTCCTCGCATATCCATCGATCTCTAAGTACGTCTGGACGATCACCACTTATTACCACGTCTTGGGTGTACAACCCAATCAAGACATCAGTAATCATCCAAACTATGTGAAGAACTCTGGTCTTCAACCACCATCTTCATCGTCGACTTATCGTCGAATCAGTTATTCAGAATGGGTATAAATCCGGCCTTTCTGAATAACTCGCGTATATAATAAACAAGTGCTATAAAATCACAACATACGCCTCATTTCAATTCTGAATATTCTTTTATTCAAATATTCATATACTTTGGGAAAGGTTCCCATTAATTTTATCAAAGATAAATTCTTTATATTTATTCTTTAATCTTCCTTTGAATGTCAATTCAAACCATATTACGGTTTTCCAAATAGTCAGGATTAGCGCACCTTACCGAAGTAATCATTTGTTTAATTTCCCAATCCCAACCTATTCATCCTATGGAGCAAAACTGTTATCACTCCATAACTAACACCATGGTGTTATCGGTAAATTTAATTACCATTTCCCGTTCAAATCTAGTTAAAGATTTAACTATCGCTTGGAGCAAAACTGGTGATACTCCACTATTGATCATTTCCCAAATTTGATAATTTAAATTATCAATTCACATTTCAATCTAATTAAAGATTCATTAAAACTCCACTTAGTTTTAATCTTCCCAAAAATCAGTATTAATAATTATTAACTTTCGAAACACAAACATGTCGCATCGACAATCTACATCGTACTATTGATTTCTGCCGATATATAACCTCTAAGCTCGTACGTCTTAGAGAAGAGTGTTAAGCAAGAGAATAAATTCTCCGCCACCAAACAGATATATATTTCGCAGAGATCAACCATACAATTCGAAATACAATGACAGGCATGTAATCCTTCCTTCAACTGGGTTAAAGAACTAATGTCATATAAACACAGTTCATGATAAACCCAAATCACATTCCATTAATGGAATCTTCATGGAAAAACAAATCAATATGTAATCGATATTAATTTCCGTATCCGACTAATAATATAAATGGAATAATGACAAAGCCTTTTAAATTCCATATGTATTAATAGTCTTCCTCCACAGTAGTTCACTTCGATTATTATCGATTGAATTCCATTCAATTCCAATTTAATATATTAAATTGGAAAACCGTTACTTTGGAAAATTCCCGTTAAATCTCAATAAAAAGATTTATAAATTCCAAATCATATTTCACTGTAAATCGGGTTAAAGAATGAATGTCGTCAAAAACACAGTTCACAATAAACCCCAATTCCATTTTTAATTGGGTTAAAGAGCAAGTGTTATTTAAAACACCGTTCACGATAAACCCAAAAATCAATTCCAATTTAATATTTTATATTAATTGGTATACTTCATTAAATCTAAATAAAAAGATTTAATCTTTTCTCAACTGGGTTTAAGAATAGTGTTAATGAAGACACCATTCATGACAAACCCAAATCCGGTTTGATATTAATTACAAGGCTCTAAATGGAAAATATATCGGCTTATATTCAATATCAAATTCTGAAACCAACAAATATCGTATTGGAATTACCATATATATATCTTCCAAATTTCTCCACAATATCCATATAATCACGAAATCCAATATCGAAATATTCCGAAGATAATTTCGATTCAAATCCATTCCAATTTATATATTGGAAATCCCGGTTATTTTTTAAACCATTTCAAATCCAATTTAATTATTTTAAAAATATTGGATTTATTATTTTAGTTCATCACTAGTTCATTTCGATAAAAATATATTTTTGTCTTTTTAAACATGGAATTTTTCAGCCTAATTCTTTCCAAATCATTTACTATGATTTTACACAAATAATTGATATTTTTAATAATTTTATCAAGGCCCATACAATCGATTTCCATAAAGAGCCATCGAACTGCACTTACAGTAACCTTTTCTAAATTTGATTTGGACATAATTACAAATCCAGCCATTAGATTTCAAATCTCTAACATTGTTGAAAAGCTCTTTTCGATACGAACCCAACGGTCCTGGTTTTAGGAGAATCCGACGGTCGGATCTCCCATAATGTCCGTTCGAAGTCAATGGTCAAAATTCGCGAACTACCGCGGCGCGGCGCATTGTATTCAGGCCATTATATATATATATATATAATATATATTTCATCTATTTTCTTTTAAAACGTATTTTATAAATCGTTTTAAATTCGTTTTCAAAACGATTTCAACTTCATATTCAATTTCAAATCAAAATTGAATATTCCATATCATCGATATATAAATGATAGTATTTTCAAAACATTAGATTTTGAAATCAATTCCTTTTCGATATTCATTTTAAGAATGAATAAAATCGATATAAATATCGTTCACATCAAAATGGCGTAATCTAATCAACAAGGCTTTATATATTTAACTATTTTCATGTCCATCCCAAATCGGACATCAAACTCAGATTTCGATTTTTTACTGGATATTATTTTAAAATATTCGTTACTTTACAATATTTATTCTTCTGAACTGGAATAGACACAGTCAATTACCGTATAATTTGATTTATATGGATTTCATACAATATATGTACACAACAACAATCAAACACAGTCAACCATCAGCCAAAGTGCATTCTATACTACTGTTAGCCTACTTTGTGAACTGGGCTACACAAAGATGAGAAGTCAAATAGGTGATGGAAGATGATTAGAAGAACATGCATCTGATGACCGGATCAGGTCGAGGTCACTATCCGAAACATAATATGGCAGGGTAGGGGTTGGAGGAGCAAAAACAGCTCCGGATCGTGTCGAGGAAGCCCGATCCGCTCCCTTCCTTCTCACATTCATTCGATCTGAACCGCATACCGATAGACAGCATTTACATCCCGTGATTTACTCACGAAGCGGAGCGGTTAAGCAACCACTTTGCCCACGTTCACCACCAACCTGATGTGCTGTCACCATCATACTCTATCCGAACCCGACTTCTATGGGATGGGGCCTACATGCACTCGAACCAGAGCCGCTTCAGAGGCATTTTCCACCTATAAATAAACCATGAAGGCACATTTGAAAGGATCTTTTGGCATTTTCAAAGTTGAAACCCCTTGGAGAACCGAATTCCATCACCATTTTCCTATTACAATCATCTTATAAAGTACATTTCAGAGAAGATTGAGTGAATCTATCGATGGTATGAGTGAAAGCGAGTGAGAATCATTGTTGTATCTATATTCAAGTCATCAATTCAAAGAGTAGAAAGTGGACGTAGGCTATTTAACGCCGAACCACTATAAATTGTGTGTTTTCTTCATTTTTAATTTCATTTCATTAGAAATTTTTCCTAGTTTTGGGTGTTAGAGCCATTTTTGGATCTAACATTTTGGTGATTTCATTGGGAAATCTTTGAATTCTTAGCTTTTTGGGATTATCGTTCTACTATTTGGACCTTCAAGTTCAAAGAAGTTAATCCTCTATTTCCGACACTTTCAACCATTTTCTAATTAATTACTGAAGGATTGGACATTATGGCTAAAGGAAAAGGAAAATAAGTGCAAGGCACTAGGGAGAACGATGCTAGAGAAGATCAATAAGCCATCGTATTGACAAGGTCGTGGGGACAAAGCTCTGGACAAACTGGATCCGAACCGGATGTTTCGAACCAAGCTGACTTGGAGAAAACAACCAGGGAAAATTGGAACTGCTCAAAACACCCCTCTGAACCGATCCGACTCTGGCACCCTACTCCGATCCGAACCGAATGAGACCGAAGCTGGTACATCTACTCAAGCACCTACCAATGCTCCGATGTCGGCTGCGACGATCAAGCTGCTCCATCTGCACCCATCATGCACTGGGATTTTTCACGGTTTCTTGACATGCTTGAGAGTACTAGAAATGTGTTGGAAGCCCATAAACGTGACAGTTTTCGCATGCAAGAGAACATGATCACCATGAGTAGGGAAATCAATGATCTTCGGAGGCAAAAGACACCTTCACCGACATGCCGGCTTGCTGCAGACTATTCATTTTCTTCGGATGAAGGATGTCCTCGTGAAAGTAGGCCGCTTGTGCGACCTCAAAATCATGATCAGTTGACTTTTGGATCTTTAGGATCCCGTGAAGATGCTGCTCGTGTGTTAGGACTTGATGACCCGAGCCTGAAAGAACCTATGCTGCTGCCCATGCGTGGATCCCACGTTCTACCCAGGGGTCCTTATATTACTAATCCTACGTAACAACAACTTCTCCAACCCCTTCCTCCTAAGATTGACCGGGAGCATAGGGAACAGTGTAGAGCAGCTTCCGCCAGAAACAGAAGGTTATCCCCTAATCAGGAACACATGGGTAATCCGAATATCAGACCTAGAGAACCTATGCAAACGTTAACAAATACTAATGTTTGGGCAATGGTGCATCAAATCATGTCCGAAAGTCGACGATACACTAATGAGGACTGGGGCATTGAGCGAAGTCATACCCCCTTCACAGATGATATATTGGACTTCCAGTTCCCTCGGCGGTTCAACTTGCCACAGATGGATCGGTATTCAGGGAGAACCGATCCATGAAAGCATCTGATGAGGTATGCATGGTTCATGAATGCCATAGCAGCTCCTGATGCTCCAGATGCCTTAATGTGGTTCACCCAACTCCCTCCACGGTCAATACCAAATTTCACAGAATTGAGTGAATGCTTTATGAACTAGTTTTGACTTCACACTCGAAAATCCAAAAGCGTCTTAGAGTTGTCAAGGATTAAGCAGGCTCTAGGTGAATCTTTGAAATCATATTTAGACCGCTTCAACCTGGCTGTCACCGAAGTTAGTGACCCTCATGAACCCACTATTCTGATGGCCTTGATAGAAGGAGTTGACTCGGACACAGAATTCGGGGATTATCTATCCGGGAAACCACCCCCCACTAGGAAATTGTTCTACAAAAAGGACAATATCCACTTAAGGCGAGAAGAAGCTCATGCAAATAGAAATAGAAAGTCTGAAGGGGCTTCGAGGGAAGATGTCCAAAGTAATGTTGTTGTGAAGCAATCCAATGACAGTTCGGGGAAGGTTGAGGTGAACGTCGGCAACCAGAACAAAGGTAATAATAATAGGAATGGAAATGACAATAGAAGGAAAAGGAACCGAGGGAAAAATTCCAGCAAAAGATCTCGATTCCAAACTTTTGAGAACTATTCGCCATTGGATAACACATTGGAAAACATTTACTTGGATACATACAACATATTGCAATATAAAAAGCCACCACCCAGAGACTCCACTGAAAAAGAGATCGCAACGGGAAAGTTTTTTTGTTCCATGAAACCCGCGGTCATTCTACAAACGAATGCCATCATTTGAGAGATGTAGTTGAGAAATTGCTACGGGAAGGGAAGTTAGACGAGTACAAGGTTGCCCCACGGGACAGGGGGCAAGGAGGTCAAGCCCCAAACCAAAACTAGCCTACTTCTAAACCCATAGCCCGGTAGAAAGGTAAAGGGATCGTTATCAATACCATTATAGGTGGACCCCATCTAGCTAGGCATAGTTTTAAAGCAATGGATCAGTACGTTAATGCCGCCGAGCACTTTGAGGTAGGAGAATGTAGTAACCTCGAAGACATTACTCTAGTAAAACAACAAAGGATGATGTCAGATGACGTCATATTCCGTGGTAGAGACGACATCAGAATTCAATCACCCACTGAAGACCCGCTGGTAATTACCACAGCCATTGACCCCGCTTTAGTCCATAAAGTGTTGGTGGATAATGGAAGTTCGGTAAATATCCTCTTTAAGAAAGCTTTTGAATAGATGAGACTCAAAGCAAAAGATTTGAAGCCCTAGGAAGGATGGATACGGTGCTTCAACGGCTCTGATGGGCTATGTAGAATTACAGTGACGTTAGGACAAGGAGATCGCCAGAGAGTGAGAATCTTTCCATTTGTAGTTTTGGATGTTGAGTCAGCCTATAATGCTTTCCTAGGCTGACCGGCCCTCGCTGAGTTTAGGGCATGTATTGCACCTTGCTGCTTACTGCTTAAATTCCCGACTGACACAGGAATAGGGGTGATGAGAGGTGACCAAGCTACATGACGAGCTTGTTACATGACAGAGTTGAAGATGCTAATGAAGGGGTTGAATATAGAATCTAAGGACGTTTCCCCCTTTTGAAGGAAAACTCAACATAGCAATTAAGGGGTCCAGCCCTAGGCGAGTCGCCCTTAGACGTGCTAGAGGATATAGATCCTAGAGAGGATAGGGAACCCGAGGACAGAAAGGCGACTCCCAACGAGATGACAATAGATATATCTATTGATGACGCAGATTCGACAAAAGTACCGAAGATCAGATCGCAACTAGATCCAATTCGAGCGAAAGAGTTAGCTGATTTTTTAAAAGCAAATTTAGATGTGTTTGCCTGGACTCACACTGACATGTGTGGGATTTCGCCTGCTATTATGATCCACTCTTTAAGCATCAATCCAAAGCACCCACCGGTCAAGCAGAAGAGACGGATGTTAGGCCTAGAGCGGTCAGCAGCTTTGAAGGAAGAGGCAAAAAAATTGAAGGATAATAGATTCATTAAGGATTCGAAATATCCCGATTGGATATCAAATCCTGTCCTGGTCAAAAAATCTAATGGGAAGTGGCGTACCTGTATTGGCTTCTCTAACTTGAACAAGGCTTGTCTGAATGATAGCTTTCCTCTTCCCAGGATTGATCAACTTGTGGACTCGACGTCCAGACACGATCTCTTATCCTTTATGGATGCCTATACGGGTTAAAATCAAATTCCCATGCACATAACAGATCAAGAGCACACAAGTTTCATTACAGACTTGGGGTTATATTATTATGTGATAATTCCATTTGGATTAAAGAATGCAGGAGCCACATATCAGCGCTTGGTCAACCGCATGTTCTATAATCAAATCAGAAAAACCATGGAGGTTTATGTGGACGACATGCTTGTAAAGTCTAGGCAATTTTCCAACCATACAAAAGACTTATCCAAAATGTTCGACATTCTCCGAAGGTATGGATGAAGCTAAACCCCGTAAAATGTTCGTTTGGGGTCGCATTTGGGAAATTCCTTGGGTTTATCATGAGCTCTCGAGGGATTGAGATAAATCCTAGTCAGATAGTAGCAATAAGGAATATTGAAGAACCACGAAAGATTGGATGTTCAAAGCCTGGTCGGAAAGGTTGCTGCATTGAGCAGGTTTATCTCCAAAGCCACAGATAAGTGTGTACCTTTCTTCAATCTGATAAAATGAGGGAACGAAATTTTGAGTGGACTCCTATTGTGTGGAGGCTTTCCAGAATCTATTAGACTTATTAGAGAAGCCTCCAATATTGTCAAAACCCGTGGGACATGAGGATTTGTTTGTCTACCTTGCAGTATCGTCTCATGTCGTCAGTACAGCGTTGGTACGTGAAGAAGATAAAGCCCAAAGGCATGTATACTACGTAAGCAAGAAGCTAGCCGCTACAGAACGTAATTATCCAAAAATAGAAAAGCTTGCTTATATCCTCCTAATAGCTTCCCGCAAACTTCGTCGTTACATTCAGGCTCACCCGATAGTTGTATACACCGATCAACCTTTAAGGCAAGTGTTGCAAAAACCCGAAGCATCGGGGCGGTTACTTAAATGGAACATCGAGTTGAGTCAATTCGATTTGAATTTTCAACCACGGAGATCAATAAGGGGGCAGGCCCTGGCCAACTTCATAGCTGAATTCACGATTCTCGAAGAGGAAACGGTGGGTTACATGGTGGTTACTTCAGAACACGAGCTAGAGCTTAGTCCGTGGAAGTTACACACGGACGGGGCCAAGAATGATCAAAGGTCCGGCGCCGGAGTTATTTTAATCACTCCTGAAGGACGATTTATTTACTATGCCATGCGATTAGAATTTGCTACTACCAATAATGATTCCGAGTATGAGGCCCTGATTGCCAGGCTGAAGCTTGCCAAAGAACTCGGAGTGAAGACACTTGATATATGCTGTGACTCCAAGATAGTTGTCTGCCAGGAACGGGAGGAGTTTGTTACCAAAGGACCTCAGCTTGTTACTTAGCTTAGAAAAGTAAAGGAGTTACTGGACAATTTGGAGCATTACAGCATAACAAATATTCCAAGAGCAGAGAATCAGAAAGCAGACCGATTGGCAAAATTAGCGAGTTCTGACAATCTTGAAGAAACCGAAATGGTCCCAATAGAGATATCGGAGTTACCAAGTTTTGACTTAATGGAAGTGGAACCATCCCTAGAAATCGAGCTAGAGAGGGAGTCATGGATGACACCAATCAAGAACTTCCTCAAGAGCGGAATTCTCTCTTTAAAGAAAAGCGAAAGACGAGCTGTAACACGTAAGGCTGCGAGATACGTGCTACAGTACGACGTCCTTTATCGCCAAGGGTTTTCCATGCCCTTACTACGATGTATCGCACATGACGACATCAAACGTGTACTGCAGGAAGTTCATGAAGGTGAGTGTGAAGATCACACCGGGGGCCAAACCCTTGCAAAGAAGGTATTACGGTACGGATATTTTTGGCCTACCATGAATAAAGACGCAACTGACTACTCACGACACTGCGATAAATGTCAAAGATTCGCCAAAGTTCCCAGAGCACCTCTGACCTTGCTTAAGTCAATGGTAAGCCCATGGCAAGCCCATGGCCATTTTCCATGTAGGGAATTGATATTATTGGAGTGTTACCTCTCGCTAAAGGAGGGGCAAAGTACGCGATCGTCGCCGTGGATTATTTCACGAAGTGGGTGGAAGCCAAACCCTTAACCACGATCACGGTAAGGAAGGTGATAAGTTTTGGGGTCAGAAACATTATCTGCCGATTTGGGATACCGAAGACCATTATAACTGACAATGGGGCATAGTTCGACAGCGTCGAATTCAAAAACTTTTGTCAGAAATAGAAGATCGATAAGAGGTATACCGCTGTAGCTCACCCACAAACAAATGGGCAAGTTGAGGCAATAAACAAAGTTATTAAATTCATTCTTAAGAAGCGGTTAGAACGAGCCAAAGCCAAGTGGGTGGATGAGCTGCCACTGGCTTTGTGGGCCTACAGGACAACCATTAAGACGACAATTGGCCATACTCCCTTTTCACTCTCCTTCGGATCGGAGGCAGTAATCCCAGTGGACCTCGAAGTCCCTTCTCATAGGCTGACATCCTATGACCCAATGATGAATAGATCACTCCTCCTTGAGTCTCTTGACATGGTTGAAGAAAAAAGAGACGAAGATGACTTGCATGCCTCAAGTAATCGACACCAAGTAGCACGTTATTATGATTGAAAAGTTCGCTTCAGGACTTTCGAACCAGGGACTTAGTGTTAAAACAAATCTTCCCGCCTTCAACCCAATTGGGTCCAAAGTGGGAAGGACCATATGCCATCCAACGGAAGCTTGATACAGGAGCCTTCAAGCTAACGACCATGGATGGTGAGGAGATTACCAGAGCCCGGAATGCTCAGCATTTGCGGTGATATCTGGGCTAAACATGCAATCTTTTCCTTTTATTTTTATAGATTATGTAAAAAAGCACGACTTGCCTTAAAAAGTCTGTTTATATGAATAAAGGAATATGAAGTGGATGTAGGCTATGACTTATCTGAACCACTATAAAAATATCATGCGTCATTTACTTTCCTGCACTATTTCTATCTTCAACGATTATTCTATCATGACTATGAAATACAAAACATTAAATTAGATTTGGAAAATTGGAGATAGTCTATGTGCAGGAGCGAACGAAATGACCATTTGCATAATAAGATAGAAGGAATGGGAAGACGACATTCCTAACTCTAACTCTCATGAATCAAGAGAGAGTATAAAGGACGGAAAGATGACGTCCCATGAGGCGTGAAGGTGCACCCCGATAAGAGACCGCCTCAATAATACTCAAACCTGGTTATGAGACAGGAGTGTATAAAGACGCCAGAAGAATAAGCATCAATGACAAAAGAAATTTAGCCCCGCCAGAGAGTCGGGGGCAACTAGATGTTGAATTTAATCAATCTCACACAAGTCTTAGTTAATCAGCCTATCCAAGATTGAATGGGGACATATACATACACATGTTCCCTTTGTCATGACTTTATTGTATAATTGTGATATGATATGCTGTTTATCTGCATTTTCACTTAAATAATAGATTCACAAATATTTGACATTGCAGGGAACAAACTACTTTATTCACAAATACGCGAATTTTCATAGAAAGACTAAGCAAAAGATACGAGGGCTGCACCCGCTGCAACAATAATGGACTAGTGAAATATCAAAACAAAAGACAGAATGCATTTTCACTTGGAATTCGGAGTAGACTTTGCCTTATCGACATCCTTGAGCTTCTCTTTCTCTTCTTTCTCAGTCTCAGTAAAAATACACTTCGGTTTCTTTTTCCCCGGAACAAGGGATTATTAGAAGATTTTTTAGCAAGTTCCTCAGTGATCGATCTAGTTGAAAGTTTAATGACTAAACTTGACCTAGGATGTACTATCGCAAGAGGTTTAAGATTTTCAGGATTTGTCTCCACAACTTTCAATTGCATGCATTTTTCTTGCTTGGCCTTCATCTCGGCCAAAGTCAGATCATCAACATTTCATGTATCCCTAGTTATAGTAACATCGGGTTCTTCGTCATGCCCGTTAATACCACCGTCATCTTTCAAAGCAGCTATTATTTCATCATCATGAGGAGTTTCGGCGTTAGGTGGTACGGGTGCTTTGTCAACAGCCTCCTTTCTCTTGCCCTCGTCATCTTTCCCAAGTTCTATAGTAGCGACCTTATCTTGTTTTTCCCGGGGCTCTTCAGTAGACCTTTTACCCAGGGAGGTCCTTTACGAATCGTCAACCTTTTCAACTAGCTTAGTACCTGCAGAGCGAGAAGCAACTATTATTAATTCAAGAGAAAACATGGGGTCTTCAATATTCTGTCCGATAATATGACCAAATGTTGAGATAGCTTTGATGAATTAAGGCGAAAAGGTAGGAATACCTTCAGCAGACTTCTCGAATTGAGTGACAGTATTGTCGGAGGTAGACTCTGTTATAGGAGATAAAAGAGAAGCCTTAGGAATTCCTGGCCTTTCTGGGTCATATCCCTCTACACCAGTGATCTCAGCTGTAGCAAAAGAGGAGCCAACTCCGATGATATTTTTTTCCTTTGGCTTGACGCTTCTCTTCCTTCATAGCAGCAGCGATAAGTCTACGCCCTTCGGCCAAATGCAATGGTTCCTCACCTCTAAGAAATGTCTCTATAAGCTTATTTTCGTCAATCGAATCTACTCCAAGTTCTGCTTTCTCCCACTCGACCAGCAGGTCCCATGCATACACAAGGGGAGTGGGATAGTCCTTAAGCCAGGCAAGGTTTTGGTGACGAATCACTTGAGAAAAAAATCCGACCATGGTTTCACCAATCTCGTCAATCTCCCTTTGAGCATCTTTCAGCTGTTCGTTGACCTCCTCAACTTGCTGCAAAGTAGTATCTACATTTCCTTCAGTAAGAGCCTCCCTCGTTTCAGCTTCCAATAACTTGGTCTCAAGCTCTGCGTTCTTTTTGGATAAATCTGCCTTCTCTTGAGCAAGACGTACATTCTCAGATCTAGCATCCTCGGCCTACTTCTTTAAATCTATTCGCTCTTGACGATGGGATTCAAGATTGGAATGATAGCGCTTTTGTAATTCCTTGAGCTGCTTCTTATAGTTATCTACATCGCGTTGTACAAGAGCAAGCTTAGCTTGGGCATCCTCTAGATCTTTCTCAGAGTTTTCGATGGCCCTTGCATCATACTCAGCAACGTCGACCATGGATTTTATGTCTGCCATCAGATCACTAATGATTTTAGAAAGAGTCTTGGCATACTTCTTCATCTTTTTATACTGTTCATCCACGAAATCTATAATAGCCTTGACATCGTAGGCCCAATTAGATTTTACCGGTTGGAGTTTTAGGACAAAGTGCATGTACCCAAAATGGTGTTCGGGAAATTGCTGCCTCAGAACTTCTAGTCTAGCCTGATTCTCATCATTGAGAATGACCGGTCTTGTGGTAGTTATGTCGATAGTGCGACGAGATAGCTTCGTGATGGGTCGTTTCTTCCCAGCATCTTTCCTGATTCTGGTTGTTTCCCTTTGGGATCAGAAACCCATTGCGAACTATCATCTTGAGGAATCGTGCCATTAGATGGAGCAAGGCTTGCCACTGTGATTGTCTTTCTCATGATCTAAAGGATGACTCTTGTGTTTCTCTGAGCCTTTGTGATGTGGGGATCAAGAATGAGAGGGTCGATAAGACTTTGGAAGTCGATCCCTCCTATCGTCTCTACCCCTACTCTCATACCGGTCGTGTTAATCGTCGAGACCTATTGGGGTCATGCTCAAACGAACATCTCGCATATGATATCTTTGCCTCCCTATTTGTCCTGTAGAAAAGAAATGCATAAAGCTCAAGTGATGTGACGTGCAGTGCTAGAGTGTCATGTATATCCTAAGTGATGCTTCCCCCCGAACAGACCAGAACCCAGATTGATAGTCTCCCCAGCCTTTACAGGAGTGATCTCTTCCTCAGAAGTAAAAGTGAGAGGATTTGTCGGGAAATCCTATGAAGAATAAAAAGTTTCAGGTAGGGGAAGATCCCCCAAGCCCTGAAATGTAGATTCATCGGCTATGGGAGTGTATCCAAGAGGAATAACTGACAGCATCCCCTTTGGAGAAATTGGCCCCTCAGGAGTAACCACATCTTCAGGAGTAATATATTTGTCCCTGTCAGCGGCAGGCATATTTGCTAGTATGTCATCTTGAGTTGCGGAAGACGATGGACAAGGAATCTTTTGAGGCACTGGAGGATCCTTCGGGCTACCTCCATGCCCCGGTGAGGCCTCAATTGGCCCTTCAATAGAAGGTATATACGCATAAGGTCCCTCTCCATGCCCTATGCTATGAGTTATAGCAACAAGACGATGCCTATGAAGATAGTCTTCCACCAAACACTCTTTGATGGTCAAGAATTTCTGGTCTCCGTTGAGTAGCTGATTCAAGCGATCGAATTGTATTGGTTATTTTCTTGCGGTGGATTAGGAACTGTAAGAAAAGGCAAGCGGTGTTAGTATGTTTTTGAGGTCTGAAATTTAAAATATTGATGTCCTTACTTGACTTGAGCCACCTTCTGGCGCACCCCGGCTGCTGTCTAATGTAAAACCATTCAGGCTTTGGATCCACAGCATTGCTACCAAACGGAACGGTGATAATCTTTCTTTTTGGCATAGGTTCGAAATATACAAAGGACGGAGTGTCATTGGTTCGATTTGAAGTTGTAAAAGAAATGAACTTCTTCAACAGTTAACTCTTCACCAAGAATTTCTCTATATGCTATGTACAAGGTATACAAATAAGCGTAAGAATTGGGAAGAAGCTGCATGGGGGTAATCCTTAACTGTCTCAGGAAATCGACAATGAATGGTGGGAATGGAGGTATCGCTCCAACAAGACACATTAATCTGGAAATATCCATATATCCTTCTGGTGGATTATGGGGACGGTCTATTTTTGAGGGTAAAAGGGTATCTCCTTGAAGAATCCTATGCTTGAGGCGTATCCATATTAGTCTATCGTTATCAATTGTTGACTCAACTGAATCTTTAGGCAATTCCAGGATTACTGCGTACCTGAATTCATCGGGAGCACGGTTATCCCCTATCCCTCCTTCTTCCTCCTCACCAAGAGAGACACCACCTCCAGATGATGTATCACTACTATGAGTTCCCATCTCATAATCTGGGCCTTCGCTATTCCAACCTGAATCGAAAGTAGAAGATATATCTTCAACGACAGGGTTTTCAGCTGTCGCTATAGCGTCCCTTCTTTCTGTTAATCTAGATGAGCGTCTCTCAGTCATATCTGATAAACTATTAAAGAAACAATAACAAGGATTAAGGAAAAGTTGCCCGTATCACCCCATACATGTGTGTGAACTAAAGTGAATGAAGTAAGTGCAAGAAATACAAACTAAATACGTAAGAGCACGATACAAAGGTTTGATGAAGCTGTAATGCGTTCAGAATAGTTTTAAATGTTCACTCATGTTTAAAAGGTGCTATCCTAACTGTTCATTAAGTTGTAGACCACGGCTAACATTGATCGAGCAAGTTGGACAGTTCTCTTGCATCAAGTATGATGGCCTCGAGTCGGCTCGGGTATATATGTTGGGATTGGGTCGGACATCCACAAAGGAAAGGGTTCGGATCGGGGGCAGGACTATGTGTGGTTCAAAGCAGAAGTTAATACCCTACAGGCAAATCGGCTCGGTTCGGAAACAAGTACTTTAAGTAGTCCGGATCGGTACAAATACCCTTGTTTTTTCCATGCCCATTTATGTCACTCTGACCCGACCCGGTTGGACACACCTAGTTTTCCCCCTTCTCTTTGTTTTTCAATCCAACCTGACCAGGTCGGATGGATCCCTTTATCCTTTTCCCTCTTATGCCTCCTATTCCGGACCGATCCCAAACCTTTCCCTCTCCTTCTTCTCCATCCTCTCTATCCCTTAATCAACGTTGAACCCATCCTCATGCCAAAAACCGAATAAAAGCCAAGCACTTATGTGCTGGCGCGTCCAACATTAATTTCAACCCTCCTTCGCAAATACCTCGAGATGGTGGCAAAACCATCAGCGACGGTGGCGAAGGAGAAAAAAGCATGGCGTTCGTTTAAACACCATATTGAAACTACTCAAATCGTTCACGAATTCGAATTGAAATTAAGTAAAAAGAGATCAATCGAAGTCGTTTGACCCACCTATGTCGTTGATTTGAAGATGGAAAGGGGATTTTGGAGATTCAGAAGTTAGGATTTTTTTCTTCTCTTTTAAAACCTAGGAGATGAGAATAATAAAAAGAAAGAAGGAAGAAGAGGAGAAACAATGGATTTATATGGCTCTAAGGTGGCTCTTTGTATTCCCAACATTTTAATCCGCTTGGACCGGAAAGCTGTCCCATAGCCATTTGGTTTGTTCATTTAATGGTGTTAGGATGCAGGCGAGGCTATGCGGATCGTATTCGAACCCCAGCAGAGGTTCAGGCATTGACTCAACATATAAAACGAACCCAAAGTGAAACAAACAAAATCTTACTTGGAGGACCTGTCAGACATCAAGCAAAGCGTTGAGACTCTATGAAGTGACGCAACCCTACAAACGAATAGATGCAATTGTTCGGTGATTTATTTCGAAGACCAATGGTTAGACAATGTCGAAGCACCCTCCATTTTCAATAGGAGTATCCTTCGAGAAGGAAAAATGTTAGCCTACTTTGTGAACTAGGCTACACAAAGATGAGAAGCCAAATAGGTGAAGGAAGATGATTAGAAGAACATGCATTTGATGACCGGATCAGGTCGGGGTCACTATCCAAAACAGAATATGACAGGGTAGGGGATGGATCCGCTCCCTTCCTTCTCCCGTTCATTCGATTCGAACCGCATACCGATAGACATCAGTTACATTCCATGATTTCCTCACGAAGCGAAGCGGTTAAGCAACCACTTTGCCCACGTTCTCCCCACGTTCACTACCAACCTGTTGTGCTGTCACCATCATACTTTATTCGAACCCAACTTCTATGGGATGGGGGCCACGTATACTCGAACCGGAGCCGCTTCAGAGACATTTTCCACCTATAAATACACCATGAAGGCACATTTGAAAGGATCTTTTGGCATTTTGAGAGTTGAAACCCCTTTGAGAACCGAATTCCATCAACATTTTCATATTACAATCATCTTACAAAGTACATTTCAGAGAAGATTGAGTAAATCTATGTATGGTACGAGTGAAAGTGAGTGAGAATCATTGTTGTATCTACATTAAAGTCATCAATTCAAAGAGTAGAAAGTGAACGTAGGCTATTTAACACCGAACCACTATAAATTGTGTGTTTTCTTCATTTTTAGTTCCATTTCAGTAGAAATTGTTCCTAGTTTGGGTGTTAGAGCCATTTTTGGATCTAACAACTGCATAAGCATTAAAAACAAATATTCAACGATTACACAACTTGTCAACCAATCGATTGACATACAACTAAACATTGGGGTTAGTGTATGTCCAATATCATCCCAATACCCGTGTAGGGTTTCAATCAACAAATAATGAATTTTATTTGTGCAGTTGGGCGATGTGTAAAATTTATCGCCTCAATCAATATCAGTCAAATGTGTGTACATAAACAAATCGTCCGATTTGTTTATAAATATTTATTTTATTCATATACACGTTAAAAATTATATTTTTAAGTACAAAATATTTTATTCCATTCCACATCACACAATCAATTTTCACAACACAATCAAACAAACAAACAAGTCGTCCATGGTCTGTGGACGACGTGTGTCGGGTGCTGCTAAGCACCGTTTGCATCCTACTATATATTTTAACTAGAAATTTAAAATTAAAGTGAGAAGTTATCACCTTTGGGTTCCACTCCTCCGTGCCTTGATTGTCGATCTATGTAGTATACCTACGTTAAAAATTATATTTTTAACCAATCAATAATTATTTCTTTGTATGATTATTTTATATGATTATTTTATAAATAACATACATAGGCTAAAAATTATAAATTTATCTTTCTAAAAATAATTCTATATTTTTATAACAACGCTACATAGTTAAAAATCACATCTTTCTACCGCTAGTAAATATATATAAATCACATCTTTATTTCCTCTATTATATAAAAATCAAATTTTTATTATCTTTATAATATAAAAATCAAAATTTTATTATCTCTACTTACATATATATATATATATAATCCGATCTTTTTACTTCCTTTCTATAAAATAAAAATCATACCCTTTCTATGCTAAAAATATATTTTTTCTATAAATAAAAATAAACAAAAACTGATTTTATATATAAAATAAAATCATAAATACTCACTTTTATCGGAGGAGGGGGTGGAGCTCGCTGCCGTGGTCGGGAGTGGTGCAGGGGGGCGCGAGCCCAGGCTTTGGCGGCGCTAGGGTTTTAGGGTGGACGGTTTTCAGAGGGGGGGCGCGTGGGTTGAAGGAAGAGGGAGGGAAAGAACGGAGGGGGTGGAGCAAGGAGGAGAGGGGCGGCGGTGTCCTGGGGTGGTGGCGCCAGAGGCGCAGCGCCTCTAATGGCCGCGGCGGCGGCCAATCGCCCCTCGCATCGTTCATTTTTTCTTTTCTTTTTATCGATTTCGATCTGTTTGGGAGGAGAGAGAAAGTAGAGGGAGGGGGTTTAGGTTGACTTAGTTTTTTTTAAATATATATATGTATATAATTATTTAATTATACTCCATAGAGTTACCTTTTCCATTTAACCCCAATTCGACCCCAATGACTGTTGCCTCTAACTAATTACCCCTATTCCGAACACAATGGGATATATCCCGTAAGCCTATTCGCTTGTTACGATCAGTTTCCATTCAAATTAAAATATAAATCATTATATTGAATTTTAAACGTACATTTCAATTTACCAGGGCTACATACAGACCGTAAAAATTCCAGAAAAATAAATCTGGTTATGTTTTAACTACACGGTCCTAACAAAACTAATTTCGTCAAATTTGGAGACCGTTGAAAAATGGCCATTTTCTGGTCGATCCAAATTGACTGAAACTATCAAAACACGTTTTACTTCGCCACGCTCACATATTGATCCCAAAAATTATGAAAATTGGAATCTAGAAATAATTTGACATTTCGTCAAAAATGGAGGTCGTTTGCAAAATGGCTATTTTTAAGGGCTATATTTTCTATAATGACTATTCTGAATTTTCAACTGGGCATAGCTTTTTATTCCCGCTATGAAATTTTGATTTTTCTGATTTGTACGAAAGATATTTTCAGATAAATTCTAATATTTTTGGTTTTGCTAGAATCCGGTTTATTTTGAGTCCTGTACATTCTTTTGAAATTTGAAATCGAATTTTCAAACTACCGCGCCATTTCCAATTCCTTTTATATTTAAAATAAATATTTATATTCTAACATCGATTCAAATAAATATATACATTCTAATTCTATTCAAAATAATTTTATCGTCATTATTATTTAAAATAAATCATTTTAAATATTCAAAATTCATCAAAATTGCCAAAATAAAATTTTTAAATTTGGTTCTGATTTTCCGGGTTGTTACAGTAGATATGAATATCGAATGGGAAAAATAAATAAGAAATATTTCTTTTGGTCCTGTCCTATTCTTCTTTCTCAAAGAAAGGGAGGTACTCTAGAAAAAAGGATTAATTCGTTTTTAGTATAACATAAGGAGATCTTTTATCCATGAAAACATTATTTTTGATTAGATCATAAATACCTATAATTACATTTTCATCCTTTTTCCACTTGTTCTTTTCTATAACCTAGCATCTTATCTGACTTATACAATTCTTCTACTTATACATATACATAGGATTCTGTATTGTAACAACCCGGAAAAGTAGAACCAAATTAATTTTTTTTTTTGACTATTTCAATGAATTTTGAATAGTTAAAATAGTTTATTTTAAATAATAATGATTTAAAATTTATTTAAATCGAAGTTAGAACGAATATATTTATTTTAATTTTAAAAGGAATTAGAAAGAGCACGGCGGTTTGAAAATTTGAATTGGAACTTTGACTGAATGCACATGATTCAAAATAAATCGGATTTTAGTGAAACCAAAACTATTTAAATTTGTTTAAAAATATCTTTCCAAAGAATCCGAAAAATCGAAATTTCATAGTGAGAATAAAAAGTTATGGCCAGTTGAATATTCAGATTAGTCGCTATGGAATACAATATAATTTATAACACGTATAAATGGCCATTATACAGACGACCTCCGTTTTCGACGAAACCATTTATGTTGGATCCAGAATGTCAAATTATTACTAAATTTAATTTTCCATAATTTTTGGAATTAATTTGTGAGCGTGGTAAATTAAACTGTGATTCAATAATTTATATTGAGTTTAATCGACCGTTAAAAAGGCCATTTTTCAAACGGTCTCCAAATTTGATGAAATTAATTCTGTTAGGACCGTATCATATATATATATATATATATTTGGGAATTTTCGGAGTTCGTATGTGGCCCCGGTGAATTTAAGTGTACGATCGAATTAATTAAATAAATGATTTAAACTTTAAATTAAAGAAAACAGGTTGAAAACGATCGTTTGGGCTGACGGGACCTAACCCATTGTGTCCAGAACTGGGGCAATTGGGTAGGAACAACTATGGCTGAGCTGAAATTGGAAATGTTAAGGATTAATGGGCTAAAATCATTAATTAAGAAAATTAATATTATAATATTATAAATAGTGTTTTCCAAAACCCAAATCACCTACTGTAGAGCCGCCGCCATCTCAAATTCAATGGCCTTGAGCAGCCGATTCTTCTTCCACTAATTCCTCTCAATCCATACAATAAAACTTCCTGGTCCTTCAGAGTTTATTGTCGAGAATCTCACGAACTACGATTCCATACGGGGTTGATTGAAAACCGTGGAGTATACGCCACGTTCCAAAGCCCCAATGTTCTCATGTTCCAACCGCCGCCGCCTCCCCTAGGGCAGATACCGCCTCACGGTGGTGGGCACCCTAGGTGCGCCTCCTCCTCCTCTCTGACGTGGTATACCCCGATTGCGTTCTAGCCTCACGGATCTGATGAAAAGTTAAACCCTAGGTTTGAGCAAATAGGAAAACACGGCTGCCTTGTTACTGAAAGAGGAAGAAGGTGCTATTCTATTTTATTATTTTAATAATTTTAGTTAAAAATATTATCAACGTAAAATAATTCATAACCTATTTATATTGAATCAGAATTGAAAAATTTCAGAATCGTTGCAATCGTGAACCCGAGATCTGCATTTCTAGACTGATTAGAATGGATTCAGAGCAGATCAGATTTTGAACAAATTTCAGATCTGTATTATTCAGAATTAAAATGACTGTGAGAATTCTATTTTATTTCTTCTTCTTAAATAATTAGAAATAATTCTGATTGTATTATCACCAATCTGTAGTTAATTTATATTTGTTATGATTAGTGACTTGATCTGTGATGGATGTGATATGTAGATCTGTTCATTTGGTGATATTGTGTTATGATAAAATAGTTAAAAAACATATAAATCATTTTGTTGTAATAAAATGGGTGAAACAAAAATATATAACTTTTGTTTAGATAAAATTGTAAAATTAGAATCATTGGACAAAATTCATCATCTTGTTTATTGGAACAGTGGAACCAAAAATTATCATTTTTGGTTTATTAGAATAGTTGAATTAAAAGAATTATCATCTTGTTAACTAGAATAATTGGACAAAACTTATCATTTCTATCAAATTAGAACCATTGGACAAAAATTGTCATTTTAGTCAAAATTAGAATAGTTGAATTGGATTTGTCATTTTTGTTTAAATAAATATGTTAAAATATGAAAAAGAATCAGACACTTGTGTTCATTAAGAAGGATTAAACAAAAATATACATTTTTGTTCATTAAACAAAAATGAGACATTTTTGTTTATTAAAAAGGATTAAACAAAAATATACATTTTTATTCAATAAACAAAAATGAGACATTTTGGTTCATTAAAAAGAATTAAACAAAAATGAAACATTTTTGTTCACTAAAAAGGATTAAACAAAATGAGACATTTTTGTCCATTAAAAAGGATCAAACAAAAATATACATTTTTTGTTCATTAAAGAGGATGAAACTTTTTTGTTAACAAAAAAGGTTGAAAACAAAAATATACATTTTTGTTAATTAAAATATACATCTTTGTTAAATATATTAGAATTTATATGCAAAATGAAAACATCATTTTATTGTAAATGCAAAATGAAATCATCATTTTATTGTAAATGCATATATTAGAATTTATATGCAAAATGAAAATATCATTTTATTGCAAATGCATATATTAGGATTTATATACAAAATGAAAGCATCATTTTATTGCAAATGCATATATTAGGATTTATATGCAAAATGAAAACATCATTTTGTTGTAAACGCATATATTAGGATTTATATGCAAAATGAAAACATCATTTTATTGTAAATGCATATATTAGGATTTATATGCAAAATGAAAATATCATTTTATTGTAAATGCATATATTTGAATTTATATGCAAAATAAAAACATCATTTTATTGTAAATGTATATATTTGGATTCATATGCAAAATGAAAACATCATTTTATTGTAAATGCATATATTAGGATTTATATGCAAAATGAAAACATACTTTTATTGTAAATGCATATATTCGGATTTATATGCAAAATGAAAACAATATTTTATTGTAAAGGCATATATTAGGATTTATATGCAAAATGAAAACATCATTTTATTGTAAATGCATATACTAGATTTTACATGCGAAATGAAAATACCATTTTATTGTAAATGCATATATTAGAATCTATATGCAAAGTTAAAATATCATCTTATTGATAATGCATATAGTAGAGTTTATATGCAAAATTAAAATATCATTTTATTGACAATGCATATAGTAGAGTTTATATGTAAAGTTAAAATAACATTTTTATTGACAATGCATGTAGTAGAGTTTATATGCAAAGTTAAAATATCATTTTATTGACAATGCATGTAGTAGAGTTTATATGCAAAGTTAAAATAACATTTTTATTGACAATGCATATAATAGAATTAATATGCAAAGTTAAAATGACATTTAATTTACAATGCATATATTAGAATTTGTATGCAAAGTTAAAATAACAGTTTATTTACAATGCATATATTAGAATTTATATGCAAAGTCAAAGAATCATTTGTATTGAAACACATACATTAGAATTTGTATGAATTATTTTATTGTCAAAACATACACTGAAAACTTTATAAAAATAAAATATTCCTTTTATTTGTTAAAGTAAAAAAAATAGAAACACAAATAAAAATTAGCTTTTCATTTGTGATTGGCTCAATTGTCATGTAAATGAAATATATTTTGTTTAACATTATGAATATATAGATATGATATGCCAATAAAAACATTCTTTTATTTGGCGTGATAAATGCGTTAGAGGAATCGTAGAATGATTTATATATATATATATAATTATATATATATATATTAAAATTAAACGAATCGCGCACCATAGTTCGCGTTTCAGAATTGTATTTTTAAGTGGTTAGATCTCGAGAAAAGTGTAAATCAAATTTTGATAAAAACAGCGCCAGGGCCGCTTATTGACCCGAAGCGTCATTAAATTTAATTGAACTATTTTTATATAAATAAAAATAGCGATAAATCGTTGTTAAATAATATTAATGATATGAAATGGTTTTAAATTATATATATGTGGGAATAATTTGAATAGACCGAGTTCAATCTCATTTCAAATAATTATACGATGATTTAAATTGAAGATATTGAAGACGGTGATTGAAGATCGACAATCTTCACATCGAATGGATAACTACTGATGGTCGACATTGGTTAGCTCCCAGTAAAGGGTTAAATTGGTATTTGTCCGGACATACTTGTTGATTGTCCGGATAAGCGAGCACCTCTCGTCTGTATTGGACATACGGGGCGAGGAATAAGGTGTTTCCGGTTTCGTTCAGACCCAAAACGGACTTGTAAATGGACGTGTGTCCGACATTGGATTTCATTTCATGTAAATTGATTTCTATTTAATATATATCTGTTGGTGGTGGAGAATTTATTCTCTTTCTTAACACCCTTCTCTGAGACGCAAGAGCTCAAAGGTTATATATTGGTAGTTATCGATCGCATGGCTTGAATTGTCAATGTGACATACCAAGCTGCAATTGATCAAGGCTTTTGTTGAAAAGCAGAGCCATGTGGTTGATAATCAAAGCATAGCCTATTTCGGCCTAGCTTTGTGTATAACGTTACCTCGTGAGCCTCACACCCCAATAAGAGTCAGAAACGGGACAAGGGAACGCAGAGAGTGCACACGTTTCTTTCTAGCTAGAAGTGGTATCAACGTTTTGCAATCCCTGACATTTTACTTATGTGGTTGATGGATTTTGAGGTACCTCGGATTTATTGGTCGATAGTGACCAAATTATAGGTTCAATAGAACCGGGAAGCTTGTGTTCAGGCATAACTAATCCACTAAAGTATTTGTGGACCGGTCTGCAGGATCCAAGGGTTTCCCATAGGTGTGATCATGGAACATTGATAGAGTTTCTCGAATCGGTAAGGAGATCGTCCCTAACCTTGACTCATAACGGGAACCCAATTTCCAATATGACATTACGGTTTTGATTGTAAACCTATATATGGCGACATAGTATATGGTAGCTATGCCATCTAGGATTGATACATTTACTGTGAAGTATTTTAAAATTGATTAGACACTAATAATAATATTAAAATATTATTTTCTATGTATCAAGCATATTTAATCATTATAAGGTAAATCTCTATCCTCCGGTTTGCGTTGTATTGTGTGATGGGACTTGAGCCTTATAATGATTTCATTTTCTAGAAAGCATTGCATTGTTTTTAAATAAAAATTTATTAAACTTATGCACTGGCAATCCAATGGAGTAAACCCGTTCCGCATTAGCGGTGTAGTCCAGTGATTAGCCATTTTGTTAGATAAAGTTAGGAAAGATTTCTCATACCAGTCCCACGACTGACTCGTAGTTTGTTTCACTTTGCAAACTCGGGTGCCCTCTTATCACACGGGCAGCCAAGTGACAGGTTAAGGTATTATGGATACATTTTGGATGGGAGCATGCTTAAGGAAAGAAGATGAAGGACATTTTTATCTTTTTATTTATGCTTTGATACATTAAGACATTACTGATCTATGATGTACTTGATGGAATTTAGACTTATTTCTATTTGCTAAGTGAATCCTATAACTGTGCTACTCTGATATCTTTGATGTTGTGGTGTTGATGACATTCCTATTTCCGCTGCAATGATTTATGTGTTATGATGTTATCTGAGATCTACTATTGTTGTAATTATGTTATATTCCTATGATTATCCTTGCTTTCATACTACGGAAGTTTGGGGTCATCACAGTTGGTATCAGAGCTAAAGGTTAACCTTAGTTTTGGAGTATAACATTTTCAAAACAATTCATCTAAATAGAATCAGCAGTATTGTGAGGCGAGTAGCTCATTAGAGACAGGATTAGTAATGTCCTGGAATGAGCACAACAGAATAGCACATATTAATCGGTCATTACATCATTATCATCTTTCCATATGTCTCTACTTTTTACCTTTCCTTTAAAATTATCATTTCTGTTAGTCTGTGTAACAACCCGTAAAATCTGAACGAATTTAAAAATTTTAAATTGGCTATTTTAGGGAATTTTAAATATTTAAAATAAATATTTTAAATAATAACGACGAAAGGTTGTTTGAATCGATGTTTGAAAATGAATATAATTACTTTGAATTACAAACAAGGCCTGAAATGGCGCGGTAGTTTCAAAATTTCAATTCAAACTTTGAATGACTGTACTGGGTGCAAAATAAAACGGATTTTAGTGAAATCAAAAATATTTAAATCTGTTAGTGAATATCTCTCTAACGAATATGAAAAATCGAAGTTTCATAGCGGGAGTAAAAAGTTATGGCCAAATGAATTTTTAGAAAGTCGCTATAGAATATATAGCCCTTAAAAATAGACATTTTGCAAACGACCTCGGAATTCGACGAAACCACTTTTGTTGGATCAAAGATGTGGAATTATTGCTAGGTTTCAAATTTCATAATTTTTGAAGCTAGTATGTGAGTGTGGCAAAGGAAAATGTGTTCGATCGATTTCTATTAAATTGGATCGACTAGAAAAGGGCCATTTTTCAAACAGCCTCAGAATTCGACGAAACTAGTTTTGTTGGGACTGTACCGTCAAGACATAGCGTGATTTATTTTTCTGGAATTTTTAGAATTAGTATATAGCCCCGGCAAATTGAAATGTACGTTCAAATCAAATATTGAATGTTTTATATTTTAATTTGAAGAAAAACTGACTGAAACAATCGAATGGGCCTACGAAACATATCCCATTGTGTTTGGAATGGGGGTATTTAGCTAGGGACGATGGTCGTTGGGTTTGGATTGGGGTTCGTGTGTGAAAGAGAGTATTTTCAAAATTTAAAAATATATAAATAAATGGAAAAATCTCATTGGCCCAAACGACTTTCTCTCTCCCCGATCTTCTACTGCGCGACGACGGAAAGGGGTTCTTCCCTTCTCTCCTCATTTTCTCCCCCTATACGCATCGATAGCCTTCGACCCAGTTGGGGTTTTTGAAGAACTCCCCTCAAGATTCAAATCCATGGTCGTTGCACCCCCTCTCGTCAAGTGAATCGCGGGATTCTGGCCTCCAAAGTCGGAGCCTTTCAACCGCCGCCGGCAGCACCTGGAGCCACCGAACTGGACTCCCCCCCCCCCCCGGCGCACGTGCGCCCATCCAGGCCCTACCCCATGGTGAAATCCGATCGAGCTACCACTACACTGATTTCGAGAAAAGTTGAAACCTATTTCTGAACAAATTAGAGAGGTAACGGCCTGTATTTTATTTTATAGTCTATAGCACTTCTAAATGCTACGGATTTTGATTTCACTATAAAAATCATATCTTTTTCGTTTTTGGACGAAATTCAGTGAAACAAGAGACAGTGGACTCGTGTGGACGTCTTCTACATTCCAGAAGAGACTGCATATTTTTCTGAGCCTTCTGCTATTTTTGGTGGAGTGGAACCCAATGTGAGATTTCTAATTTATAAACGATATGGAAAACAACGATGTATAAATTATATAGTCGAAGTATGAGTTATATAAGCGTTGTACACCTCATGTATAAGCGTTGTATAAGTTGTATGTTTGATGTATAAGTTATATATGCGTTGTAAAAATTATATATGTATTGAAATAAATTAAAATGATAATTGAAGTGAATTGAAATATATTTATATACGAATATATATATATATATATTCGTCCACAGACCATGGACGATATATTGGTTGTGATATTGTTTGGATTATTGGTTGATGTGAAATTTGGTGAATATCATGAATGGTTTAATTGAAATGATTGGTTGTGATTGAAATCCCAATAGGATTAGTATATGGGAAAAATTCGCCTGCGTGCGAACTAGATATTGAAAATCCCCATTGTCAATAACCACGAGGTTTTAAGGTAGAGCGAGGAGCCGTACTAGGGACGGTCCCGGTTTTAACTACCTTGCCGTTATACTACCGAAATTTTCAATAATATTCATGTGTTAGAATTATTTTCATGTGTTAGAATTATTTTCATGTGTTGAAACTATATTCGTGTGTTGAATGGAAATTCATGTGTTGAATAGAAATTCATGTGTTGGACGAAGTTCATGTGTTGGACGAAGTTCATGTGTTGAATAAATTATTTGAAATTTAAAAAATCAAATTTTTATTATATATATAGCCTATATAAAATATTAGTATTTTAAATAAATTGTTTTAACACCAAAAATAACATTTTTACCTTATGTATAGACTATATAAAATAATCGTGTTTTGAAATAAATTGTTTTACAATAAAAATTACATTTTTATTATATATATCAACTATAGAAAATATTCATGTGTTGAATAAAGGACTAGAGCGATAAAAATCATATTTTATCGTATGTGTGAAGTCGAAAACGTTCATGTGTTGAATACATAGATTGAACAATAAAATCTACATTTTTATTGTGAATATGAAGCGTGAAAAAAATGGTGATGTGTGGAATAAATATTTTGAAGATAAAAATATCATTTTATCAAATATATAAAGTGGATATAGTTTTGAAATCGAAGAAAGAATTATATATATATAATTAAATTAAATCGAATAACGAAGCTGCAGTTCGTGTTTTGAAACCGCGATTTCAAACGATTAGTGTGGGAGATCCGACCATCGGATTTTCCCAAAACCGAAACCGTTGGGTTCGCTTTGGAAAAATCTTTTCAACGACACCAACGTTGTGAAGATCCAACAGTTGGATTGTCTGGAATTTTTAATTCAAATCTGAAGAAAAACAGTGCTAGAATCGATTATATTTATATATATATATATATATATAATTATATTAAATCTAATAACGACGCTAGAGTTCGTGTTTTGAAACCGTGACTTCAAATGATTAGTGCGGGAGATCCGACCGTCGGATTTTCCCAAAACTGAAACCATTGGATTCGTTTTGAAAAGATATTTCTAATGATATAAAATTTGTGAAGATCCAACGGTTAGATTTTCAGATATGTGTAAATCAAATCTGGAGAAAAACAGCGCCACGGCCGTGTTATGGCCTGAAGCGTCGTTTAAATGAATTGGCTATTTTTAAATAAATAAAAATAGCGATACGTGATTAAATATTATAAATGATATGGAATGGAAATAAGCTGAATTTGCTCGGTTTATGTGATATTTGATGGTTGAATGTGTTTGGTGTGAAAATTACATTAAAGAACAGAATTGGTGATGTCGAATAATTTAACCATGGAAATGAATTGATTTGAAATTCTAAATATACGTGAATTATTTGAAAAGGCTGAGTTAATTCTCATTTCAAATAATTGATCGACGAGTGAAAGCCGAAGATATGAAGACGGTGCAAGACCGATGATCTTCACATCGAATGGAGGGGGCGCTACTGATGCTCATGATGGGAGTAGCTACCTTGAAGGGGCTGAAGTAGTAGCCGTCCGGACGTACATGTTGATTGTACGGATATGCGAGGTATTGAGTGCCTCCGGTTTCGTTCAGACTCAGAACGAACTTGTAAATGGACTGTGTGTCTGACATTGAATTTTGTTCTGTGCTGGTTGATCTCTATTAAATATATATCTGTTTGGCGGCGGAGAATTTATTCTCTTGCTTAACGCCCTTCTCTGAGACGTACGAGCTCAGAGGTTATATATCGATAGAAATCCGTCGCATGGAGTGAATTGCCAGTGTGGCACACCTAAGTGGCAGATGATCAAGGCTTCTATTGAAAACCAAAGTCTTGTGGTAGATGATCAAAGCACGGCCTGTGTGGCATAGCTTTGTGTATAGCGTTGTTTCACGAGCCTCACACCCCGGTATAAGCCAGAAACAGGAGAGGACATCAGGGAGGACATGCGTTTCCTTCTAGCTAGGAGTGGTGCTTTGGGTTTTGCACGCCCGGGTATTTTACTTATGTGGATGATGGAAAGCGAGGCCTCAGTTTGCTTCGGTCTCTTCGGAGCCGATGGTGTGGTCGGATATGACCAGTGACGCCCCATAGGGCAGGGAAACGCAGTGTTCAAGAATTTTTAATCCACATCGGTGGATCGGCCCTGACGATCCAAGGGTCACTCGAGCTCTGATCCTGAGGGGAGGGCGAGAGCGTCTCGAATCACTAAGGACTATCTTTTGCCTTGGTTCATGATGGAAATCCAATTTCCATATACGATACCATGTGGTTTTGATTGTATACCTATATATGGCGACATAGTGGTATGGGGCATTAATGTCGTCTATGATTGATACTTATGATTTGAAATTGTTTTTGAAACATATAAACACTAGCAATAATATCAAATGATTTGTTTTATTCATATCAAGCATATTTTGGCCATTATAAGGTAAAACTCTATCCTCCGGGTTGTGTTGCATTGTGTGATGGAAACTGAGTCTTATAATGGCTTCGTTTTAATAAAAAGCATTGTGATGTTTAAAAGATTTATTTGTTTTAAAGCACTGGAAATCCAATGGAGTAAACCCGTTCCACGAAAGTGGCGTGGTCCTGTGATTAGCCATACTATAAGGTGTGTTAAGTAGATTTCTCATACCAGTCCCATGACTGACTCGTAGTTTGTTTCACTTGCAAACTCGGGTGCCCCTATTTCTACACGGATAGCCTTGTATTCAGGTTTTAGCGGGCTCTTTCTAGATAGCTGGAGCTGAAGATGGATTCTATCATTTATCTCTTTTTATGCTGTTCAGCTCCTGTTGTACATATTTTGTTTTCTTTTCCGCTTAGACATTTATGTATAGCTGAATTGTATTTGTACTAAGTATGATCCTATATACTGTGTAACTCTGATGATTTTATTTATCCAGTGTATTCTATTATACATTATCTGGTGTATTTATTTATTTCTGTTCTGCTATTATCTGTTTATGTGTTATATTCCAAAGATTGCCCTTGCACCGTCTTATCAGGGTTTGGGGTCGTCACAGTCTGACTCTTTCCTTGATGGTACAGAACTAACTAGAAAATGAGCACTAGAGCAAGAGCTAGAGCCCGAGGCAGAGGTGGGGCCAGAGCACCAGCAAGAGGTGAGACTCTAACTGCTCAAAGGCAGCCCACTCCCGAGGTTGTAACACCACTACCTCCACCCCCACAGCCTTTTGACTTGGACAAGGTGGCCAAGAAGTTCAAGAATTTAGGGGGCGTATCATTCGCTGGGCGAGAGACGGTAATAGAAGCACGGGCTTGGCTCAAAAATTACAAGAAAATGTTTGGGGGACCGGAATTAGAAGACCACCGCAAGCGCTTTTTGGCATCATGGCTACTGAAAGATGAAGCTGAAAATTGGTGGGATACTATCATAATTGACAATAATGAGGTCAACATGTCTTGGGCCAAATTCAATGAACTCTTCAACGAGAAGTTTATTCCTCCGTAGGAAGTAGAGCGTCTCCACGATCAATTTGCCAACTTGCAGCAAGGAGATATGACTGTTTTAGAATATGTGCGGAAGTTTGAAGAACTCTCACGCTATGCTCCAGAATTAATTCAGGACCCAGTCCAGAAGAACAAAAGATTCATTAATGGCCCCTCCAGGAAATATCTGAACAGAGTCACAACCCACATTAAGCTCCCATTTAATGAGGTGATCGAGATGGCTTGCCCCTGTGAGGACAATTATAGAACTTCGCAGCAAGATCGAGAGAAAAATCAGAATAATAAAAAAGGAAGCAAGCTGACAAGAAACCAGAGGCGAGCAGTTCTTCAGCTGCCAGGCCCCAAGGAAATAAAAGAGACAAATCCAAGGTGAGATGCTTCAATTGTCAGAAGATGGGGGCACTTTGACTACGAATGCCGAACTCCAAAGAAACTAAGGACAAATGAGTCTAGACTCAGTCAGAACTGCGGTCAGAATCCTCGGAATACTCAGGAGTGCTTTAACTGCCATAAGATGGGGCACTTTATCAGGAATTGTCCTCTGTTGAAGAAATCTGAGGTGGCCATGTGTACGATGGAGCGGCTGCACCAGCTTCTTCTGAAGGAGCAGGTAAACCCGATATTTTAGGAGGCACTCTTAATATTAAGAACATTCCTATTACATTATTGTTTGACACTAGTGCATCGCGAAGTTTCATTCTAGTGACACAATTAAAAAGCTAAAACTGAAACCAAGAAAATTTAAAGAATTGATTAGAGCCCATAGTCCGATATGAGGTTCACTTATTCTCGATCAGTATTGTAGAGCACCTGTTTCTTATTCTATTTCCAGTTCCCTTTTAATTTGATCGTCATGAATTTCTCCGGGTATGATATCATATTTGGAATGGATTGGCTAACAAAGTATGAGGCTGAGGTACTATGCACTGAAAGAATAGTCAAAATTAAAACCAAATTCGGAGATATTATTGCTAGACCATGCCACGGCTCAGCCACAGATAGGAAAGAATTATGTCTTCTCTAGAAGTTACTTCTGCTTCTATTGAGGATATTCATGTTGTCAGAGATCATGTGGATGTGTTTGAAGAAGTTTATAACTTACCTCCGCGTAGAGAAATCGACTTTAGAATTGACTTGGTTCCGAATGCAAGGCCTGTTGTGCATCCTATTCGGAGAATGATGCTGAAAGAGAAAGAGGAGCTGAGCAATCAAATTAAACAGCCTTTGTGGAAGGGTCTGATCAGGCCTAGCTTCTCAAATTGGGGTGCAACAGTGGTGTTTGTCCCGAAGTTAGACGGTACCCTCAAGCTATGTGTGGACTACCATGACCTCAATAAGAAAACATTGAATAATAAATATCTACTGCCACGTATATATGATCTGTTGGACCACTTGAATAGAGCGCAAGTATTCTCTAGGATGGACCTAGCTACAGGTTTCCACCAATTGCGCATTGCCGAAGAATGTGTTCCTTTGACAGCTTTCAGAGGGCTAGAATTATTCTATGAATGACTAGTAATGCCCTTCTGCATATGTAACGTTCCAGCCTACTTTGTCGATCTGATGAATAGAGTATTACAGGATGTCTTGAATAAATTCGTGCTGGTTTTCATCGATGATATCTTAATCTTTTCTAAATCTACTGTTGAGCATGAAATGCATCTGAAAGAAGTTCTGGAAATCTTGAGAAAGATCGTGTTAAAAGCCAAATTCTCTAAATGCATATTCTAGCAAAAAGAGGTGAAATTCCTCGTCCATGTTGTATCGAAGAAAGGCATTTCAGTAGACCCAGGAAAGATCTCAGCCATCCAATATTGGAAGCAGCCTAGCACTCCTATAGAAGTCAGGAGTTTCTTAGGATTGGCTGGCTATTATCGAAAATTCATTAAAGATTTTTCGAAACTACCCTGTCCATTGACGAAGCTGACTAAGAAGCATACAAAGTTCATTTGGACACTCGAATATGAGGCAGCTTTCCAAGAGCTGAAATTGGGGTAGACCACTGCTCCTATATTGACCATTATTGATGTCAACCAAGATTTGATAGTCTATACTGATGCTTCTATTGAAGGTTATTCTTTTTACCTAAACAAACATGTCAGAGATGACATTTTTAATGGCAAATCTTATTTTAACATGTAATCCTTTTTATCTATTTAAGGTATTGGTGTGGTGTTAATGCAAAGCGACAAAGTAATTGCTTATGCTAGCTGTCAGTTGAAACCGCATGAGAAGAAATACCCACTCATAATCTTGAGTTGATGGCCATCGTGTTTGATCTAAAGATATGGCTGCACTATCTTTTGGGTGAGAAGTTCGAATTGTATACTAATCACAAATCCTTGAAGTATATGTTTACCCAAAGAGATTTGAATTTGAGGCAGCAACGTTGGTTAGAATTTCTTGTGGCCTATGATCTGGACATCCTATATACTCCAGGAAAAAGCCAATGTTGTAGCCGATGCGCTCAGCAGAAGAATGCGGCCAACACCAATCTTATCATCACCAATCTCATTATTACACCTTCCTTGATTAATAAGATCTCTGTTCTTCAGAAGAATGATGAATTTATCCAGAGAATTAGCAAAAGAGTTAGGGAAGGCAAACCTACGAGTTTCCAGATTGACGACAAAGGGGTTCTGAGGCTGTTAGGCCGAATTTGTGTTCCGAACCTTCCTGAGCTCAGAAAGGAAGTAATGGATGAATTTCACAAATCTAGGCTTATAGCCGATGTGCTCAGCAGAAGAATGCAGCCAACACCAATCTTATCATCGCCAATCTCATTATTACACCTTCCTTGACTGATAAGATCTCTGCTCTTCAGAAGAATGATGAATGTATCCAAAGAATTAGCAAAAGAGTTAGGGAATGCGAACCCACGAGTTTCCAGATTGATGACAAAGGGGTTCTGAGGCTTTTAGGATGAATTTGTGTTCCAAATCTTCTTGAGCTCAGAAAGGAAGTAATGGATGAATGTCACAAATCTAAGCTCAGTAGAAGAATGCAGCCAACACCAATCTTATCATCACCAATCTCATTATTACACCTTCCTTGATTGATAAGATCTCCGCTCTTCAGAAGAATGATGAATTTATTCAGAGAATTAGCAAAAGAGTTAAGGGAGGCGAACCCATGAGTTTCCAGATTGACAACAAAGGTTTTCTGAGGCTGTTAGGACGAATTTGTGTTCCGAACCTTCCTGAGCTCAGAAAGGAAGTAATGGATGAATGTCACAAATCTAAGCATAGTATTCATCCAGGGGTGAGCAAGATGTATCATGACCTCAAATGCACATTTTGGTGGAGATCTATGAAGAGGGACATTTCCATATATGTTGCTAGATGTTCCACATGTCAGCAAGTTAAAAGCGATCAGCAGAAGCCGCAGGATTGCAGCAACCGTTAGATGTCCCAAGCTAGAAGTGGGACCAAATTTCTATGGAATTCATTGATGGCTTTCCTCGAACCAGAAAAGGCAATGACAATATATGGGTGATTGTAGATCGTTTTACAAAGACCTCCCATCTCATCCCTGTCAGATCTAATAGAACAGCTCAAAGTCTGGCGCAACTTTATTTCAGAGAGATTGTCAGAGTACATGGAGTTCCCAATAGCATTGTTAGTGATCGTGATCCGATATTTGCTAGCAAATTCTGGGAAGCATTCTAGGAGAAGCTTGGGACCAAGTGGAATCTAAGCACCGCTTATCATCCTCAGACAGATGGCCAGACTAAGAGGGTGAACCATATATTAGATGCGAGCATGCATTCTTGATTTTGGTGGGTCGTGGGAAGATCATTTGCACTTGGTTGAATTCTCTTATAACAACAGTTACCAAGCAAGCTTGCAGATGTCGCCATTTGAAGCATTATATGGCAGGCCATGCAGATCTTCCGCATATTGGGCGGAACCAGGCAATCGATTAGTATTGGGTCCCAACATGATTCGTGAAGCATCAGATAAAGTTGATTTTATTAAGAAGCACCTACAGACTGCTCAGAGCCGACAGAAGAGCTATGCAGACTCACGAAGAAGAGATTTAGAATTCTCTGTTGGCGATTATGTGTTCTTGAGGGTTTCTCCACTGAGAGGTGTAATTCGATTTGGGAAGACTAGGAAGTTGGCGCTGAAATTCATTGGTCCATTTCGTATTCTCGAAAGGATTGGAACTCTCGCTTATAGGCTGCAGTTGCCGGACTGGTTGCCAGGGGTGCATGATGTATTCCATATGTCCCAACTCCGGAAGCATGTACATGATCCAGACTTGATTGGGGAGGAAGCAACACAACAAGATTTGGAGATTACCCCGAGCTTAGCAGTAAGGAGGGAGCCAGTGAAAATTATTGGCAAAAAGACCTAAGTCCTAAGGAACAAGAGGATCCACTTAGTCAAAGTGCAGTGGGGCTGGGATCCTAGAGATTGCACATGGGAGACTGAGGACAGCATCAAACAAGCTTATCCCAAGTGCAGAGTAGACATCTACGAGTAAATCTTGTACTGAGGTACATTTACAATATGTTGCATTTTCCGTTTTGTTTCCTACTTTACTATTGTTTCCTTTTCGGGGACGAAAAGCTTTTAAGTAGGGGAGATTGTAACAACCCGGAAAATCAGAACCAATTTAAATTTTTTATTTTGGCTATTTCAATGAATTTTGAATAGTTAAAATAATTTATTTTAAATAATAATGATTTAAAATTTATTTAAATCCAAGTTAGAATGAATATATTTATTTTAATTTTAAAAGGAATTAGAAAGAGCACGACAGTTTGAAAATTTGATTATGAACTTTGACTGAATGTACAGGATTCAAAATAAATCGGATTTTAGTGAAACCAAAAATATTTAAATCTGTTTAAAAATATCTTTCCAACGAATTCGGAAAATCGAAATTTCATAGCGGGGATAAAAAGTTATGGCCAGTTGAATATTCCGAATAGTCGCTATGGAATATAGTATAATTTATAGCCCGTATAAATGGCCATTATACAAACGAACTCCGTTTTCGACGAAACCATTTTTGTCGGATCCTGAATGTCAAATTATTGCTAAATTTAATTTTCCATAATTTTTGGAATTAATTTATGAGCGTGGTAAATTAAACTGTGAATCGATAATTTCTGTTGAATTTAATCGACCGTTAAAAAGGTCATTTTTCAAACGGTCTCTAAATTCGACGAAATTAATTTTGTTAGGACCATATCATCAAAATATAGCTATATTTATTTTTCAAAATTTTCAGAGTCTGTATGCGGCCCCGGTGAATTAAATGTACGATCGAATTAATTAAATAAATGATTTAAATTTTAAATTAAAGAAAACAAGTTGAAAACGATCGTTTGGGCTGACGGGACCTAGCCCATTGTGTCAATAACGGGGGCAATTGGGTAGGAACAACTTTTTCTGGGCCGAAATTGGAATTGTTAAGGATTAATGGGCTAAAATCATTAATTAAGAAAATTAATATTGTAATATTATAAATAGTGTTTTCCAAAACCCTAATCACCGACTGTAGAGCCGCCGCCATCTCAAATTCAATGGCCTTGAACAGCTGATTCTTCTTCCACTAATTCCTCTCAATCCATATAATAAAACTTCCTTCTCCTTCAGAGTTTGTTGTAGAGAATCTCATGAACTTCGATTCCATATGGGGTTGATTGAAAACTGTGGAGTATACGCCACGTTCCAGAGCCCCAAAATCCTCGTGTTTCAACCGCCGCCGCCTCCCCTTGGGCAGATCGCACCTCATGGTGGTGGGCCCCCCAGGCGTGCCTCCTCCTCCTCTCTGATGTGGTATACCCCGATTGCCTTCTAGCCTCACGGATCTGATGAAAAGTTAAACCCTAGATTCGAGCAAATAGGAAAACACAGCAGCCTAGTTACTGAAAGAGGAAGAAGGTATTATTCTTTATTATTATTTTAATAATTTTATTTAAAAATATTATCAATGTAAAATAATTCATAACTTATTCATATTAAATCAGAATTGAACGATTTCAGAAGCGGTGCGATCGTGAGCCCGAGATCTGCATTTCTAGACTGATTAGAACGGATTCAAGGCAGATCAGATTTTGAAAAAATTTCAGATCTGTATTATTCAGAATTAAAAAGATTATGCGAATTCTATCTTATTTCTTCTTCTTGAATAATTAGAAATAATCCTGATTGTATTATCACCAATCTGTAGTTAATTTCTATTTGTTATGATTAGTGACTTGATCTGTGATGGATGTGTTATGTAGATATGTTCATTTGGTGTTATTATGTTATGATAAAATAGTTAAAAAACATATAGAACATTTCATTGTAATAAAATGAGTGAAACAAAAATATACAATTTTTGTTTAGATAAAATTGTCAAATTAGAATCATTGGACAAAATTCATCATCTTGTTTATTGCAATAGTGGAACCAAAAATTATCATTTTTGGTTTATTAAAATAGTTGAATTAAAAGAATTATCATCTTTTTAATTAGTATAATTGGACAAAACTTATCATTTCTGTCAAATTAGAACCATTGGACAAAAATTGTCATTTTTGTCAAAATTAGAATAGTTGAATTAGAATTGTCATTTTTGTTTAAATAAAATTCGTCAAAAGAAAAATGAACTTTTTTGTTTAAATAAGATCGTTAAAATATAAAAAAAAGGAGACATTTTTGTTCATTAAAAAGGATTAAACAAAAATATACATTTTTGTTCGTTAAACAAAAATGAGACATTTTTGTTCACTGAAAAGGATTAAACAAAAATATACATTTTTGTTCATTAAACAAAAATGAGACTTTTTTGTTCATTAAAAAGTATATAAAAAAAGAAACATTTTTGTTCATTAAAAAGGATTAAACAAAAATGAGACACTTTTGTTCCTTAAAAGGGATTAAACAAAAATATACATTTTTGTTCATTAAAGAGGATGAAACATTTTTGTTAACTAAAAAGGTTGAAAACAAAAATATGTATTTTTGTTAATTAAAATATATGTCTTTGTTAAATATATTAGAATTTATATGCAAAATGAAAACATCATTTTATTGTAAATGCATATATTGGAATTTATATCCAAAATGAAAACATCATTTTATTGTAAATGCATATATTAGAATTTATATGCAAAATGAAAACATCATTTTATTGTAAATGCATATATTAGAATTTATATGCAAAATGAATTTATATGCAAAATGAAAATATCATTTTATTGTAAATGCATATATCAGAATTTATATGCAAAATGAAAACATCATTTTATTTTAAATGCATATATCAGAATTTATATGCAAAATGAAAACATCATTTTATTGTAAATGCATATATGAGGATTTATATGCAAAATGAAAACATCATTTTATTGTAAATGCATATATTAGGATTTATATGCAAAATGAAAACATCATTTTATTGTAAATGCATATATTAGGATTTATATGCAAAATGAAAACATCATTTTATTGTAAATGCGTATATTTGGATTTATATGCAAAATGAAAACATCATTTATTGGAAATGCGTATATCAGGATTTATATGCAAAACGAAAACATCATTTTATTGGAAATACATATATTAGGATTTATATGCAAAATGAAAACATCATTTTATTGTAAATGCATATATTATAAAAATGAAAACATCATTTTATTGTAAATGCATATATTATAATTTATATGCAAAATGAAAACATCATTTGATTGTAAATGCATATATTAGAATTTATATGCAAAATGAAAATGCCATTTTGTTGTAAATGCATAAATTAACGAACCTATATGCAAAGTTAAAATATCATTTTATTGATAATGCATATATTAGAGTTTATATTCAAAGTTAAAATATCATTTTATTGACAATGCATATAGTAGAGTTTATATGCAAAGTTAAAATAACATTTTTATTGACAATGCATATGCTAGAATTTATATGCAAAGTTAAAATGACATTTAATTTACAATGCATATAATTGAATTTATATGCAAAGTTAAAATAATAGTTTATTTACAATGCATATATTAGAATTTATATGCAAAGTCAAAGAATCGTTTGTATTGACAACACATACATTAGAATTTGTATGAATTATTTTATTATCAAAACAAACACTGAAAACATTATACAAATAAAATATTCCTTTTATTTGTTAAAGTTAAAAAATAGAGATACAAATAAAAATTTGCTTTTTATTTGTCATTGGCTCAATTGTCATGTAAATGAAGTATATTTTGTTTGACATTATGAATATGCAGATATGATATGCTAATAAAAACATTCTTTTATTAGGCGTAACAAATGCGTTAGAGGAATCGTCGAATGATTTATATTTATATATAATTATATATATATATATTAAAATTAAATGAATCGCGCACGGTAGTTCGCGTTTCGAAATCGTATCTTTAAACGGTTAGATCTCGAGAAAAGTGTAAATCAAATTTTGATAAAAACAGCGCCAGGGCCGCCTATTGACTAGAAGCATCATTAAATTTAATTGAACTATTTTTATATAAATAAAAATAGCGATAAATCGTTATTAAATAATATTAACGATATGAAATGGTTTAAATTATATATATGCGGGAATTATTTGAAAACACCGAGTTTAATCTCATTTCAAATAATTATACGACGATTTAAATCGAAGATATTGAAGACAACGATTGAAGACCGACAATCTTCACATCGAACGGATAACTACTGATCCCCAGCATTGGTTAGCTCCCAGTAATGTGAAAACCCGTAACTTCCCCGTAAAGGAAAGTGTCGGATAGTTCGAGAACAAGCCACAACAGAACGCATACAGAAGAACATTTCATTGTATATTACAACAATGCATCAGATTACAAGAATATACAGAGTATAAATGAATATTACACAGAAATATCAGAGATTTAAATTACATTTAAATACATAGCAGCGGAAAATAATACAATACACAACTAGAATGAGATATACAGATACAAAGCTTTCCGGATATCGTTCCAGCTGTAAACCAGAATCCTGTGAATATAAATCTGCAAAACCCAAAACTACTAGCTGCCCGTGTCAAAATAAGGGCACCCAGAGTTTAGGTCAAAACAATAAACTCCAGGTCAGTCATGGGACTGGTGTGAGAACTAAAACAGTTAATCTTTATTTTTAAAGTTAGGTAAATCAAGGGACCACGCCGTATAACACGGAACGGGTTTCCTCCCAAGAATACCAGTGCATAAAACAAACAACGCAATGCTAAATAAAGAAAAATGAAGCTGTTATAAGACCCAGGTCCCATCACACAATGCAACACAGCCGAGGATAGGGTTTTCCCTTATAACAGCCAAAGAATGCTTGATACGTTTAAAACAAATCATTTGATACTATAATAAGTGCATAGTGTGTAAAACAACTTCAAATCATAAGTATCAATCATAGGCGACATGGGTACCATATATCATGTCGCCATACTAGGCTCTACAAATAAAACCGCAAATGTCAGGTATTTGGAAATTGGATTTCCATCTATGAACCGAGGCAAAAGATAGTCCTCAATCGATTCGAGACGCTCTAGCCCGTGTCTCAGGAACAGCCGCAACTGCCCCTTGGATCGTCAGGGCCGGTCCGCCGATGTGGATTATTATGCCTGAACACTACGTCTCCCCACCCTATGGGGTGTAAGTGAGCCAACTAAATGACTCCATCGGTTCGAGAACGACCGATCAATCCGAGGCGCCTCGCAACAGCAACAACCACATAAGTCAAACTCGTCAGGGCGTGTAAAACCACTGACGCCACTTCTAACTAGAAAGAAACGCATGCCCTCCCTGAGGTCCGTCTCCCGTTTTTTGGTTCATACCGGGTGTGAAACTCGCGAATTCACGTTACACAAAGCTGTGCCACACAGGCTGTGCTTTGATCATCACCACAAGACTTTGCTTTTCAATAGAAGCCTCGATCTATTGCCACTTAGGCATGCCACACAGGCAATTCACTCTATGTGTTTGATATCCATCAGTATATAACCCCTGAGCTCGTATGTCTCAGAGAAGGGCGTTAAGCAAGAGAATAAATTCTCCGCCGCCAAACAGATATATATTTAATAGAAATCAATCACACAGACTAAAATCCAATGTCAGACACACAGTCCATTTACAAGTCCGTTCTGGGTCTGAACGAAACCGGAGGCACCTAGTACCCCGCATATCCATCGATCTCCAAGTACGTCTGGACGATCACTAACTGTTTCCATCTTCTTGGGTGTACAGTCCAATCAAGATCATCAGTAATCACCCAAACGACGTGAAGACTTCTGGTCTTCGACCACCGTCTTCATCTTCGACACCACGTCGAATCAGTTGTTCAGAATGGGATAAACCCGGTCTTTCTGAATAACTCGCGTATATATTATAAAAGTGTTACACAAACACAACATACGCCTCATTCCAATTCAGAATATTCTTTTATTCCAATATTCTTATACTTTGGGAAAAGTTCCCATTAATTTTATCCAAGATAAATTCTTTAAATTTATTCTTTAATCTCCTTTGAATATCAATTCAAACTAGTCGGGATTAGCGAACCACACCGAAGTAATCATTTATTTTATTTCCCAATCCCAACCTATTCATCCCATGAAGTAAAACTGGTTACACTTCATATCTAACACCACGGTGTTATCGGTAAATTCAATTACCATTTCACGTCCAAATCTAATTAAAGATTTAACTATCGCCTGGAGCAAAACTGGTGCTACTCCATTTTCGATCATTTCAATCTAATTAAAGATTCATTAAAACTCCACTTAGTTTTAATCTTTAACTGGGTTAAAGAATCAGTGTCATTTAAAACACGGTTCACGATAAACCCAAAACCACCTTCATTAATTATCGGGTTAAAGAACAAGTGTTATTTAAAACACTGTTCACGATAAACCCAAAAATCAATACCAATTCAATTCCAATTTAATATCGTTTAATTGGTACACTTCATTAAATCTAAATAAAAAGATTTAATTTTTTTTCTCAACTGGGTTCAAGAACAGTGTTAGTGAAGACACCATTCACGACAAACCCCAAATCACATTTGATATTCAATACAAGGCTCTGAATAGAAAATATATCGGCTTATATTCAATATCAAATTCTACGACTAACAAATGTCGTATTGGAAATAACGATATAAATATATATCTTTCAAATTTCCATAACAACATCTGTATAATCACGAATTCCAACATCGAAATATTCCGAAGACAATTTCGATTCAAATCCACTCCAATGCAATCATTGGAAATTTTGGTTATTTTCAAAACCCTTTTTCAAATTCAATTTATTTACTTAAAAATAAATAGAATTATAATTCTAGTTCAAAACTAGTTCATTTCGATAAAAATCTATTTTTATATTTTCAAATATGGAGTTTTCATCCCAAATCTTCACAAATCATTTCTTATGATTTTACACAAATTATTACTATTTTTAATAATTTTATCAAGGCCCGTACAGTCGATTTCCATCAATGGCCATCGAACTGCACTTATAGCGACCTTTTTCAAATTTGATTTGGACATAATTCCAAATCCAACCGTTAGATTTCTAATTTCTAATATTCGTTAGAAAGCTCTTTTCGATACGAACCCAACGGTTCCGGTTTTAGGAGAATCCGACGGTCGGATCTCCCGTAATGTCCGTTTGAAATAAATGGTCGAAATTCACGAACTGCCGCGGCGCGTTCTATTCAGGCCATTATATTATATATATATAATATATATAATATATACTTCGTCGATTTCTATTTAAAAACGAATTATATAAATAGTTTTGAATTCGTTTCAAAAACATTTTCAACTTCCTTTTCAATTCAAATCACAATTGAATTCTTCTTTATAGATTCGTTTTAAAATTCATTTCTATTCAATTCAAATTTCAATTCAATTTGAAATCGTTTTCAATTCAATTCATTTCGAAATCGTTTTCAAGTCAATTCATTTCGAAATCGTTTTCAATTCACTTCATTTCGAAATCGTTTTCAATTCACTTCATTTCGAAATCGTTTTCAATTCAATTCATTTCGAAATCGTTTTCAATTCACTTTGAATTCGTTTTCAATTCAATTCATTTCGAAATCGTTTTCAATTCACTTTGAATTCGTTTTCAATTCAATTCATTTCGAAATCGTTTTCAATTCAATTCATTTCGAAATCGTTTTCAATTCAATTCATTTCGAAATCGTTTTCAATTCACTTCATTTCGAAATCGTTTTCAATTCACTTCATTTCGAAATCGTTTTCAATTCACTTTGAATTCGTTTTCAATTCAATTCATTTCGAAATCGTTTTCAATTCACTTTGAATTCGTTTTCAATTCAATTCATTTCGAAATCGTTTTCAATTCAATTCATTTCGAAATCGTTTTCAATTCAATTCATTTCGAAATCGTTTTCAATTCACTTTGAATTCGTTTTCAATTCAATTCATTTCGAAATCGTTTTCAATTCACTTTATTTCGAAATCGTTTTCAATTCACTTTATTTCGAAATCGTTTTCAATTCACTTTATTTCGAAATCGTTTTCAATCGATATAAATATCGTTCACGTCAAAATGGCGTCAAACTAATCAACACAACTTCATAAATTTCTATTTTCAAATATTCTATTTCAAATATTTCTATTTCAAATATTTCCATTTCTAAACTGGAATGAGGCCTAATCAATTACCATATAAAATTAATTATATGGATTTTCACACAACACATGTATATAATAGCATTGAAAAATGATCAACCATCAACCAAAGTGCACTACACTGTATAAGCATCAAATAAAGATATCTAACGCTTATAACAGCCTGTCAATCAATCGATCGACATATTTAATCAATCAGGATGAGTGAACTTCAAATTTCATCCCCACACCCGTGTGGGGTTTCAAACAATCAAACGCATATTTTATTTGTGCAGTTAGGCGATGTGTAAAATTTATCGACCCAATCAATGTCCTTCAAATAGGTGTACATAAACAAACCGTCTGGTTTGTAAATGAATATTTATTTATTCACATTCACGTTAAAAATTATATTTTTAACGATAAAACATTTTATTTCAACATATGAATTTCTATTCAGTTCATTCTTTAAATAAAATGATATTTTTATTTTTCTAACATATTTTAGAAAATTTCGGCGGCATAACGGCACTATACTAGAAATGGGACGAGGCCTAGCCTTATCCCCGGTCTAGTGAAGGCCCACGCCATTCACACATCAATCAAATCAATTTCATTTCACCAAACCATTCAATTCAAACCAAATCATCTAACTAATCTATGCAACCAAACAAACAAGTCCATGGTCTGTGGACGATTGTGTCGGGTGCTACTAAGCACCGTCTGCATCCTAGTATATATATATATAACTAGAAAAATAAATTGAAAGGTGAGAAATTCTCACCGATAGCTATCCAATCATCTCGACTCTTCTTTTGCAGAATTCTTCGACGTTCTCGCCTTTTTTTGTCACCTTCGTTGTCCGCTTCCACTACATATGTAAAAATCGAATTTTTACTTCGAAATTCAATATATAAAAATCGTATTTTTACTTCGATGTTCAATATATAAAAATCACATTTTTACTATGCTATTTAATATATAAAAATCGAATTTTTACTTCGATGTTCAGTATATAAAAATCACATTTTTACTATGCTATTCAATATATAAAAATCGAATTTTTACTTCAAATAAAAATCCATTCTTTCTACAAATAAAAATCCTATCTTTCTACAAATAAAAATCCTATCTTTTCTGTAAATCAACTATATAAAAATACGATCTTCTCACATTTCAAAATACGACCTTTTCACCTTTTAAAGTTCTAATCTTTTTCCATTTAAAATTCAAATCTTTTTCTATTTAAAATCTTAAAATAAAATCAGTTTTTAAACCTTTTTTAAAAAAAACAGTTTTAAATGCTTTTAAAATTAGAATTTCAGAATTGAAAAATAAAAATAAAGTAAAGTTAAAAAAACTTACCGCATCGAAGAAAAGGGGGGGTGACGTCAAGGTCGGCGGCAGGCTTCGAGGGGGGGCGGTGTCGCTGGGAGGTGCGGCAGGAGGAGGAGCAGGGTGGGGGTCTCGATTTCGCGGCGGACCTAGGGGGTTAGGGCAGGCGGCTTCGTCGGAGGGGGAGGTTTCAGGCGAGGTCGGGGAGAATCGGATGGGGGAGGCGCTGGAGGTTCGGTCTGGGGTGGCGGTCGCTCGTCGGCGGCGAGCTATGGAGCGCGGCTCCGATCTCTCTCCCTTTTTTTTTATATTCTGAAACGGGTTGGTTTGAAGAAGGGGGGCCTGGGTAGTTAAGGAGAGGGTATATTATTTATTTATTTTATTTTTTTAATTATTTTATTTTTTTCCAAACCCTAAATGTTGACTTTTAATTCGAACACCTATCGAGGCCCAACGACTGTCGCCCCTAGCTAATTACCCCCATTCCGAACACAATGGGATATGCCACGCAAGCTGATTCGATCGTTTCGATTAGTTTCCGTTAAATTCACATTTAAATCACTATATTGAATTTTAAACGTACATTTCAAATTACTGGGGTCACATACTAACTAGAAAAATTCCAGAAAAATATTTTCTAGCTTCGTATTGACGATACGGTCCTAACAAAACTAGTTTCGTCGAATTCTGAGACCATTGGAAAAATGGCCATTTTCCAGTCGATTAAAATCAACTGAAACTGGTCAAACGCGTTTTCCTTTGCCACGCTCACATATTGATTCAAAAAATTATGAAATTTGAAACCTAGTAATAACTTTACATCCCAGACCCAACAAAAGTGGTTTCGTCGAAATCCGAGGTCATTTGCAAAATTTCCATTTTTAAGGGCCTGAATTCCATAGCGACTATTCAGAATTTTCAACTGGACTTATCTTTTGATTCCCGCTATGAAATCTTGATTTTTCGGATTCGTTGGAAAGATATCATCAATTAGATCCTAAGATTTTTGGTTTCACTAAAATCCAGATTGTTTTGCACCCGGTACATTCAATTGAAGTTTGAAATCGAATTATCGAACTACCGCGCCATTTTCAATTCTATTTATAATTATAAATATATATTTATATTCTAACGATGGCGTATATAATATATACGTTCGATTTCTATTCAAAATAAATTTTTCGTCGATATTATTTAAAATAATCTATTTTAAATAATCAAAATTCGCTAAAATTGCCAAAATAAAAATTTCAAACTGGCTCGCATTTTACGGGTTGTTACAAGTAAAGGGTTAGAGTGGTAATTATCCGGACATACATGTTGATTGTCCAGATAAGCGAGCACCTTTCTTCCGTATTGGACATATGGGATGAGGAATAAGGTGTCTCCGATTTCGTTCATACCCAGAACGGACTTGTAAATGGATGTGTGTCCGACATTGGATTTCATTTCATGTAAATTGATTTCTATTTAATATATATCTGTTGGTGGCCGAGAATTTATTCTCTTGCTTAAAACCCTTCTCTGAGACGCATGAGCTCAGAGGTTATTTATTAGTGGTTATCGATCGCATGGCGTGAATTGTCAATGTGACATGCCAAGTTGCAATTGATTGAGGCTTTTGTTGAAAAGCAGAGCCTTGTGGTTGATGATCAAAGCATAGCCTATTTCGGCCTAGCTTTGTGTATAACATTACCTCGCGAGCCTCACACCCCGGTAAGTGTCAGAAACGGGACAAGGGAACGCAGGGAGTGCACACGTTTCTTTCTAGTAGCACTGGTATCAGGGTTTTGCAAGCCCTGACATTTTACTTATGGGTCGATGGATTATGAGGTACCTCGGATTTATTGGTCGATAGTGACCAAATTATAGGTTCAATAGAACCGGGAAGCGTGTGTTCAGGCATAACTAATCCACTAAAGTATTTGTGGACCGGCCTGCAGGATCCAAGGGTTTCCCATAGGTGTGATCCTGGAACATTGATAGAGTTTCTCGAATCGGTAAGGAGATCGTCCCTAGCCTTGACTCATAACGGGAACCCAATTTCCAATACGACATTACGGTTTTGATTGTAAACCTATATATGGCGACATAGTATATGGTAGCTATGCCGTCTAGGATTGATACATTTACTGTGATGTATTTTAAAACTGATTAGACACTAATAATAGTATTAAAATATTATTTTCTACGTATCGAGCATATTTGATCATTATAAGGTAAAACTCTATCCTCCGAATTGCATTGCTTTGTGTGATGGGACTTGAGTCTTATAATGATTTCATTTTTCTAAAAAGCATTGCGTTGTTTTTAAATAAAAATTTATTAAACTTATGCACTGGCAATCCAATGGAGTAAACCCATTCTGTGTTAACGGCGTGGTCCTGTGATTAGCCATATTGTTAGATAAAGTTAGGAAAGATTTCTCACACCAGTCCCACGACTGACTTGTAGTTTGTTTCACTTTGCAAACTCGGGTGCCCTCTTTTTACATGGGCAACCAAGTGACAGGTTCAGGTATTATGGATACATTCTAGATGGGAGCATGCTTAAGGAAAGAAGCTGAAGGGCATTTTTATCTTTTTATTTGTGCTTTTAGACATTTATACATTATTAATCTATGATGCACTTGATGGAGTTTAGACGTATTTCTGTTTTCTAAGTGGATCCTGTAACTGTGCTACTCTGGTATCTTTGATGTTATGGTGTTGATGACATTCCTATTTCCGCTGCATTGATATATGTATTATAATGTTATCTGAGATCTTCTATTGTTGTAGTTATGTTATATTCCTATGATTATCCTTGCTTTCGTACTACAGAAGTTTGGGCTCATCACATATATATAGAATTATAAGGTATTATATAACTAGTATTCTCTAGGGAATATAGAGAGATGAACAGTATAAGTATAAGTGAGATGTAAAAAGGTAAGGTTAAGTCTAAAAATTGACTATTCAAGCTTTACCTTTACTAAGAATCTTCTCTTTGGAAAAAGCATCGTTAATGGCGACATGTCTTCTAACCATTTGCCTCTTTTTACCTTCACTCTATCAGTTCACATGCTTTCGCTTGAGTGATGCTTTTCCCTAACCTTTTTCAGTTATAGATCTGAACCCTCTACTCCACTCACCCAAAATCTTATCCACTCTCCGATAGAAGTCGCAACCCCCTTGTACTTTTGCTACCCTTCTACTTTGATGCGCGGTGGCCTTCTTGACCTATAGGGAACACCTTGGTACAGTTTTGGGCACTATTTACGTTTTGCTTCTGGCTGTGTTTTATTGGTTTCGACTTGCTCATTGTGGGTTGTATGCGGTCAACGTGGAGCTTCAACAGTTGACAGTAACTTCTCGCTATTGGTGGGGTTTCGCGTTTCACATTCCATATCAGTATGACGTCCTAATTTACCATGTTTATGTTCTTTCTTTTCATGGTGAGCTAGCGAGGGGACTGTTACTGTTTGTTGTGGGTTGGGATGGGCCTTATCCAGTAGCCTGATATTCAATGTCATCTTGTTGATTGTAATTGCAGTTAGTAGTCCTAGTTGGTTGTGAAGTTCTATTTTTGGTTTGGTTTTAAGATTTTGGATTTGTTGAGCTTGTTTTTGCGGAAATTTTGTTCTTGACTTGCGGTGATCTGTTGTAGTCTTCTTACTTTGGTGTGCTAGTTTATGTTCATCGTGTTTGGCAAAAATGGTGAAGCGAATGCTCTCGACTTTCCATCACGTACTTTTCCTCTTCTGTTTCTTTTCTCGGCTGATCATTTGGTCCTAGTATGGGTACGTCATCCTACTTTTTCTTACTATCCTTTCTTAGCTAAGTGTGATGCTTGCACGCAACTACTAGGATTTGATTGGTGGTAATTTCCTTTCGTATCCATACTGGTGGTATAGTTAAGGACAGCCTTAGCTACTATGCATGGTAAGGGCTCTGGTTATTTTCTCGATGTCATGTCTCTCCAGCTTTTAGGAAGACGTTGCGCTCCAGTACGTTATTGTTTTGTTGGGATTGAGTATTTTTTTGTGCAGTTCTTGCTACTATGCGTGAAAGTTTTTGTATTGATTAACATGATGGCTTTGTACACCCAATGTAATTGTATCATGTGATGTGGTCTTTACTTAGTTTCTAGGCTTAGATAATGCAATGTAACAACTTTTGTCTGTATGATAATCCTCCCTACGTGGAGATGATACTATAGTCTAGTTATTTTAAGCTATCTCCAGTGATGTAAGCCTGTAAATTATAGTCTAGAAATCTAGCTAGCTCCAGTGTTGTAAGCCTGACAGGTAGAGTGGACGGAACAATATAAACTCCATAGGCGGTGGATGATCCACCTTAAAAACCGAATTAGCTTATTGTAACCATAATCACCTGTACTATACTATATTTCTATTATTGGTTATAATAAATAAGTGTTACGGATCACTATAAAAACCGGCTGGCCTTGCAAAAGAAAGAATAAGAAAAGAAAGGAGTCCTACTATGTTTTGTTGGTCTTTTATTTTATGTTAATTTATTGGTATACTCTTCGTTTTGTTGGATTGGAATTGAAACGTATACATCAAAAATTCAATATAGAATTGGAACGAGAATGAATTATAGTTGGTCTAGCTTAAGTAATTGATGACTTATCTAGTTCAAGTCGCAGTTCAAATTAACTTGAGTATGAAGCACTATCAAACGAAGTCAACATGCAATGAAATTTAATAGGTAGCTTCACGATGAAGTAAGAAAACCAATACAACAAGATTAAATATAGATAAGTCTATGGATTAGACTAGGTACCGTTGCATTGCAATGACCTGACAACAAGTTAAATCCATAGGTCGGATGGTCTCCCAATTTCATGTGTGGTCTTGCATTTCCAATACAGGATTTCTGGCTCTAACAGTCTGGTCCACTTCATCTCTAGATACCTATAAATATCAGAACATATGCAACATAAAGGGGATCTAAAAACCGACTGCCTATATGCTGCTAAACTTTTCCTCCTACACAACAACAATCAAAGATGTCATATGAATCTCTAACTAACCTTTTACTTGTGACCCTCTCTACTTCAATCAATTGTAATCAAATAACTTATAACAGACAATCAGGGAATGAAGAACATTCAAAGTGGATGTATACTACACTAATAGTCAAATCCCTCTTAAATATTTTTAGAAAACAATATCATTCAATGCATAACCAAAGATTCAGACTCCGACAACGATAATGACGAGGAATTTTAGAAAATATCTAAAATGCAAAAAGATGTATAATTTCATAAGGAATGATACTAAAAATCCTGTGAAAAATAATGAGATCCTAAACAACATCAGATGCTTCAACTATGATGAGCCATGGCACTTGAAAAGATATTGTCCATATCCAGAAAAGCAAATTCACCCTTCAAATAATAATTCAAAGGAAAGGTAAAAGGCTTATATTGCCACACTAGACAATTCCAATTTATCCTCCAGTGATGAATAACATGAAATAAAATAATTTAAATATGTGCTTCACGGCTATTCACAATTCAGAAGATATTGGAAATTGGACCTAAAAATAGGTACGCATTTATATTACTTTGATTGAAATTGATCGCTTGAATGGTGATTTGTTTTGCTTGCCTTGTTTGAAATTTCTTGAATTTAAATTCAACTTCAATATTTGAAATTTGAAAATCTAAAATACTATTATTTTAACAAAATATTAATATAAAAACATTATAATATTAAGAAATATCTCAAGAATTGAATAAATAAGAATATAAGGATTTGAATATATATATATGTATAATGTATATAAATAATCAAAAATGAAAATACACATGTCTTTGGAAAATATAGAAGACATGTCGACATGCCCTACCCTACATATCGACAAGCCTTCTGAAAATTTCAAATTCAATGTTTGAATTCAAACTTTTGAAATTCCCTCCACCTTTTCACCAACTTCAATGTACTGAAAAATGTCCTTTTATCATAGAACATGTCTATTAATTCTCTATTTATCTATATGTTCCATTGTCTCTACCCACCCTTATTTCAAATTTCAAAATTTTCTTCATTGTAATAACCCGGAGTTCTGAGCCAATTAAATTTTTTTATTTTGGCTATTTTAATGGATTTTGATTATTTAAAATGAATTATTTTAAATAATAACGAGGGAAAATTTATTTTCGACAAAGTTAAAACGAATAAATTTATTTTAATTATATAATGAGCCTGAAATGGCGCTGTAGTTTGAAATTTTGATTTCGAATTTCAAATGAATATACAGAATTCGTTTTAAGTCGGAATTGGACGAAACCAGAAATATCTAAATCTGTTTGACGATATCTTTCTAACGGATGTAAGAAACTAAGATTTCACTTTAGAAGTTGAAAGATATGTCCAGTTTAAAATTCAGAAAAGTCGCTGTGGAATTTATATATATTTTAATATATATAAAGGCCTTTGAAAATGGAAACTTTGCAAACGACCTCAGTTTTCGACGAAACCACTTTTGTTGGATCTGTGATGTCAAGTTATTGCAAGATTCCAAAATTCGTAATTTTTCGAATCAATATGTGAATGTGGCGAAGGAAAACGCGTTTGACCAGTTTTAGTTGATTTTAATCGACTGGAAAATGGCCATTTTTCAAACGGTCTCAGAATTTGACGAAATTAGTTTTGTTAGGACCGTATCATCAATACGAAGCTAGAAAATATTTTTCAGGAATTTTTAGAGTCTGTATGTGGGCCCGGTAAATTTAAATGTGCGTTCAAATTCAGTATACATTGATATAGATTTTAATTTGAACGGAAATTGATCGTAACAGTCGAATTGGCTAGCGTGACATATCCCATTGTGTTCGGAATTACGGTAAATAGCTAGGGGCGACAGTCGTTGGGTTCGATTCTGAGTTAAAATTGAAAAAGCAACTTTTTTACTATAAAAATAAATTAAATATAAAATTCCTTATAACCCCCTCCTCCTTTTATCCCTTAGTCAACGCCCCCCTCCCCCGTTACTTCTTCAGATCGAAACGATTAAACGGAAAAAAAAACACTAAATCGCGCTCCACCCACTACGAATTAGGCTAGGGTTCTTCAGTGAAAATCAAGGCGCGCTTCATCATCTACTGATTCATATCTCTATGATCGATTTTAGAGCAAGGGGAAGGAAAATTTGTGTAACACCCCACGTCCGTTAGTGTCACTCACAAAGGGAATGCACTAAGTTTTGTGGAGCATTTAGGGTAAAAGATGCAGATAAATTAGAAGACAGACAAAATTAAACAGCGGAAAATAAAACTTTGCTTTATTGATAAATAGTTTGTACAATGATTTCTTTACAATATCAGAGTATCATCTGTCTTACAAAATAAAGAAGCATGAAAATACATTTATATTCCCAAATTTAGCAAGAGCCAGCAATAGCATCTGAAAAGAGAATCCAAGCAAACTTCGACAAATCTTCAAGCTGGGAAAGAGTGGCAGTCCAACTTCACCTGAGCTAAACTATTCCCTCCTTTACTACATGGGGGGGGGGGGACGGAAGAAAAGAAGACGAAAGAAAAACAGAGTCAGACATAAAGCCTGAGTAAGTTCAGTAACTTCTAGCAAGTGAACATGGAAAACAAAACGACATGAATTAACTGAATACAAGATTATACCATGACGATAGGGTCAACAAGATTAGACAAGGTAGTCACAAGATATGCTAAGATAAACTGGATATGGTCTAATACTTTCGCCGCTTCGCTATTTCCTTGTTATACTGGTTTCTATATCTCTGCACCACCTATCTAGTGTCCCGTCTAGTAACGATAACGTGATCCCAATCCCTGTATTTCCCATTGCCTTTCAGCATACATTCATTATTTATTACCTAGATCAAATCTAGGGTTTTCTATCAAGTGCTTTCTAGATTTAACTAGAGTTTTACGCTATCTGCTGAACGCTTCTCGAGTTCAGGGTTTATGCCACCTAGTCCAACTAGGGATTACGCTACCTGTCGAACGATGCCCCTAAGTCCTAGGACACACCACCTAGAGTGGTATATGTTCCTATACTTCCCTACGCATGTATCGCGAATCGTTATCGCTTGTCTATGTGCATATGTCCCATAATGTGCGGTCCGAGTCCTGTGTTAGGGCAAATCAAGGAATGCACTAAGTTCTGTGGAGTATTTAAGGTAAAAGATGCAGATAAATTACAAGACAGACAGAAATTAAACAGCGGAAAATAAAACTTTGCTTTATTGATAAAATAGTTTGTACAAAGATTTCTTTACAATATCAGAGTATCATCTGTCTTACAAAATAAAGAAGCATAAAACAATATTTATATTCCCCAATTTTAGCAAGAGCCAGCCATAGCATCCGAAAACAAAATCCAAGCAAACTTCGACAAATCTTCAAGCTGGGAAAAGGTGACATTCCAACTTAACCTGAGCTATACTATTCCCTCCTCTACTACCTTGGGGGGGGGGGGGGGACGGAAGAAAAGAAGACGAAAGAAAAACAGAGTCAGACATAAAGCCTGATTAAGTTCAGTAACTTCTAGCATGTGAACAAGGGAAAAACAAAACGACATGAATTAACTGAATACAAGATTACACCATGATGATAGGGTTGGGAAGATTAGATAAGATTAACACAAGATAAGACAAACTGGATATGCTCTAATACTTTCTCCGCTTCGCTATTTCCTTGTTATACTGGTTTCTATATCTATGCACCGCCTAACTAGTGTCCCAACTAGTAACGATAACGTGATCCTAATCCCTGTATTTTCCATCGCCTTCTGGCATCCATTTATTTATTTGTTACCTAGATTTAATCTAGGGTTTCCTACCAAGCACTTTCTAGATTCCTCTAAAGTTTATGCTATCTGCTGAATGCTTCTCGGTTTCAGGATTTATGCCACCTAGTTCAACTAGGAATTATGCTACCTGTCGAACGATGCCCCCAAGTCTAGGACACACTACCTAGAGTGGTATATGTTCCTATACCTCCCCACAAATGTATCGCGAATCGTAATCGCTTGTCTAGATGCACATGTCCCATAATGTGCGGTCCGAGTCCTGTGTTACGGCAAATCAAGGAATACAGAACTCGGTCGGGAGCTTTCAGATATCTGCCGATGCAGATGCTAAGGTCTATTTTTATTCCAGTGTCTATGGTCCCACTTGACCCCTCCCTCAACTAATGAAAGGCACACCTTGTAAAATGAGAACTATACGCCAGCCCCCGGTGCCCAACTATCCTATGGCCATCCGCAACCATAACTAGATAGCAAGTATATGGTCTTTTGGAGTTCTCCGCCTTTCCGCTTCACGTATCTCGATTGACTCAAGATGGATGGTAGACGACGAGTTGCTATCACAGGGCTACCGTTTGCTCGCCGAATCACTTGGGTCCATCCTAGTCTTTAGGTTGCCATGTATTGCAACCAAGGCATACCCCTGGTTCTTCTACGCAGACCTTAACCTCTGTGGGCCCAGGTGGATCATCTGCAGCTTCACAGAGGGATACCAATAGTACCCTCACGTCCCCTCGAAGCCTCGGGCTTCGTAACCCAATTCGCTGGAGCCTTCTCTCTATTCAGACGGACATTCGCTCCTTCCCGTGTTAGACTAAGAATTATTACTTAGTTTTACTAACTAAGTTTTGCCACTTAGTTTCCAGAATCGTTGTTTTCTAAGGTTTACTACTTAGTTCCCTTTCCCGTCAATTTGGATTGGTAAAGTGTCATTAGTCAATTCAAGCCAACTTAACCCTCTTCATTCATCCTGTTATACTGGTTAAGTGTTATTGGTAATTCATGTTGACTTACCCCACCACAGACCAAGTTATATTGGTTAAGTATTTCTTATTACTTAACCCTACCCATTCACCTTGTATTGGTTAAGTGTTCCTTTTTAACTTAACCTTGCCCGTCTGTTTTAACTAACCTGTTATTAACGGTTAAGTATTATCCCTTCATGTTTTAGACTTAACCCTATTCCTTTATCAAAATCTAATGGTTAAGTGTTTATGTTTACTTAACCCTATGGTCTAGCCCAGCTAATCATATCAAATTGGCTAAGTGTATTAAATTTTACTTAACCCCAACCTCTAGCCTAGTTAACATGTAAATTTGGCTAAGTGTATTAACTTTACTTAACCCCTACAAATCTCGTTTTGCTACCTTGAGTTTGGTTAAGTGTCTCTATGGACTTAGCCCTCTCATTCTAGCTTAACTGTGTTAAGTTGGTTAAGTGTTCTTATGGACTTAACCCTCCCTTTCTAGCTTAACTGTGTTAAGTTGGTTAAGTGTTCCTATGGACTTAACCCTCCCATTCTAGCTTAACAGTATGAACCTAACCCCACCTACCAGTCTTGTTATCATGTTAAGTTGGTTAAGTGTCTTAGTTAACTTAACCCTAGCATTCTTGTTCTAGCTTTAACTAAATAAATTAAAGCCATGACCACTCACATTAGACAGATATTGTTGCGATTACTGGATGTGCCGGTTGGTTCCGAGCAGGTTTACATCGCAACTCAGCCTAACCTCGGGTTAGGCCTATTCGTGTTTTCTAGTTCAAAGGGTTTTGATAAATTTTCAAATCAGGTTTTGAAAGTAACCATCCCGTCCGTCGGATCAGTTAGGGATAGCCAGGGAGAGCAGAAAACTTGTATTTTCCAAACTCAAGCCTAGACACTATCCTCTCTGTCACCCTAGAACTTTCTGGTGTTTCATTAAAAGAGATGTCGTTAATAAATCTTTAATTTGTCTAGATTAATATTTCCTCATTTAGGACAAATTCTATAAGTAAATTAATCCTAATTTACTTATTTCCCAATTTCTCTTTTAATGTAAATTGTCAACATTTATTCTTACGACCCATTTTCCCCTCTATATCATGTTTATGCTTTTTGGTATGTAAACAATACCAAATGAAGTGTCACTAACCATGAATTTGCTAATCCTGACAATTACCCCCAAATATGGCCAATTTCAAATTTATGCCAATATACTTATCGAGCCAAATTAGCTAATCCAGTTCTGATTAATATTCTAAGACTTATTACTCTAGTTCACTATTCATGTAAATGCTAGATTTACACGTCAATACAAGATTCAAATTACACATCTTATAATTCATGTCAAATTTATCCAATTTGCATTTCTATGAACATGCCATAATACATGTTCCCAATTTATGTCAACTTCCAAGTTAAACTACGTTTTAGTAAATTTCATATTTTGCCCCAAATCGTATTCCCACCATTTGTAAAATCGTGTTTCAATCTAGATTCTAGATTCATAGCAAATAGGGAATGAACCAAAGATTGCTATGAAAAGGATAAATATAACAACTAGCATAAAATAGTTTTGAATAACGACGTAGGTTCAAGAACATGGGTAGACCTAACTTAATAGGTAAATTCCCAAGGTCTAAAACCAAGAATAGACAGAGTAGGTTCAAAAACATGGGTAGACCTAATTTAATAGGTAAATTCCCATAGTCTAAAACCAAAGAAAACTAAAAAAACAAGGACAAGCAGAATAAATAACTGGGTTTAGCCCCAATCTCAAAATCACAAAACTTAAGCAACACTTTCCTAGTCAGGAATCATGGAGGTTAAATCACAGATATCCTTGTTATGTCATAGGCGATAGTTTATGTTAATCAAAGGCATAGGTTTTGTCAAGGAAGTAATCCTCATAGTCACAATCATAGGCAATGTTCATAGTCATAGGCAGTGTCCATAGTCATAGGCAATGTCCATAGTCATAGGCAAATGTCCATAGTCATTGGAAAATGTTCATAGTCATAGGCATATGGTTTTTAGGTCCATAGTTTCATAGTCACGGTCTTATTTGTCTTTGAATCATGACAGTTCTTAATTAGGTCCAAGAGATAGGCACAGATTCGAATAGAAAGAAAGAGAATTGGCATATTCTTTTATTCATTCAATTTCATGTCATGAACAAAGAAAAACGTTTAAATCTAGAAATAACTGACTTACAGAGATTTAGATTAGAAAAGAAAGATGGCGTTGCTATGATTCGTGTGACGTTGCTTGAAACCGTTGAATAAGCTTTTGATTCCCTTCTTGAAGCTTTAATCTTGATTTGAATCTCTAATTAGAAGAAGAACTATAACTTGTTTTAGTGGAGAATTAGATTTATTTTAATGGTGGAGGCTAGAGTAGAGAGAATCGTTATCGCCTGTCTAGGTGCACATGTCCAATAATGTGCGGTCCGAGTCCTGTGTCAGGGCAAATCAAGGAAAACAAAATTCGGTCGGGAGCTTTCAGATATCTGCCGATGCAGATGCTAAAGTCTGTTTTTATTCCAGTGGCTATGGTCCCACTTGACCCCTCCCTCAACTAATGAAAGGCACACCTTGTAAAATGAGAACTATACGCCGGCCCCCGGTGCCCAACTATCCTATGGCCATCCGCAACCATAACTAGATAGCAAATAATTGGTCTTTTGGAGTTCTCCGCCTTTCCGCTTCACGTATCTCGATTGACTCAAGATGGATGGTAGACGACGAGTTGCTATCACAGGGCTACCGTTTGCTCGCCGAATCACGCGGGTCCATCCTAGACTTTAGGTTGCCATGTATTGCAACCAAGGCATACCCCTGGTTCTTCTACGCAGACCTTAACCTCTGTGGACCCAGGCGGATCATCTGCAGCCTCACAGAGGGATACCAAGAGTACCCTCACGTCCCCTTGAAGCCTCGGGCTTCGTAACCCAATTCGTTGTAGCCTTATCTCTATTCCGATGGACATTCGCTCCTTCCCGTGTTAGACTAAGAATTACTACTTAGTTTTACTAACTAAGATTTACCACTTAGTTTCCAAAATCGTTGTTTTCTAAGGTTTACTACTTAGTTCCCTTTCCCGTCAATTTGGATTGGTTAAGTGTCATTAGTCAATTCAAGCCAACTTAACCCTCTTCATTCATCCTGTTATACTGGTTAAGTGTTATTGGTAATTCATGTTGACTTAACCCCACCACAGACCAAGTTATATTGGTTAAGTATTTCTTATTACTTAACCTACCCATTCACCCTGTATTGGTTAAGTGTTCCTTTTTAACTTAACCTTGCCCGTCTGTTTTAACTAACCTGTTATTAACAGTTAAGTATTATCCCTTCATGTTTTAGACTTAACCCTATTCCTTTATCAAAATCTGATGGTTAAGTGTTTAAGTTTACTTAACCCTACGTTCTAGCCCAACAAACATATCAAATTGGCTAAGTGTATTAAATCTTACTTAACCCCAACCTCTAGCCTAGTTAACATGTAAATTTGGCTAAGTGTATTAACTTTACTTAACCCCTACAAGTCTCGTTTTGCTACCTTGAGTTTGGTTAAGTGTCTCTATGGACTTAGCCCTCCCATTCTAGCTTAACTGTGTTAAGTTGGTTAAGTGTTCTTATGGACTTAACCCTCCCTTTCTAGCTTAACTGTGTTACGTTGGTTAAGTGTTCCTATGGACTTAACCCTCCCATTCTAGCTTAACTATATGAACCTAACCCCACCAACCAGTCTTGTTATCATGTTAAGTTGGTTAAGTGTCTTTGTTAACTTAACCCTAGCATTCTTGTTCTAGCTTTAACTAAATAAATTAAAGCCATGACCACTCACATTAGGCCGATATTGTTGCGATTACTGGATGTGCCGGTTGGTTCCGGGCAAGTTTACATCGCAACTCAGTCTAACCTCAGGTTAGGCCTATTCGTGTTTTCTAGTTCAAAGGGTTTTGATAAATTTTCAAATCAGGTTTTGAAAGTAACCATCCCGTCCGTCGGATCAGTTAGGGATAGCCAGGGAGAGCATGAAACTTGTATTTTCCAAACTCAAGCCTAGACACTATCCTCCCTATCACCCTAGAACTTTCTGGTGTTTCATTGAAAGAGATGTCGTTAATAAATCTTTAATTTGTCTAGATTAATATTTCCTCATTTAGGACAAATTCTATAAGTAAATTAATCCTAATTTACTTATTTCCCAATTTCTCTTTTAATGTAAATTGTCAACATTTATTCTTACGACCCATTTTCCCCTCTATATCATGTTTATGCTTTTTGGTATGTAAACCATACCAAATGAAGTGTCACTAACCATGATTCTGCTAATCCTGACAATTACCCCCAATTATGGCCAATTTCAAATTTATTCCAATATACTTATCGAGCCAAATTAGCTAATCCAATTCTGATTAACATTCTAAGACTTATTACTCTAGTTCACTATTCATGTAAATGCTAGATTTACACGTCAATACAAGATTCAAATTACACATCTTATAATTCATGTCAAATTTATCCAATTTGCATTTCTATGAACATGCCATAATACATGTTCCCAATTTATGCCAATTTCCAAGTTAAACTATGTTTTAGTAAATTTCATATTTTGCCCCAAATCGCATTCCCACCGTTCGTAAAATCATGTTTCAATCTAGATTCTAGATTCATAGCAAATAGGGAATGAACAAAAGATTGCTATGAAAAGGATAGATATAACAACTGGCATAAAATGGTTTTGAATAACGACGTAGGTTCAAGAACATGGGTAGACCTAACTTAATAGGTAAATTCCCAAGGTCTAAAACCAAGAATAGACAGAGTAGGTTCAAGAACATGGGTAGACCTAACTTAATAGGTAAATTCCCATAGTCTAAAACCAAAGAAAACCAAGGACAAGCAGAATAAATAATTGGGTTTAGCCCCAATCTCAAAATCACAGAACTTAAGCAACACTTTCCTAGTCAGGAATCATGGAGGTTAAATCACAGATATCCTTGTTATGTCATAGGCGATAGTTTATGTTAATCAAAGGCATAGGTTTGTCAAGGAAGTAATCCTCATAGTCATAGTCACAATCATAGGCAATGTTCATAGTCATAGGCAGTGTCCATAGTCATAGGCAATGTCCATTGTCATAGGCAAATGTCCATAGTCATAGGCAAATGTTCATAGTAATAGGCATATGGTTTTTAGGTCCATAGTTTCATAGTCACGGTCTTATTTGTCTTTGAATCATGACAGTTCTTAATTAGGTCCAAGAGATAGGCACAGATTCGAATAGAAAGAAAGAGAATTGGCATATTCTTTTATTCATTCAATTTCATGTCATGAACAAAGAAAAACGTTCAAATATAGAAATAACTGACTTACAGAGATTTAGATTAGAAAAGAAAGATGGCGGTGCTATGATTCATAGAAAATCATTAGTTGAAGTCGTTTGAACCTCCTTTTGAATCCTAGCTTGAATCTCTTCTTCTTGAAAGTCTTTTGAGCAGCATCTCCTCTTCTTGTTTTATTTTATATATATTATTTATTTATTTATTTATTTATTTTAGAGGAGGAGAAGAAGCCATGTCTAACTAGAATCTTCGCAGCATAAGGGTAGAAAAGAATTGTGAATAGAGGAGGAGACTAGGGTTGTTTATATAATTGCTCAAGACCTTATCGTACACGCAGCGCTGAGTCAGCATTGAACCTAGTTAAGAAAATAGTCCAGGTTCGCAGATGAATCTAGCCAAATCTTATCGTACATGCAGTGCTAAGTCAGCATTGGGTCCCACAAGCTGTTTTGGTGCAGAAATTTGAATTTCGAACTTTTGAATTTCTGGAATTTATTTAACTGTTTTATTCACATGAAATATTCTTATATGTATATAATTCCTTTAACGACCATTTTACGCGTATATATATATATATACGCACAACTTTCATTTTATTTTCAAAATTCAAATGATGTTGCACCGTTATTTGATTCTTGCCATATTTCATTTACTATAGCCTTATCTTAAATTTTATCTTTCGTATACATATATTTCTGCATATATATATTCTCTTGTACATACATATATTTTCTTTATTTCCTTATATGTACGTTTTTATCCTTTCAAATTTTGAATTTGTATATGTACATATATTTGCATGATCAGTTGGCCCTCTTTAAAACAGAGATAAAAATTATGCTGCCGTCGAGGTTCGAACTCCCGACCTCCCTGTTACAAATCCAATGCCTTAACCAACTGAGCTACAAAGTCTTTTGTTAATAAGTCTTAGAACAATGATAATTATTGTTCTTTCCTTACTTCTCTTTTTCATGTTAGTTACAACACTTAAATTAAACCAATGCATGAATCTTTTTCTTTTAATGTTAATGCATTATGTTTGCAAATCAGTGCATGCAACATATTTACATCGCATGCAACCAATCCTTTCTTTGTTTCATATATTAATTAATTTTCATTATACATCACCATATTAATCCTATCTGTGGATATATATACATTTTTAATTACATTAAAAATACGGGGTGTTACATTCTCCCCCACTAAAAAAAATTCGTCCCCGAAATCTTCAAGTTAGGAAGAATGTGTCCTACCATCCAATCACCCATCTACCCAACCATTCAATCACAGGCATTCATTGTCCTTAAAAGATTTCTAATGCTTTCATGTTCATATGCATAGTGTGTGTATATGTCTTTATCTACTGTAAAATCAGGCGGTCTACAGATTCAGTCGTCCTTCTTAATGCGAGTCATGTCAGTGCCATGCGTCCAACCATGTATGCAAGCATCCCTAGTTATGTAAATACTATATGCGTGCACAACCATTCATCCATATGCAACACCCATATGATAACATATCAAGTTCAAGTTACAAACAAATACATATCTGTAAATGCAATATGAAAGCGTCTGAACTGATCTAGTGCTTAATACGTATGTATATGCATCCACGAGCAACCATTAACAACCACTCGCAACCATCAATCATAACATGTTTCAAATACATGTTTACACCCAAAGGAGTTTCTACCTAAAGATCGAAGATACGACCTAGAGGATATATTATGGAAAGAGAGAAACAATTATGTGTAAAGCTCCTACAAAAAGGAATCAAGGATGCACCCTTAAGAAAATGGGTATGACGCAAGTATCTAGTCTTCTTGAGCTTTACTCCACTGTATGCTAACCAATTTAACTTTACGATTGTGAAGTTTCTGACCTCCATTTCCAAAATAAACAGATGTCAACCAAGTGTATATACTAGGATGATCAGAGATCTCTCCACCTAGCTTATCCATCATGCCATAACTATAAGGGTCAAAAGGTCGCTACGTGCTTTTTGGAGTGCCTGCCACAACTATTCCTCTCTCACGTAAACCATCCTAGTCAAACTTGACATTCCTCAAGTACAAGCCCCAAAGGCCTAAACCAATATCAGACAAGCACCCAAGGAATATCTCCTTTGAATTTAAACGATCTACGTGAGATGATATAAGCAGACTCGATAGCTATTCTCAAATCCCTACTAACCAAAAATAAACTGGTCGGACCACTAATTGGATTTGAGACTCTAGTGGGACCTTTCTACTATACAAGTACTATGGTGCAGAGACTCAACTATGGAAGTGGATACGAACAAATGCGAAGTGATAAAACAAAAGGAAATAGTACGAATAGCAAAACTAGACTCTTCCAAGAGAACTTTTACTACATTTCTCCTATGTACGCTTGGTGGCGAAAGTAGGTTCTTGCCCTTATGAAAATCTTGTTCCTCGTTCTTGCTCTTGTCCTTAATTATATGCCCTATTATATCATAGAAAAGCTACTTCCTCTTGTCTTACGCTTTATAATTCCTTCCCCCTTGGTGAGCCAAGTCCCTATCCATGAATTCCTTATCCTTGGGTTGTGCTCCTTAGCCAAACTCCTCATCCCCTTCCGTGTGTAGTCAAGTTGACAAATCTCTCGAAAACTGCCTCCATCGTCCGGAAAACCCTATAAGCTTCGAAAGAAAACTGCCCGTAGATGAAACAACTACGGCTATGGATGGAAGCCGGGCATTACTTTGCCCTTCGATGAGGTTACCTCCCAGAATGCCAGGGGCCCCAGAGACTCAAGAAAGAAGGAGACAATAATTTAAACAGAGGAAGAGAAGATAGTGCGTATGGCTTCGGGGAATATGTCTTTAAAACAAATCTTTTCTCTTGAAAATGCTTCTTTAAAAACCGTTTTGAAAATAATTTTTCAAATCCTTTATCTGATCTGGTAACCTTCAGCTCTGATACCATGTGTAACACCACACGTCCGTTAGTGTCACTCACAAAGGGAACGCATTAAGTTCTGTGGAGCATTTAGGGTAAAAGATGCAAATAAATTACAAGACAGACAAAATTAAACAGCGGAAAATAAAACTTTACTTTATTGATAAATAGTTTGTACAATGATTTCTTTACAATATCAAAGTATCATCTGTCTTACAAAATAAAGAAGCATGAAAATACATTTATATTCCCAAATTTAGCAAGAGCCAGCAATAGCATCTGAAAAGAGAATCCAAGCAAACTTCGACAAATCTTCAAGCTGGGAAAGAGTGGCAGTCCAACTTAACCTGAGCTAAAATATTCCCTCCTTTACTACCTGGGGGAGGGGGGGGGAACGGAAGAAAAGAAGACGAAAGAAAAACAGAGTCAGACATAAAGCCTGAGTAAGTTCAGTAACTTCTAGCATGTGAACATGGAAAACAAAACGACATGAATTAACTGAATACAAGATTACACCATGACGATAGGGTCAACAAGATAAGACAAGGTAGTCACAAGATATGCTAAGATAAACTGGATATGCTCTAATACTTTCGCTGCTTCGCTATTTCCTTGTTATACTGGTTTCTAAATCTCTGCACCGCCTATTTAGTGTCCCATCTAGTAACGATAACGTGATCTCAATCCCTGTATTTCCCATTGCCTTCCAGCATACATTCATTATTTATTACCTAGATCAAATCTAGGGTTTTCTATCAAGTGCTTTCTAGATTTAACTAGAGTTTTACGCTATCTGCTGAATGCTTCTCGAGTTCAGGGTTTATGCCACCTAGTCCAACTAGGGATTACGCTACCTGTCGAACGATGCCCCCAAGTCCTAGGACACACCACCTAGAGTGGTATATGTTCCTATACTTCCCCACGCATGTATCGCGAATCGTTATCGCTTGTCTAGGTGCACATGTCCCATAATGTGCGGTCCGAGTCCTGTGTCAGGGCAAATCAAGGAAAACAAAACTCGGTCGGGAGCTTTCAGATATCTGCCGATGCAGATGCTAAGGTCTATTTTTATTCCAGTGGCTATGGTCCCACTTGACCCCTCCCTCAACTAATGAAAGGCACACCTTGTAAAATGAGAACTATATGCCGGCCCCCGGTGCCCCACTATCCTATGGCCATCCGCAACCATAACTAGATAGCAAGTATATGGTCTTTTGGAGTTCTCCGCCTTTCCGCTTCACGTATCTCGATTGACTCAAGATGGATGGTAGACGACGAGTTGCTATCACAGGGCTACCGTTTGCTCGCCGAATCACTTGGGTCCATCCTAGTCTTTAGGTTGCCATGTATTGCAACAAAGGCATACCCCTGGTTCTTCTACGCAGACCTTAACCTCTGTGGGCCTAGGCGGATCATCTGCAGCCTCACAGAGGGATACCAAGAGTACCCTCACGTCCCCTTGAAGCCTCGGGCTTCGTAACCCAATTCGTTGTAGCCTTCTCTCTATTCAGATGGACATTCGCTCCTTCCCGTGTTAGACTAAGAATTACAACTTAGTTTTACTAACTAAGATTTACCACTTAGTTTCCAGAATCGTTGTTTTCTAAGGTTTACTACTTAGTTCCCTTTCCCGTCAATTTGGATTGGTTAAGTGTCATTAGTCAATTCAAGCCAACTTAACACTCTTCATTCATCCTGTTATACTGGTTAAGTGTTATTGGTAATTCATGTTGACTTAACCCCACCACAGACCAAGTTGTATTGGTTAAGTATTTCTTATTACTTAACCCTACCCATTCACCCTGTATTGGTTAAGTGTTCCTTTTTAACTTAACCTTGCCCGTCTGTTTTAACTATCCTGTTATTAACGGTTAAGTATTATCCCTTCATGTTTTAGACTTAACCCTATTCCTTTATCAAAATCTGATGGTTAAGTGTTTAAGTTTACTTAACCCTACGGTCTATCCCAGCTAACATATCAAAATGGCTAAGTGTATTAAATCTTACTTAACCCCAACCTCTAGCCTAGTTAACATGTAAATTTGGCTAAGTGTATTAACTTTACTTAACCCCTACAAGTCTCGTTTTGCTACCTTGAGTTTGGTTAAGTGTCTCTATGGACTTAGCCCTCCCATTCTAGCTTAACTGTGTTAAGTTGGTTAAGTGTTCTTATGGAGTTAACCCTCCATTTCTAGCTTAACTGTGTTAAGTTGGTTAAGTGTTCCTATGGACTTAACCCTCCCATTCTAGCTTAACTGTATGAACCTAACCCCAACAACCAGTCTTGTTATCATGTTAAGTTGGATAAGTGTCTTAATTAACTTAACCCTAGCATTCTTGTTCTAGCTTTAACAAAATAAATTAAAGCCATGACCACTCACATTAGACAGATATTGTTGCGATTACTAGATGTGCCGGTTGGTTCCGGGCAGGTTTACATCGCAACTCAGTCTAACCTCGGGTTAGGCCTATTCGTGTTTTCTAGTTCAAAGGGTTTTGATAAATTTTCAAATCAGGTTTTGAAAGTAACCATCCCGTCCGTCGGATCAGTTAGGGATAGCCAGGGAGAGCAGGAAACTTGTATTTTCCAAACTCAAGCCTAGACACTATCCTCTCTGTCACCCTAGAACTTTCTGGTGTTTCATTAAAAGAGATATCGTTAATAAATCTTTAATTTGTCTAGATTAATATTTCCTCATTTAGGACAAATTCTTTAAGTAAATTAATCCTAATTTACTTATTTCCCAATTTCTCTTTTAATGTAAATTGTCAACATTTATTCTTACGGCCCATTTTCCCCTCTATATCATGTTTATGCTTTTTGGTATGTAAACCATACCAAATGAAGTGTCACTAACCATGATTCTGCTAATTCTGACAATTACCCCCAATTATGGCCAATTTCAAATTTATGCCAATATACTTATCGAGCCAAATTAGCTAATCCAATTCTGATTAACATTCTAAGACTTATTACTCTAGATCACTATTCATGTAAATGCTAGATTTACACGTCAATACAAGATTCAAATTACACTTCTTATAATTCATGTCAAATTTATCCAATTTGCATTTCTATGAACATGCCATAATACGTGTTCCCAATTTATGCCAATTTCCAAGTTAAACTATGTTTTAGTAAATTTCATATTTTGCCCCAAATCGCATTCCCACCGTTCGTAAAATCGTGTTTCAATCTAGATTCTAGATTCGTAGCAAATAGGGAATGAACCAAAGATTGCTATGAAAAGGATAGATATAACAACTGGCATAAAATGGTTTTGAATAACGACGTAGGTTCAAGAACATGGGTAGACCTAACTTAATAGGTAAATTCCCAAGGTCTAAAACCAAGAATAGACAGAGTAGGTTCAAGAACATGGGTAGACCTAACTTAATAGGTAAATTCCCATAGTACAAAACCAAAGAAAACCAAGGACAAGCAGAATAAATAATTGGGTTTAGCCCCAATCTCAAAATCACAGAACTTAAGCAACACTTTCCTAGTCAGGAATCATGGAGGTTAAATCACAGATATCCTTGTTATGTCATAGGCGATAGTTTATGTTAATCAAAGGCATAGGTTTTGTCAAGGAAGTAATCCTCATAGTCATAGTCACAATCATAGGCAATGTTCATAGTCATAGGCAGTGTCCATAGTCATAGGCAATGTCCATTGTCATAGGCAAATGTCCAAAGTCATAGGCAAATGTTCATAGTCATAGGCATATGGTTTTTAGGTCCATAGTTTCATAGTCATGGTCTTATTTGTCTTTGAATCATGACAGTTCTTAATTAGGTCCAAGAGATAGGCACAGATTCGAATAGAAAAAAAGAGAATTGGCATATTCTTTTATTCATTCAATTTCATGTCATGAACAAAGAAAAACGTTCAAATCTAGAAATAACTGACTTACAGAGATTTAGATTAGAAAAGAAAGATGGCGGTGCTATGATTCATAGAAAATCATTCGTTGAAGTCGTTTGAACCTCCTTTTGAATCCTAGCTTGAATCTCTTCTTCTTGAAAGTCTTTTGAGCAGCATCTCCTCGTCTTGTTTTATTTTATATATATTATTTATTTATCTATATATTTTAGAGGAGGAGAAGAAGCCATGTCTAACTAGAATCTTCGCAGCACAAGGGTAGAAAAGAATTGTGAATAGAGGAGGAGACTAGGGCTGTTTATATAGTTGCTCAAGACCTTATCGTACACGCAGCGCTGAGTCAGCATTGAACCTAGTTAAGAAAATAGTCCAGGTTCGCAGATGAATCTAGCCAAATCTTATCGTACATGCAGTGCTAAGTCAGCATTGGGTCCCACAAGCTGTTTTGGTGCAGAAATTTGAATTTCGAACTTTTGAATTTTTGGAATTTATTTAACTTTTTTATTCACATGAAATATTCTTATATGTATACAATTCCTTTAACGACCATTTTACGCGTATATATATATATATATATGCACAACTTTCATTTTATTTTCAAAATTCAAACGATGTTGCACCGTTATTTGATTCTTGACATATTTCATTTACTATAGCCTTATCTTAAATTTTATCTTTCGTATACATATATTTCTGCATATATATATATATATATATTCTCTTGTATATACATATATTTTCTTTATTTCCTTATATGTACGTTCTTATCCTTTCTAATTTTGAATTTGTATATGTACAAATATTTGCATGTTCAGTTGGCCCTCTTTAAAACAGAGATAAAAATTATGCTGCCGCCGGAGTTCGAACCCCCGACCTCATTTTTACAAATCCAATGCCTTAACCAACTGAGCTACAAAGTCTTTTGTTAATAAGTCTTAGAACAATGATAATTATTGTTCTTTCCTTACTTCTCTTTTTCATGTTAGTTACAATACTTAAATTAAACCAATGCATGAATCTTTTTCTTTTAATGCTAATGCATTATGTTTGCAAATCAGTGCATGCAACATGTTTACATCGCATGCAACCAATCCTTTCTTTCTTTCATATATTAATTAATTTTCATTATACATCACCATATTAATCCTATCTGTGGATATATATATATACATTTTTAATTACATTAAAAATACGAGGTGTTACAATTTGATGCTCAAGGCCGCCGACTTTCAGGCCATCTTTTGGCGAGCTAGACGCCGCGAGTTCACCGCGATTGTGAGGGACAGGCGGCGTTGGGGGCGGGCAACGGCGTGGTCATGATGGATGGTCCTCCGATCATCCATAGCAGCGGCGACAGGGACTTGTTCAAGTCGACGGCTTTCTGTGGGGTGATGCGATGAAGTAAAGGGATTGGCAGCAGGGTAATGTTAATTAAATTAATTAAATATTTAATTATCATAGGTGTATATTTAACACATAAATGAAATTGTTTTTCAATGTGTTCAAATATAAAAATTAGCATTGACTTTCTAAATATAGATTAGCGATGTTTATAAAATATAGATTAGCGATGTGTATAAAATAAAATTAACATTTTTTTCAAAATAGAAATATCATTGTTTTTAAAATAAAATAAGCATTGTTTATTTTTGAAAGAAAAATAGACTTTGTTTAGAAAATGAAAATATACGATGTTTTGAGTTGAAAATATATATATCGCCTTGTTCTGAATATATATATATATATCATATTGTTCAGAAAATATATATCGCATTGTTTTTGAAATAAAATATACATTGTTTTTAAAAAATAGAAGTCGCAGAATAAAATAGGATTTTTATATATATACTGATACGATAAAAAATATGATTTTTATATATATAGTGATACGATAAAAAATGATTTTTATGTAGAAAACTGAATTAAAAAAATATAATCTTTTCTACACATGTATCATGATAAAAATATAATTTTTGTATGTGTAGCGTTGAAATAAAAATACGATTTTCAATTTGAAAATCTTATGAAACAGATTGCGATGGAATTGGCTTAAATCAAATCCGAATCGTTCAGAAATATAGAATGGAGGAGTGGATCCCGAAGGTGAGAACTCCTCACTTTTAAATTTATTTCTAGTTGAATTATATACTAGGATGCAGACGGTGTTTAGTAGCACCCGACACCCGTCGTCCACAGACCATGGATGACTTGTTTGTTTGGTTGTTGTGTTGTCAAATTTGATTGTGTGATGTGAAAAGAAATAAAATATTTTATAGTTAAAAATATGATTTTTAACGTGTATATAAAATAAATATTTATAAACAAACCGTCGATTTGTTTATATACACTGATTTGATTGGGACGATAAATTTTACACATCGCCCAACTACACAAATAAAATCTGTGTTTGATTGATTGAAACCCCACACGGGTATTGGGATGATATATGACATACACTAATCCAAATAATTAGTTGTATGTCAGTCGATTGATTAACAGACTGTGTAAGCGCTAATTATTTATATTTAATGCTTATGCAGTTGTGTGGTGCACTCTGGATGATGGTTGATTATTTATCATTGTTATTTTATACATGTGTTGTAGAAAATCCATATAATTAACATTATATGGTAATTGATTGGGCCTTATTACAGTTTTGAAATAGAATATTTGAAAATTGAAATATATGAAGCCGTGTTGATTAGATTGACGCCATTTAGACGTGAATGATATTTATATCGATTTTATTCATTTTTCAATGAATATTGAAAGTGATTTCGAAATTCGAATTAAATTGAATAGATTTGAAATTCGAATTAAATTGAATAGATTTGAAATTCGAATTAAATTGAATAGATTGAAATTCGAATTAAATTGAAATGAATTGAAATTCGAATTAAATTGGAATTGAATTGAAATAGATTTGAAATGAAATTAAAATGAATTTATATTGAAAAATCCGATTTTGATTTGAATTTGAAAAGGAAGTTGAAATCGTTTTGAAAACAAATTTAAACGATTTATAAAATACGTTTTGAAAGGAAATCGATGAAATATAATATATATATATATATATATATATATATGTATATATATATAATGGCCTGAATAGAACGCGCCGCGGCGTGGCAGTTCGCGAATTTCGACCATTAACTTCGAATGGATATTGCGGGAGATCCGACCATCAGATTCTCCTAAAACCAGAACCTTGGGTTCGTATCGAAAAGAGCTTTCTAACGGATATTAGAAATTTGAAATCTAACGGTTGGATTTGAAATTATGTCCAAATCAAATTGGGAAAAGGTCGCTGTAAGTGCAGTTCAATGGCCGTTGATGGAAATCGACTGTACGGGCCTTGATAAAATTATTAAAAATAGTAATAATTTGTGTAAAATCATAAGAAATGATTTGGGAAGAATTGGGATGAAAAACTCCATATTTGAAAAGATAAAAATAGATTTTTATCAAAATGAACTAGTTTTGAACTAGAATTATAATTCTATTTATTTTTAAATAAATAAATTGAATTTGAAAAGGGTTTTAAAAGTAACCAGAATTTCCAATAATTGAATTGGAATGGATTTGAATCGAAATTGTCTTTGGAATATTTCGATGTTGGATTTCGTGATTATACAGATAACGTTATGGAAATTTGGAAGATATATATATATATATATATATATATATCGTTATCTCCAATACGATATTTGTTGGTCGTAGAATTTGATATTGAATATAAGCCGATATATTTTCTATTCAGGGCCTTGTATTTAATATCAAATGTGATTTGGGTTTGTCGTGAATGGTGTCTTCATTAACACTATTCTTAAGCCTAGTTGAGAAAAAAATTAAATCTTTTTATTTAGATTTAATGAAGTGTACCAATTAAATAATATTTAATTGGTATTGATTTCTGGGTTTATCGTGAACAATGTTTTAAATAACACTTGTTCTTTAACCCGATAATTAATGGAATGTGATTTTGGGTTGTCGTGAACGGTATCTTCAATAATACTATTCTTAGACCCAAAGGAGTTAAGAAAATCAGAAACTAACTGAAGATTAGTTAAGTTGAATGGTTTCTGGGGTATTGATTTGAATTTGGTTTCGGCCTTCGGGGTTAATACTTAGGGAATTGCTCACTTGCTAATTTACGGTTAGGGACTAATTGAAATGTGATGTGATTTTGGGGTTTATCGTGAACCGTGTTTTAAAAGACACTGATCCTTTAACCCAGTTAAAGATTAAAACTAAGTGGTGTTTTAATGAATCTTTAATTAGATTTAAAAGATCGAGAATGGAGCATTACCAGTTTTGCTCCAGGCGATCGATAAATTTCTAATTAGATTTGAACGTGAAATGGTAATTGAATTTACCGATAACACCGTGGTGTTAGATATGGAGTATTACCAGTTTTACTTCATGGGATGAATAGGTTGGGATTGGGAAATTAAAAAAATGATTACTTCGGTAAGGTTCGTTAATCCCGGCTAGTTTGGTTAAACCATAATTTGGTTTGAATGGATATTCAAAGGAAGATTAAAGAATAAATTTAAAGAATTTATCTTTGATAAAATTAATGGGAACCTTTCCCAATGAATGTGAAATTTAGAAACTAACTGTAGGTTGGTTAAGAAGAATGGTTTCTTGGGTATTGATCTGATGTTGGTTTCAGCCTTCGGGGTTAATATTTGGGGAATTGTTCTCTTACTAATTTACGGTTAGCGACTGATGAACTGGAATGAGGCGTATGTTGTGTTTGTGTAACACTTGTTTATTATATATGCGGGTTGTTCAGAAAGACCGGGTTTATCCCATTCTGAATAACTGATTCGACGATTAGTCGAAGATGAAGACGGTGGTTGAAGACCGGAGGTCTTCACGTCGTTTGAATAATTATTGACGATCTTGATTGGGCCATACACCCAAGAGGAGGGAATCAGTTGGTGATCGTCCAGACGTACTTGGAGATCGATGGATATGCGAGGTACAAGATGCCTCCGGTTTCATTCAGACCCAGAACGGACTTGTAAATGGATGTGTGTCTGACATCGGATTTCATTCTGTGTGATTGATATCGGTTGCATGGAGTGGTTTGCCTATGTGGCATACTAAGATGCAAATGATCAAGGCTTCTGTTGAAAAGCAGAGTCTTGTGGTGGATGATCAAAGCACAGCCTGTGTGGCATAGCTTTGTGTAACGTTGATTCACGAGCCTCACACCCCGGTTGTGAACCAAAAACGGGAGAAGGACCTTAGGGAGGACATGCGTTTCTTTCTAGTTATAAGTGGCATCAGTGGTTTTGCACGCCCTGATGAGTTTGACTTATGTGGTTGTTGTTGTTGCGAGGCGCCTCGGATATATCGGTGACTATGTGAAGCCGATGGAGTCATTCGTTGGCTCATTTACGTCCTAAAGGGTGGGGAAACGCAGTGTTCAGGCATTTTAATCCACATCGGTGGACCGTCCCTGTCGCTCCAAGGGTCACTCGAGCTCTGATCCTGAGGATCGGGCTAGAGAGTCTCGAATCAGTAGAGGACTATCTTTTGCCTCGGTTCACAGATGGAAATTCAACTTCCAATACGTGACATGTGCGGTTTTGGTTGTAAACCTATATATGGCGACATAGTGGCATGGGACGCTCATGTCGCCTATGATTGATATTTATGATTGTATATAAAATCAGAAACTAACTGGAAACGAGCTAAGATCGGTGGTTTCCTGGGTATTAGTCTGATGTTGGTTTCGGCCTCCGGGGTTAATACTTAGGGAATCGTTCCCTTACTCATTTACGGTTGGAGTTTGATTAAGAATTAAAACATGAAATTTAGCGTATCAAGCATTATTTGGCTATTATAAGGTAAAAACCCTATCCTCCAGCTTGCGTTGCATTGTGTGATGGGACCTGGGTCTTATAATAGCTTCATTTTTCTTTATTTAGCATTGCGCTGTTTGTTTTATGCACTGGTGTTCTTGGGAGGAAACCCGTTCCGTGTTATACGGCGTGGTCCCTTGATTTACCTAACTTTAAAATAAAGATTAATAACTGTTTTAGTTCTCACACCAGTCACATGAATGACTTGGGGTTTATTGTTTTAACCTAAACTCTGGGTGCCCTTATTTTGACATGGGCAGCTAGTAGTTTTGGTTTTGCAGATTTATATTCACAGGATCCTGATTTACAGCTGGGACGATACTCGGAAAGCTCTATATCCGTGTATTACTTCTAGTTGTGTTTTGTATTATTTTCCGCTGCTCTGTAATTTATTGTAATATCTGATATTTGGTAAATGTGTAATATTGATTTGTACTCTGTATATTCTTGTAATCTGATGGAATTGTTGTAGTTAACAATGAAATGTTCTTCTGTTTGTGTTCTGATTCGTCTTGTCCTCACAGTAATTCGTTCTTTCTCTTCTCTTCGGAGACCGGGGAAGTTCAGGTCGCTTCATTTGGTATCCGAGCTTTGGTTTACAAAGCTCAGAGAACAAGACACATTAGAACCATACGAAAGAATTCATCAGAGATTGGATTAGTAATATCCAATGGGAATGACTCGTTAGAGATAGGATCAGTAGTATCCTAGAATGAGTGTGAAGAGTATATTTTTGAAATATAAAAAGGAAAACAATTTTTTTTTTGAAATTTAAATCGTATTATTCATATTTGATTATTTATTTTATATTGAATTTGGACAATCCAGTATATAAAGATTTTGCATATACGCCTAGTTAGCGTGTGCACAAAGCCTTAAATATAAGGGATAGATATAGAATCACACTCTAGTCGCCCGGATCTGATTCTGATAATGGCGCGCCATCATCAGTGTTTATATTCGAGTGACAAAAGTGAGGTTTCTATATATTTCCAAGTGATTGGTGTGAGAACCAAAGCTAGATAGGGCTTATTTTTGTGTTTTGGCATCAAAAATTTGATTCATGACTTTGTATTAAAGTAATATGAATTTGAAAAGCTAATCAACTAATTGATTGCTGATTGTGTTTTTAGATTATTGTTTGATTAATTAAATGTTGAACCTTTAGCCAAATTGAAACAAATAGTGAATTGTATTGAAAATTAGTCGCATTTGCATGCATATACATGTACTTACATTTAACAGGTCATAGCAAGGAGGCTAGAGCAGAGGAATAAAATTGTTTGGCCGACAAATAGGTACATGTTTATTGTATTTCTTTGGGTTTGGATGATTTTGTGAGCCGATTGGCTAGCCGCTTTGCTTTTTCTTTTTCTTTTGGATTGAAGAAGGCCTTGGGAGGCTATATAAAATATCCCGAAGTCCCCGGTGCAAGGGAGGTTATGGCGATTTTTTTTGAAAATTTAGGGTGTTAGCCAAATTTTTGAAAAATTTGAAAAGTTCTTAGAAACTGAAAAGTTCAAGAACTTAAGCCGTAGTGAAAATACTGGAAGTTGAGTTGATTTGTTAAACAACTTTCAATTTCGTTCCTTTTCGGGGAAGAAAAGTTTTAAGTGGGGGAGATTGTAATAACCCGGAATTCTGAGCCAATTTAAAAAATTTATTTTGGCTATTTTAATGGATTTTGATTATTTAAAATGAATTATTTTAAATAATAACGATGGAAAATTTATTTTCGACAAAGTTAAAACGAATAAATTTATTTTAATTATATAACGAGCCTGAAATGGCGCGATAGTTTGAAATTTCGATTTCGAATTTTAAATGAATATACAGAATTCGTTTTAAGTCGGAATTGGACGAAACCAGAAATATCTAAATCTGTTTGACGATATCTTTCTAACGGATGTAAGAAACTAAGATTTCACTTTAGAAGTTGAAAGATATGTCTAGTTTAAAATTCAGAAAAGTCGCTGTGGAAATTATATATTTTTTAATATATATAAAGGCCTTTGAAAATGGAAACTCTCAAACGACCTCGGTTTTCGACAAAACCACTTTCGTTGGATCTGTGATGTCAAGTTATTGCTAGGTTCCAAAATTCGTAATTTTTTTAATCAATATGTGAGTGTGGCGAAGGAAAACGCATTTGACCAGTTTTAGTTGATTTTAATTGACTGGAAAATGGCCATTTTCCAAATGGTCTCAGAATTTGATGAAATTAGTTTTGTTAGGACTGTATCGTCAATACGAAGCTAGAAAATATTTTTTGGGAATTTTTAGAGTATGTATGTGGGCCCGGTAAATTGAAATGTGCGTTCAAATTCAATATACATCGATTTAGATTTTAATTTGAACGGAAACTGATCGTAATAGTCGAATTGGCTTATGTGACATATCCCATTGTGTTTGGAATGGGGGTAAATAACTAGGGGCGATAGTCGTTGGGTTCGATTCTAAGATAAAATTGAAAAAGCAACTTTTTGGCTATAAAAATAAATTAAATATAAAATTCCTTATAACCCCCTCCTCCTTTTATCCCTTAGTCAACGCCCCCCCCCCCCCCTCCCCTCCGTTACTTCTTCAGATCGAAACGATTAAAAGAAGAAAAAAACCTAAATCGCGCTCCACCCACTACGAATTAGGCTAGGGTTCTTCAGCGAAAATCAAGGCGTGCTTCACCATATACAGATTCATACCTCTCTGATCGATTTTAGAGCAAGGGGGAAGGAGAATTTGATGCTCAAGGCTATCGACTTTCGGGCCATCTTCCGGCGAGCTAGGCGCTGCGAGTTCACCGCGATGGTGAGGGACAGGTGGCGTGGGGGCGGGCTACGGCGTGGTCATGATGGATGGTCCTCCGATCATCCATAGCAACGGCGACAGGGACTTGTTCAAGTCAACGGCTTTCTGTGGGGTGATGCGATGAAGTAAAGGGATTGGCAGCAGGGTAATGTTAATTAAATTAATTAAATATTTAATTATCTTAGGTGTATATTTAACACATAAATGAAATTTTTTTTACATGTGTTCAAATATAAAAATTATCATTGACTTTCTAAATATAGATTAGCGATGTTTATAAAATATAGATCAACGATGTGTATAAAATAAAATTAACGTTGTTTTCAAAATAGAAATATCATTGTTTTTGAAATAAAATAAGCATTGTTTATTTTTGAAGGAAATATAGACTTTGTTTAGAAAATGAAAATATACGATGTTTTGATTTGAAAATATATATATCGGCTTGTTCTGAATATATATATATATATATATATATCATATTGTTCTGAAAATATATATCGCATCGTTTTTGAAATAAAATATACATTGTTTTAAAAAAATAGAAATCGCAGAATAAAATAGGATTTTTATATATATAGTGATACGATAAAAAAATATGATTTTTATGTAGAAAACTGAATTATAAAAATATAATCATTTCTACACTTGTATCGTGATAAAAATATAATTTTTGTATATGTAGCGTTGAAATAAATATAGGATTTTTATTTTGAAAATCGTATTAAACAGATTGCGATGGAATCGGCTTGAATCAAATCCGAATCGTTCAGAAATGTAGAATGGAGGGGTGGATTCCGAAGGTGAGAACTCCTCACTTTTAAATTTATTTCTAGTTGAATTATATACTAGGATGCAGACGGTGTTTAGTAGCACCTGACACCCGTCGTCCACAGACCATGGATGACTTGTTTATTTGGTTGTTGTGTTGTGAAATTTGATTGTGTGATGTGAAAAGAAATAAAATATTTTATAGTTAAAAATATGATTTTTAACGTGTATATAAAATAAATATTTATAAACAAACCGTCGATTTGTTTATATACACTGATTTGATTGATATTGATTGGGACAATAAATTTTACACATCGCCCAACTACACAAATAAAATCTGTGTTTGATTGATTGAAACCCCACACGGGTATTGGGATGATATATGACATACACTAATCCCAATAATTAGTTGTATGTCGATCGATTGATTGAAAGACTGTGTAAGTGCTAATTATTTATATTTAATGCTTATGCAGTTGTGTGGTGCACTCTGGATGATGGTCGATTATTTATCGTTGTTATTTTATACATGTGTTGTAGAAAATCCATATAATTAACATTATATGGTAAATGATTGGGCCTCATTCCATTTTTGAAATATAATATTTGAAAATAGAAATATATGAAGCCATGTTGATTAGATTGACGCCATTTAGACGTGAACGATATTTATATCGATTTTATTCATTTTTAAATGAATATTGAAAGTAATTTCGAAATTCGAATTAAATTGAATAGATTTGAAATTCGAATTAAATTGAATAGATTTGAAATTCGAATTAAATTGAATAGATTGAAATTCTAATTAAATTGAAATGAATTGAATTTGAAATCGATTTGAAATGAAATTAAAATGAATTTATATTGAAAAATCCAATTTTGATTTGAATTTGAAATGGAAGTTGAAATCGTTTTGAAAACAAATTTAAACGATTTATAAAATACGTTTTGAAATGAAATCGACGAAATATATATAATATATATATTGTATATATAGTGGCCTGAATAGAACGCATCGCGCCGCGGCAGTTCGCGAATTTCGACCATTAACTTCGAATGGATATTGCGGGAGATCCGACCGTCGGATTCTCCTAAAACCGGAACCGTTGGGTTCATATCGAAAAGAGCTTTCTAACGGATATTAGAAATTTGAAATCTAATGGTTGGATTTGGAATTATGTCCAAATCAAATTGGGAAAAGGTCGCTGTAAGTCCAGTTCGATGGCCGTTGATGAAAATCGATTGTACGTGCCTTGATAAAATTATTAAAATTAGTAGTAATTTGTGTAAAATCATAAGAAATGATTTGGGAAGAATTGGGATGAAAAACTCCATATTTGAAAGGATAAAAATAGATTTTTATCAAAATGAACTAGTTTTGAACTAGAATTATAATTCTATTTATTTTTAAATAAATAAATTGAATTTGAAAAGGGTTTTAAAATTAACTATAATTTCCAATAATTGAATTGGAATGGATTTGAATCGAAATTGTCTTTGGAATATTTCGATGTTGGATTTCGTGATTATACAGATAACATTATGGAAATTTGAAAGATATATAGTTATCGTTATTTCCAATACGATATTTGTTGGTCGTAGAATTTGATATTGAATATAAGCAGATATATTTTGTATTCAGAGCCTTGTATTTAATATCAAATGTGATTTGGGTTTGTCGTGAACGGTGTCTTCATTAACACTGTTCTTAAGCCCAGTTGAGAAAAAAATTAAATCTTTTTATTTAGATTTAATGAAGTGTACCAATTAAATAATATTTAATTGGTATTGATTTTTGGGTTTATCGTGAACAGTGTTTTAAATAACACTTGTTCTTTAACCCGGTAATTAATGGAATGTGATTTTGGGTTGTCGTGAACGGTATCTTCAATAATACTGTTCTTAGACCCAAAGGAGTTAAGAAAATCAGAAACTAACTGGAGATTAGTTAAGTTGAATGGTTTTTGGGGTATTGATCTGATGTTGGTTTTGGCCTTCGGGGTTAATACTTAGGGAATTGCTCACTTGCTAATTTACTGTTAGGGACTAATTGAAATGTGATGTGATTTTGGGGTTTATCGTGAACCGTGTTTTAAAAGACACTGATCCTTTAACCCAGTTAAAGATTAAAACTAAGTGGTGTTTTAATGAATCTTTAATTAGATTTAAAAGATCGAGAATGGAGTATCACAAGTTTTGCTCCAGGCGATAGTTAAATCTTTAATTAGATTTGAACGTGAAATGGTAATTGAATTTACTGATAACACCGTGGTGTTAGATATGAAGTATTACCAGTTTTACTTCATGGGATGAATAGGTTGGGATTTGGAAATTAAAACAAATGATTACTTCGGTAAGGTTCGTTAATCCCGGCTAGTTTGGTTAAACCATAATTTGGTTTGAATGGATATTCAAAGGAGGATTAAAGAATAAATTTAAAGAATTTATCTTTGATAAAAGTAATGGGAACCTTTCCCTAAGAATGTGAAATTTAGAAGCTAACTGTAGGTTGGTTAAGAAGTATGGTTTCTTCGGTATTGATCTGATGTTGGTTTTGGCCTTCGGGGTTAATATTTGGGGAATTGTTCTCTTACTAATTTACGGTTAGTGACTGATGAACTGGATTGAGGCGTATGTTTTGTTTGTGTAACACTTGTTTATTATATACGCGAGTTATTCAGAAAGACCGGGATTATCCCATTCTGAATAACTGATTCGACGATTAGTCGAAGATGAAGACGGTGGTTGAAGACCGGAGGTCTTCACATCGTTTGGATAATTACTGATGATCTTGATTGGTCCGTACACCCAGGAGGAGGGAATCAGTTGGTGATCGTCCAGACGTACTTGGAGATCGATGGATATGCGAGGTACAAGGTGCCTCCGGTTTCGTTCAGACCCAGAACGGACTTGTAAATGGATGTGTGTCTGACATCGGATTTCATTCTGTGTGATTGATATCGGTTGCATAGAGTGGTTTGCCTGTGTGGCATACTAAGATGCAAATGATCAAGGCTTCTGTTGAAAAGCAGAGTCTTGTGGTGGATTATCAAAGCACAGCCTGTGTGGCATAGCTTTGTGTAACGTTGATTTGTGAGCCTCATACCCCGGTTGTGAACCAAAAATGGGAGAAGGACCTCAGGGAGGACATGCGTTTCTTTCTAGTTCTAAGTGGCGTCAGTGGTTTTACACGCCCTGACGAGTTTGACTTATGTGTTTGTTGCTGTTGCGAGGCGCCTCGGATATATCAGTGACTATGTGAAGTCGATGGAGTCATTCGTTGGCTCATTTTCGCCCCAAAGGGTGGGGAAACGCAGTGTTCAGGCATTTTAATCCACATCGGTGGACCGGCCCTGTCGCTCCAAGGGTCACTCGAGCTCTGATCCCGTGGCTTGGGCTAGAGAGTCTCGAATCGATAGAGGACTATCTTTTTCCTCGGTTCACAGATGGAAATTCAACTTCCAATACGTGACATGTGCGGTTTTGATTGTAAACCTATATATGGCGACATAGTGGCATGGGACGCTCATGTCGCCAATGATTGATATTTATGATTGTATATAAAACCAGAAACTAACTAGAAACGAGCTAAGATGGGTGGTTTCCTGGGTATTAGTCTGGAGTTGGTTTCGGCCTTCGGGGTTAATACTTAGGGAATCGTTCTTTTACTAATTTACGGTTGGAGTCTGATTAAGAATTAAAACATGAAATTTAGCGTATCAAGCATTCTTTGGCTATTATAAGGTAAAAACCCTAACCTCCGGCTTTCGTTGCATTGTGTGATGGGACCTGGGTCTTATAATAGCTTCATTTTTCTTTATTTAGCATTGCGCTGTTTGTTTTATGCATTGGTGTTCTTGGGAGGAAACCTGTTCCGTGTTATACGGCATGGTCACTTGATTTACCTAACTTTAAAATAAAGATTAATAACTGTTTTAGTTCTCACACCAGTCGCATGACTGACCTGGAGTTTATTGTTTTCACCTAAACTCTGGGTGCCCTTATTTTGACACGGGCAGCTAGTAGTTTTGGTTTTGTAGATTTATATTCACAGGATCCTGATTTACAGCTGGAACGATATCGGAAAGCTCTGTATCCGTGTATTACTTCTAGTTGTGTTTTGTATTATTTTCCGCTGCTCTGTAATTTATTGTAATCTCTGATATTTGGTAAATGTGTAATATTGATTTATACTCTGTATGTTCTTGTAATCTAATGGAATTGTTGTAGTTAACAATGAAATGTTCTTTTGTTTGCGTTCTGATTCGTCTTGTTCTCACAGTAATTCGTTCTTTCTCTTCTCTTCGAAGATCGGGGAAGTTCGGGTCGCTTCATTCATTATCCTCTACTCTTCACAAAAACTCTATAATTGATTCCTCAAGCACTCTATCCCTATGTGGCTGTCCAAAGCCGCCAAAGGCTTTCTTTTCAACAACCTAGAAGCTATCAAATATTACAACAACTATGTAAACTTTGGTAAAGTCGACACAGAAATTTTTTCTATTTTCACTGATTTTCAATCTTATGAACCTAAACTCTTTTAATCAAAATGGTGTAGTTTGACTGATTCTCGAGAAAATGATTATGTTTGTTATTCCAATCTTGACAAGATGTTTTTTGCTAATTTCAATCGAGGTTTTTACCAAGGAAACGAAAATGAAGTTTGGAGTAGTATAAGAGGCACTCAAACTATTTTGGATTGTGAAGTGTTAGGAAATATTTTAGGTTGTAAGAGCAAGAGATTAGATCTCTCGGATTTCAAATTTAATGAATATGAATGAGAGGCCTTTCACCATATTTTTGAGAATGATGAACTTTTGAAATTCAAAAACCGATATTTTTGACGAAAATCAAAGGATTGTTAATTTACTTCTTCAACACAACATCTCACCTCGTTCGGGAAATTTTAATAATCCCACAATGAAGGTTTGCAAAGCTCTTATTGATATTATTGGAAATTAAATTGGGCTCAAGTTATTTTGGATGGATTTCGAGCCAATGATTTTTCAATGGGTGAAAATACGCTTTATCATGGAATTTACCTCATACGATTTTTTTTTTGGAGTCGATTTCAAAGGAGAAGAGTTTGTTTCTAAAAAGGTGTTTGATTCCAAAAACATATCTCTTACCAAAATTTCACTAGTGTTTAACCATATGGAATGCTTGAGGAAAAAGAGGCAAGGTTGGGTTGAGAAGAAGAAGGAATGAAAATTGATGAAGAGGTAGAAGATGAAAATACTTCCTTGGAAAGCATAGAATATCCCGCTAGTACCTTTAATCCATCCAATAAAATCCTCCTTAAGAACCAAAAGATAGTAGCGGAAAACCAAAATATTGTAAAGAGATTGTTTAGTAAAAAGATGGAAAAGATCTCTTTAAGATGAACAAGTTCTTCGGGAAAGTGAGTCGCAAGCTTGGATTGTCTTCATCTTCATCATCTTATGTTGAATTCTAGTTGTATTTCCATGTTTTAGTAGTTTTTATTTCGTTATCTTATTTCCATTTCTTGTTATGTATCATCTTTATGCATCCTTATTAAAATTATCAATGAAGTTCTTATACTTTTGTATATTACCTCTAAAAAATCTCTGGAATAATCATTAGAGTGTTAAAAACAAGTATATATAAACCAAAATTAAACAAAACTCACAAAATTTTCAAAATTCAAAATCAATAGGAGACGTCGACATGACCACCCCACATGTTGACATATAAGTGCCAATTTTTCAAAAATATTTGAATTTAAAAACTTTCATAACCAACTTGTGCCTATTCATTTTAAATGAATTCCAAAGTCTATAATTATCTATTTCTCCCAGAAAAACTTATCTTTTCATTCCTCCTTAATATCAATTCATTTTATTTTCAATTTTATCATTCCATGGCTTCTTCAATTCATAGTGTAAGCGCGAATCTAGAAGAAACTCTTAATTTCTTCAAGAATATTCTATCTATCATCCTTCGTAATCAGCATCACTTAGAGTTGAGTCAAATGCATATGATTAAGAATCAACAGAGGCATTTCGATAACATGCGTTGGATGAGATTTGAACTCAATAAATAAGAAGAAAATAACGATTCAAAACGAACTTTTATCAAGGAACATGAAGAATTAGAGGCTCTAAAGGCTGATCCAATCTTCAGGAAGAAGGATGGGTAGAAGTTCCAAGGAACATATGAATTTATATTTAAAATTGGTATGTTTTGTTTGGATTTATTTAAATTTAAATTAACTTATGGTTTTTAATAAATAGATTCAAGATACTTTGAATTGATTGATTGTATGGATTAGATTGTTATTATATCGACTCAATCATTAATCTAGTTTTAATAGTACTTGCCTTATACTAATTCTATTCAATTATATCATAGTGTTAAGGGGAGTATTATATATTAAACTATTTCTTGGTCTAGAATAAGTCTTACCACAGTTTTAAGAGTATTAGAGTTAGTACTTAGACTAGTTTAGTATTCTATTAATTTAAAGGGGAGTATTGTAGATTAATTACGGGTATATTGTTTTTGTTGATGACAAATGGGGAAAATTATAAAATAGGCTTAGATTAGGGGGTGTTAGTAGTTTTGAAATGAGTAATTGGAGTAAGAGGGAGTAATTGAAGTATCAAGACATCAGGTAAGTATAATTTATAAACAAAGATTGTAGCCATAAAAAATAGGAAATTGTCAGGGACTGAGATGATGGTTATGATGACAAAAAACTTTTTTTAACTATTATGGTTATAAAATATATACTAACAATATTGTATAGAAATATAAGTACATATGCAGGAATTATATATAGTTACCGATTTGAAGACCATACAATTTTAAAGGTTCAAGATTAAAGATTTCAAAGAAGAAGAGTTCAAGATTGAAGAATCATGACCAATAAGATTCAAGAAAACAAGATAAGTTATAGAGTCTGGAGTTTTTATTAAAACTCCATAATAGCACTGAATTTTTATTCCAAAATCTCCTATCATTTTAAATCTTCTTATTTCTTATTTTCAAATTGATTCAAAATTACTTCCTATATATATACACACACACACACACACACACACACATCTTTTAACTTTATTGCATTTTAAATCTAACTCCTAATTTGAATATTTTAGATCTAATTACTTATATTTTAGTTATTAACTAATTCAGACATTTATTTATATTTTAGTTTTAATATATATTACTTAAGTTTTAGTTTCCTTTTTTTTATAGTTATAGTTTTATATATCTTTAGTTTCTTATAATATTTTTTTTTTGAAAATTGGTATGTTGTTATTAAATTTTAAATTAAAGTACATAGTTAGGTTAACATACTAACCTGCTTAAACATAAAAATACAACATGAAATAGAAAAGGCGAAGTACAAACAGAAATAAAAATAATATAACTATGTAAAGCTAGATCCAAGATGAGATCTGCTTTGATCTAAACCGACATCGTCGTCATATTCCTTCCACCTCTCCTTAATGTTAAAAGATCTTCTTATTGACCATATATTCACACAAATACCGGTTATTCCTACTATCTTCATGTTTGGTCCACAATTTTAGCGCAGTAAAAAGGAGGAATAGTTGCTTCACATTTTTGAACAGTTACTTTCACATTTTTGTGCAGAAGTAACTAGGCGGAATTTGAGTACATCTTGTGGATACCAACTAAATTGATAAAGCATGTAACTTGAGTATTCCACATATAATAACATGTCCGGAAATCATTTGAACCCTATCCATCATCTAAACCTACTTCTCAACTCAACTACTCAAAATCATAACTGGGTACACATGAATTTGAAGAGTAGTTCTTGAAATAGCTTGGACAACAGATTTGTTTTAGAAATATACATAAACATTATCAGTGTGATTGTTTCAAGTAGAACCATAACTGTCAGTCTTGGAAACATGGTGCTTCAATTCAACTACATGATTGAACCGTAAATATTTTAACCCAACGGCATAAGTGGAAGCAAACCACCATTAAAATCTAATAATCCCACCTGTGACAGTTGTCTTGATTCTACGATAATCATTAACATCACTGTAATAGCAATATCACTGGGATCCAAAGTAATAAAAAATGCAAAAAAAATCCCCATTTTTCAAGTGGATTAGGGATCAGATTGAAGAAACTGACCCCATCTTTAACATTGTTTTTCTGAATTTTGTATAAAATCAATAGTACAAATTTCATCTTCATAGGTCGACAATAATATTCGCAATTAAAAACTGTTCCTTCCATTGAAAACAAAATAAAACCCATATAGTATATATGTGAATCTTGAATGGCTATCAAACCAAATGAATTAATGCCTATATCTTATACCGAGAACCAATTTGTAGCGTCTTATTGTTTTGTAAATCATACTAAAACTTTGTCGCAGATCGAAAAGAAGTAAGATTGGTTGGAAGAAGTAGTTGAAATTCAGCATAGGATGATGTCTATTGAAACCGATGTCACTAAATTACCCAAATCTATGATGTTTTGATCCATTGAAATTCGATCGAAATGGCTATAAATCTGAAAACTCTTTGGGAAAGAAACTAATTAGATCTACATCAAAGAAGCGTTTTGGGTCAATTAATCTGAGTCTGTTTATAAAATGGAGGGATACGAATATCTGATGTAACTAATGAAGTGCAAATCGCTTGAATAAAATAGTTTGAGGCATAGAAATTGTGCATTGAAGAGGAATCGCCTCGGCGTCCTCTCCCCACGCGAGAGAAAACCGGTTTCTTATAACATTTACGTGGTGCTAAGGGCATCCCAATATGTTCTTCCTAATACCGCAATTAATAAAATAAAACTAGTTAAATTTTGTATGCTTCCTAATACCACATTACTTCTCTATTATAACCTCTCACTCAATCATTATATGCCAAACTTATCGCATACTAAGCTAATCTAAATACCCTAATCTCTCATAACTGCTGTCTTGTTCGCATCTCTCGCGAGAAAATTCGAATTCGTACAGTAATATCCCAATTGTTTGGTGACCTAAAAATCCTAATCTCTCATTTCCGCTTCTACTTTGCTTAATTCAGACCTTATCCATGGCTTTTGTATATTGCAGCGTCGAATTCATTGATCCGTTATAGGTTTAGGGTTTAACTCGTTAATCAGTTTTACAAATGAGGACGAATGAATATCGATCGAAATAGAAATAGGGAAAAAGAGTGTGGTAGCCCCTATTTTTTAAGTGTGTGGTATTAAGAAGAGTGTAATACAAATTCTTGTGGTATTTTTTAGTCGCGGTATTAGGAAGAACATATTGGGGTGCCCTTAGCACCACAATATTTATATATTTATTTAAGTTTTAAATATTCATTACATATAATATATGTTTTGAAAATATATTTGTACTACTTTATTATAACAAATTAATGTATGTTTAAGCTCCAGAATTACCTTGATTTTATATCAACATCATTTACGTTGTTTTCAAAAAATTCAAATTTTAAAATTTTACTAAGGCATGTCGGCATGTACTACCCCCCATGTTAACATGGTGACCGTTAATTTTTAAATTCAAATTTCAAAAGTTGTGTCTATTGGTTTAAATTCTTTCTTGAAAGGATATGACTGTTGAACCATTATAAATCGACTTCTAAATTCAAAATTTTATAACTAACTTCATTTTATCTTCGTCTCTCTTTTCTCCTCACCACTTTTACTCTTAAACTTTCAAGTTCCTATAATCAAACTCTACAGAATTTCAAAGATAAGTAAACTAATTTAATTCTAGTTTGATTTTCTATCATCCTCTCTCAAATATTCAAGTGATATTCAGAGTTATAGGAGTTTCAATAATCTAAAATCACGAGATCAAAGTTATATCGAGTCTTCCTTCCAAAACTGATACTAAAAAGGTGTGGTTGCAAGCCATACAAATCAACTGGGTGTGATTGTACCCCGTAAATCATTTGAGTCACACTGTACTCTGAAAAAAGGTGCATGTACTATGTGGCCTATGAGATCGAGGTTTGTAGTTTGAAATTATACTAAAAGGAAATCCGAATCAACCTATAGTTGTGTGGGACTGGATGTAAGGTAACTCCAAACCAGTATAAAAATTCTGGGGTGTTCTTTTCTTCACTTCTTTTACATTTTATTCTGTAACTGTGTTTGATTCTACTATCATTACATATATGTGATTTGCATTTGTTTCTGATTAATTCAAATAGATTTCATAAAAACTATAAACTTGCACTAAAAAATATTCACCCTCCTCTAGTGTCAGGTTCACCTTAAGATCTTTAAATCACATTTTCCAATAGAGTCTACATTACATCGTTTCAAGTTACAACATCAGAACAAGTTATACATGCAAGTAACGCGCATTAAGGAAATATCACCCACAAATTAGGATATCTCCAACACAAACATGGAAACAGCATTAAGAGCCTAATAGATCTAACCGTTGTTGGCGAAGGTCAAAATCCCTCTTAGAGAAGATAATGATGTAGCATCACTGACAGCTCTAGCTATCTTTCTAATAGATAGTGCTACCAAATTCTAAAAGCAAATCTATCGTTATTGACTTTGAATCGAGAGTTGGTTACTCCTTTTCATGCGGTTTAGGTTGTCGACTAGCATAGGACAACCTCCCTTATGGATTTGCCACTGCACCTAATTGTAACGAACAGGGATTTTCGATCTCGAAAATCGACACAAAAACACCATGTCGAACATTTAAGTATCGAAAATACCGGAACGTTAATAGAAAGAAATTAGAGGGTGAGATAAGAAAGAAAGAAAGTTATAATAGAAGAATAAGAAGAAAAAGCAACACAACACAGAGTCTCACATAGCAATGGGACAAAATATAATATAGAAATAACTTTTATTGAGAGCTTGCAATAATACTTACACCTCAGAGTACATCAATGCATCTGGAAAGTTATAATTAGGGATGAGCAGGAAAACCAATTACGGACCGAAACCGAACCGAAACCGCATAAACCGATAAAAACCGCATCTTAAAAAACTGCACCGAAGTAAAACCGCAAAACCGATGAAACCGCACCATCAGTTTGGTCCGGGTACGGTTTTCATACTTTTTCAAACCGCAAAACCGAAACCGCACCGAATGTTACTTATACGTAAATTTTAACGCTACCTTCTCAAATTTAGCTACAGGCAAATCTGCACATTCACTACTCGGCAATCATGGAAGCAAAAGAGCAGCAATACATGCTGCAGCACTCTAACTGCACGGCTATATTGACTCAAGTTGCCAAGATTAATCATGATGTGTTGATGGAAATGTCTGATCATAGAAAGGATCTACAAAAGAAAACAAAACTAATATTGAACACCTTGAGAAGCTATAAGACCTGCCACCAGACAAAGCCCTTACTGTATTAGCTATAGAGGTTAAAAAGAGGCGGTATGCTACCGCTGAGAGGTATCTAGAACAAGTTCTACATACTGCTTTCGATCCATCAGAATTATGATTTGGATTACATCCTTTGCCTTGATGTCATTTATAGTAAGAAGGTATTAGGATTGGACCGATTGGTCATTACAGTAAAAGAGTTTTCATTTGCATGTGAAGATCAATATCACACACTGGACAAATAAAAAAGCCTCTACCTCAGCTTTAAACATTTCATGTGCATCACCATATAAGTAACGATGTTTTTTTTGTTCATTGGTTTTGAAACTGAAACCGCACATTTAAAAACCGAAACCGCACTTTTAAAACCGAACCGCACCAACGGTTTTTGGTCCGGTTCCGGTTCCTACGTTTGAAAACCGCACGCTAGCGGTTCCGGATGCGGTTTTAAGTCAAAACCGCACCAAACCGCACCATGCTCATCCCTAGTTATAATAGTCTGTCCTAATATATATAACACACAGCGGAATAATAACGGTATAACATCATACATCTGAACTCCTTCACCTCGTCTTTGGACTTCACAACATCCAATAACCTGAACCTGTACACCTCGGTCTAACCCGAGCATTACAAACATCGGGTCAGTCTGGTGAACCAGAGTGAGAAAAACTCGCTAATGTTTATAATATCATTCAACTTGATTTTAAAGTTAAAATCTTTTCAAAAAAAAAAAAGAATAATCGTAAGACCAAATCCACACATAAATACGGACAGTTTTTACCTTACGATAACTCAAAACATTTTGAAATCAATATATTATTACGATATTATGGTAATGTCTAAATACAAGTAAATAGAATCTAGCAGAACGCTTGCATCTCACGATCCACATATATAGTATACAACTAAAGCCGCGGCGCTTATTGGAGACTAGATTCCGACTATGACAAGGTATGGAACCACCTGCCGATAGTGTATCTCTAGAGAGGAATACACTGGGTTCAACAAGAACGTCTTGCAGCCCGGCCCATACATGACCGACCACTCATTTCTCTTGAGTGTATCGATTATATTGTCACCTACGGTTGCTAGCAACATAACCGTTCCCGGGAGATACAGAAGCGAAAAGAAGTAATAAATATGAATATTGTCTAGATGATGATAATATACCCTAATGGGGGCAACCCACATAGCTATGCTGCCTACCCGATTTTTATCATTTCCTGGTTGATGAGGCTTAAGGTTATAATCGACTTTTGGAACATCTGGCCATTATTCATAATGTCCATACAAGTCATCCAGGAACAGGATGAACCCAAGGCACCCTCTTACCACATCCTAGGAATCACCCTATAGATCAGTAGCGAGTTAGTCCTTGCAATCCGTAGATTCCAATCACGACAGAATCATCATTAACTCCAGCCAAAAATATTTAACAATAGTTCATACGCTCATGAAGATTTACGGTCTTCAATTGCTCCATCTTGATCAGCATCTTTGATGTATTCATATTTATTGCTTAGAATGGTTTTCGAATATAAATTTGATCCCGGTCTTTCCGTACCAATAGCGCATTGGGCATGATTTTGATAGTTGGTTATTTAACTATCAAAATAAACCATAAAAAAAAATAGATCCATTGATTCCTTACACAGCATCATTTGGCCATTATACATCAGTTGTAATACCAAAGATAAAATATCAGTTTTAATATATAAATATTCCCAAAAAGTTTTACTTAAATACTTAAAATAAATACCTTAAAATTATCTCCAATTTCCCGTTAACTACCATTTAAAACATTTCTGCAACATTTATTTATTTCCTGTACTTAGAAAATCGATTTAATTTATCATCGTAAACAATCGTTACGAAATTCCCTTTTTGTTTTGTTAATTAAACAAAACAATTGTCACTTATCCTTTTATAATAAACCCATTTTAAATAACATTTCGTTACTTCGAAATTATTATTATATTTACGCAAATATCCCTTTATTTCCTTTACTGTGGAAATATCATTTCATATACTCGAGCCCCTTTTTCCTTCCGCTACGTTGGAAATGTCCATATGCATTTCTTTAAATTCTTTTATTTCCTGTATTTTAGAATCTCATTGTCTATCCTCAAATCTTTCAATATGTTGCATTATATATTCTCAAAATAACTATCTTCTAACATATTTACCATTACAACTAATATCATCTTTCGATAATCATGAACTCGTTCAAGTTGGGGTATTCCAATTACCTCTCAGACCTTGATCAACACCATTCTTATCTTAAGGTAAATATGAATTGTAATTCATATCCGTATTCATTCTAATAATAACAATTATCATTTCACTATTTTATTTAACATAAGGTTTTACGACCCATCTTACTTTCGAAATCTCCTTTTTAAATATATTATTATTACTAAATTCATTGATTTAGTAAATGATTAGATAAACATTTACTTTTAAACTTTAACGTCTTTAAACTATTTGTTTTATTATCTGGATTTTATCACAAATCCTATTACCAGATCTTTACTAAATTCGATTAGAAATATCTCTTCTCTTTAAACCATTAAATCTTTCCTTTGGGAAATCTTATCTCAAATCTCATCCAATTAAATTAAGGCCATCCTCAAGTGACGTTAATTTAGAATCAACGCTTAAACTTCACATCTCTTTATAACTCGTTTGTATAACTCTGGTTTAATTTCAAACCCTATCATCTCGATTTTCTTTACTTGATTCAAATATTAAGTGACCTTTATAATTTTAAGCTTATCGTATTTGCTTAAAAATCTCTTCTATGACTTAATTGACCAATTCGGTTTAAATATAAACCCATCCATAAACTCACTTGGAATTCAATTATGTTACAACTTCGATTGCTTAAATGGACTTCATTTAAGAAATAAATTATTAAAAATTATAATTTAAATCATCATTAACTAGAATAAAATTTCCTTTTTAAATTCTCATTAAGTTAAACAACTATTCGCTAACTATTTCATTAGATTAATCGGCACAACTAATTTAATTTAATAATCAATTCTAGTTTAAAACAATTGACTTGTTCAATTTTAAAACATGATTAAAATGTTGATCAATTCTAAATCGTCTTTTCATTTGAATTAATTAATAATATAATTAATTTTAATTATCCCATTTACTTAAATTTTTATTTAAATAACTAATAACCGATCCAAAATAATCCCATTTTAATTATTATTTAAAACAATCAATCCCAATTATAAAATCTTTAAATTAATCCCTACTCATTTGCTTATCATATTAATTAACTTTATAATGATTAAGATGTGGCACGTGCTACGCACACGGCAGATTTCAGTAAAATTTAACAATTTCGATGAGGAGTGTGCGTCGCACAAGACAGATTTTGGTAAATCAATGGTGATTGGTGGTTCAAAAAAAATCAATATATATATGTGGTTGGCTTATTTTCTTTTCATAAACTTCATTTTAAATAATATATTTTTTAGTTATAAATAAATTTTATAACTTCATTTCTAATGATTTATCTAATGGTAAATCAATCTTTGTAAAACGAGGTATAATTTAAGCCATATACTGCTGATTTCTCAACCCATATCACACATTGGTTAATAACAACCAATGTTGAATTCATATTCAACAATCAATTATTAAATCAATATTCCGATCATATCGGTTAAGCAGTGCATATAACGATCATATGCAAATAAATAGTCAGTTCAACTGATATCGGTCAATCAAAAATAATTCAAGCCATCCAGTTTAATTTAAATACGTTTATATTATTATAAACATAACCAATGAGGTAAGTTACCTTGATTGGAATAGATCGTAAAAAAATAACGATTTTATTTCATTTAAATTAAACAACCGTTTAATTTAAATAATTCAGTTAATATAAATATTATCCGGTAAACGTCAATTCAACCAATAAATTAACAAACATAGCACACAAAGAAAATAAACCTGACTTATAAAAATATAAGTGGAAGAACTGAGTGAGTTTAACTCACCTGATTTCCATATGTCGGTAAAACGGTTAGTTTTCATTAAACTAAATAAGCGTTTAATTTAAAAATCTCGATTGCTTCCATCTCCGTCCGATTCAGCTCCATACTGCGATGCTCATTCACAGGGTTCCAACGTAATTTGTTTTGCGTTAATCTGCTAAAATATCTACGCGTTATTCACGTTTCAGTTATACGATTTTATATTAACTAACTAACCCCTTAAACTAAACAAATAACAAATTATTTTAAATTATTCAATAATGCTAGCTTACCTCTCGTTTGGACAAATACATGGTGACACATTTGTTCCTTTCCATTGTTCTGCTTCCAAGCTGTTTTACGCAACTCTCCCGTATCTTCCTTTCCCACTTTCCTATTTCTTTTCTTTTTTATTCTTCCTTTAAATTTCGAATGGCCCAAAACAGTAATTCAGCCCAATATCTATGAACCTGCTCCTTCTATTTGTCGTCTTCTTCTCGTTAAAGGTTAGCTGAAGTTCATACACCAGTTTACAACTCCTCTTCTCTGCCCTTTTTAACCTTTGGTGCTTTGCTTCCATTTCTCAATTCAAACTGTTTTCTTTTCCCAACATAAAGCATTCCGCCCAGTGAATCCATCGTAGCCAACTTCCACCGTAAGTTCCCATTCTAATAAACTTTAAAAGCATGCTCCATTATGAAATGCCAGTCACTTCCCTGAGGACCACGTTCATCTCTCCTTTTACTTTGTCCCATCTATACTCCAGATCTTGAAAAAAAAACTTCCCTCACTTTCCTCTCTTCTCTAACACTTCACCACCCGCATTGTAACGACCCAGAAAATCTGAAACAATTTAAAAATTTTAAATTGGCTAAAATAATGGATTTAAATATTTAAAATAAATATTTTAAATAATCACAATGAAAAGTGAGTTTGAATTGACGTTTGAAAACGAATATAATTAATTCTAATTATAAACAAGGCCTGAAATGGCACTGTAGTTTCAAAAATTGAATTCAAACTTTGTCGGACAGTACCGGGTGCATAACAAAACGGATTTAAGTGAAACCAAAAATATTTAAATCTGTTAGTGCATACCTTTCTAACGAATCTGAAAAATCGAAGTTTCATAGCGGAAAGCAAAAGTTATGGCCAAATGAATTTTCAGAAAGGTCGCTATGGAATTTATATAGACCGTGAAATTGGCCATTTTGCAAACGACCTCGGAATTCGACAAAACCACTTTTGTTGGATCCTGGATATGAAGTTATTGCTAGATTTCAAATTTCATAATTTTTGAAGCTAGTATGTGAGTGTGGCAAAGGAAAACGTGTTTTGGTCAATTACAGTTAAATTGGATCGGCCAGAAATGGGCCTTTTTGCGAACGGTCTCAGAATTCGACGAAACTAGTTTTGTTGGGACCGTATCGTCAAAACAAAGCCAGATTTATTTTTTTGGAATTTTTCGAATTAGTTTGTGACCCTGGCAAATTGAAATGTACGTTCGAATCAAATATTGAATGTTTTATATTTTAATTTGAAGGAAAACTAACTGAAACAGTCGAATGGGCCTACGAAACATATCCCATTGTGTTCGGAATGGGGGTAAAACGCTAGGGATGACAATCGTTGGGTTTGGATTGGAGTTCGTGTGTGAAAACCCTATTTTTCGAATTATAAATATCTCTTGGAGAATCATAAATTAAATAAAATAAAAAAAATCAACCCCCCCCCCCCGTAACCCTCGACTGGACGACGGCTGAAGCTCGCCGCTTCCCAGCCATTTTCTGGCTGCTCCGATCAACGAACCACCCCGCCCCTTTGGAACTTTTTGAAGGGCTCTCCATCCTCTTCTAATCCATACCCAAGTTGACCTCCATCGTTCAGTATACGACGAGATCGAGGCCCTCAAAGACCGCGACTTCATCGCGCCGGCGCCGCAACTACACGAGATCGAACTGGGCCCCACCTGGCTCTTCGGGTGCGCGCTTCTTAGCTCTCCGTCGTGGTGAAGGCCGATCATCACCTCGAGCAGCGGATTGGAAGTATTTGCCAAACCTAGTTTCGAACTCCGAGGAAAGGTATCGGCTGTGTTTTATTTGAACTGATTTTAACAGTTTAAAACCATTGCAAACTTTGAAAAATCATATCTTTTTCGTTTCTTGACGAAATTCGATGAAACATGAAACATCGTGACCGTGTGGACGTCTTCTACATTCTAGAAGAGACCGCATATTTTTCTGAGCCTTCTGCTATTTTTAGTGGAGTGAAACCCAATGTGAGATTTCTAATTTATAAACAATATGGAAAACGACGATGTATAAATTATATAATCGATGTATGAGTTATATAAGCATTGTACACCTCTTGTATAAGCGTTGTATTAGTTGTACATTCGATGTGTAAGTTATATATGCATTGTAAAAATTATATATGTGTTGAAATAGAAGTGAATTGCTATATATATATATATATATATATATATATATATACGCCCCTCGTCCACAAACCAAGGACGATATTTATTGATTATGATTGGTGTGAAAATTGATTGATAGCGAATGGTTGATTGAAATTGTTTGTGATTGGAATTGATTGATTGTGGTTGAAAAATACCCATTTGTGGTTGAGAAATATTTCGTTGAAACCACATAGGATTAGTTTGTGGAAATGAAATAAATATACATGCCGCTTGCGTGCGAACTAGATGCATGATTCTCCATTGTCAAAAACCGCGACGGTTTAAGGTAGAGCGAGGAGCCGTACTAGGGACGGTCCCGGTTTTAACTACCATGCCGTTATGCTGCCGAAATTTTGAATAATATTTATGTGTTTGAATTATTTTCATTTGTTGAAACTATATTTATTCGTTGAATAGAAAACCATCATGTGTTGAATCGAAATTCATTCGTTGAATTGAAATTCATGTGTTGAATGGTATTCGTGTTTTAAATATAAAAATCACCTTTTTATCGATATATACAAACTATAGAAAACCTTCATGTGTTGAATCGAAATTCAATCGTTGAATTGAAATTCATGTGTTGAATGGTAATCGTGTTTTAAAATATAAAAATCACATTTTTATCTATATATATAAACTATAGAAAACCTTCATGTGTTGAATCGAAATTCATTCGTTGAATTGAAATTCATGTGTTGAATGGTATTCATATTTTGAAATAAATGGTTTTATAATAAAAATCCTATTTTATCACCTATATGAACTATAGAAAATAATCGTGTTTTGAAATGAATTGTTTAATAATAAAAATCACATTTTTATTATATAAATGAATTGTTAAAAATAGTGAAGTGTTGAAATAGAAGACAGTTAGATAAAAATATCATCTTTATCCAATGTCTGAAAAGAATATAGTTTTGAAATCGAAGAATCGATATATATATATATATAAATAGAATTGAAATATATCGAATAACGACGCTGCAGTTCGTATTTTGAAACCGTGATTTCAAATGATTATACCGGGAGATCCGACCATTGGATTTTCCTGAAATTGCAACCGTTGGGTTCGCTTTGGAAATATCTTTCCAACGGCACCAACTTTGTAAAAATCCAACGATTGGATTGTCTAGAATGTTTAATTCAAATCTGAAGAAAAACAGCGCCAAAATCGATTATATATATATAATTATATTTAATCGAATAACGACGCTGCAGTTCGTATTTTGAAATCAAAACTTCAAACGATTATACCGGGAGATCCGATCGTCGGATTTTCCTGAAACTGGAACAGTTGGATTTGTTTTGAAAAGATCTTTCTAACGATGTAAATTTTGTGAAGAGCCAACGGTTAGATTTTCAGATATGTGTAAATCAAATCTGAAGAAAAACAGCGCCACGACCGTGTTATGGCCCGAAGCGTCGTTTTGAAAAAATTGGCTATTTTAAAATAAATAAAAATAGCGATAAATCGTCATAAAATATTATAAACGATATGGATGTGAAATTTAGAAATTAACTGAAGGTTGGCTAAGTCGAATGGTTTCCTGGGTGTTGATCTTATGTTGGTTTCGGCCTTCGGGGTTAATATTTGGGAAATCGTTCTCTTACTGATTGATGGTTAGTGACTAATGAATTGAAATGATGCGTGTGTATGTTAGTGTTGCACTTATTTATTATATACGCGAGTTGCTCAGAAAGACCGGGTTCATCCCATTCTGAATAACTGGATCGACGATAAGAAATCGAAGATGAAGACGATGGTCGAAGACCGGAGATCTTCACCTCGTTTGGATGGTAACCGAGGTCCTGATTGGGAGGCATACGGAAATATGGATGATGAGTGGTGACCGTCCAGACGTACGTGGTGATCGAAGGGTTTGCGAGGTATATAGTGCCTCCGGTTTCGTTCAGACCCAGAACGGACTTGTAAATGGACTGTGTGTCTGACATTGGATTTTATTCTGTGTTGATTGATCTCTATTGAATATACAACTGTTTGGCGGCGGAGAATTTATTCTTTTGCTTAACGCCCTTCTCTGAAACGCATGAGCTCAGAGGTTGTATATCGATGGACATCAGTCGCATGGCATGAATTGCTAGTGTGGCATGCCTAAGTGGCAAATGATCAGGGCTTCTGTTGAAAAGCAAAGTCTTGTGGTGATGATCAAAGCACCGCCTGTGTGGCGTAGCTTTGTGCATAACGTGAATTCGCGAGCCTCACACCCCGGTGTGAACCAGAAACGGGAGAAGGACCTCAGGGAGGGCATGCGTTTCCTTCTAGCTAGGAGTTGTGTTGGTGTTTTTACACGGCCTGACATTTTACTTATGTGGATGATGGATTGCGAGGCGCCTCGGTTATATCGGTCGATCCGGGACCGATGGAGTCATTCGTTGGCTCATTGACGCCCCATAGGGCGGGGAAACGCAGTGTTCAGGAATTTTAATCCACATCGGTGGACCGGCCCTGACGATTCTAGGGTCACTCGAGCTCTGATCTTGAGACACGGGCTAGAGCGTCTCGAATTCGGTAAGGACTATCTTTTGCCTTGGTTCGCGACGGAAATCCAATTTCCCAATACGACATCGTGCAGTTTTGATTGTATATATATATGGCGACATGATATATGGTACCCATGCCGTCTATAATTGATAGTTATGATTGAAATTGTTTTTGAAACATATAAACACTAGTAATAGTATCAAATGCTTTTGTTTTATTCGTATCAATCATATTTTGGCCATTATAAGGTAAAACTCTATCCTCCGGTTTGCGTTGCATTGTGTGATGGGAACTGAGTCTTATAATGGCTTCATTTTTTTAAAAAGCGTTGTGCTGTTCAAAAGAAAGATTTGTTTTAAAAGCACTGGCAATCCAATGGAGTAAATCCGTTCCACGAAAGTGGCGTGGTCCTGTGATTAGCCTTATTATTAATGTGTAGAGTAGATTTCTCATACCAGTCCCATGACTGACTCGTAGTTTGTTTCGCTCTCAAACTCGGGTGCCCTTTTTCTACACGGGCAGCCTTGTATTCAGGTTTAGCTGGTTCTTTCTGGATAGCTGGAGCTGAAGATGGATTCTATCATTTATCTCTTTTTATGCTGTTCAGCTTCTATTGTACATTATGTCTGTTTTCCGCCGTAGACATTTATGTATAGCTGAACTGTACTTATACTAAGTATGATCCTGTATACTGTGTAACTCTGATAATTACGTTTATCCAGTATATTCTATTGTTCATTATCTGGTGTATTTATTTATTTCTGTTCTGCTATTATCTGTTTATGTGTTATAATCCACGGATTACCCTTGCCACCGTCAGTATGGGGTTTGGGGTCGTCTCATTTGGTATCAGAGCTTTGGTTAAGCTTAGTTCTGGAATATAACCTATTAACGAACTTGTCAGAAATAGAACCAGTAGTGTTCTAGGACGGGTAACTCATTACAGATAGGATCAGTAATGTTAGCCCACTTTGTGAACTGGGCAACACAAAGTCAAGATGTGAAACATTGAAGAACTTGGAAAGTACTGAAGCGGGTCGGATCGAAGCACTGAAGCGGGTCGGATCAGATAAATTTTGCTGTTCGGATCGGTGAATTATTACTGTTGGACTCAGAGAGGTACAGCTGTTCGGATCGGAGAGTAACCTACTGCCAGTTGGAGCGGAGAGCTACTTGCTACAAAGACAGATCGGAACGGAGTAGAAGAGAATGAAGACTTAGCCTTGGGACAAAACCGGATCAGATCGGGTACCCCGATCCGAACCCCTCCTGTACAATCTTCCGATCCGAACCCATCTTCCATGTCATTCTCCTGCATGATCGCCTGGTTATTCGGAGCGGCTATGACCAGTTCCTACCCACAACGTCCACTGCTCTGATGCGTTGTCAACACAGAAATCCATCCGAACCCAGGGCTAATGGGATGGATGACACGTGGCTCCGATCCGGATCGGGTTCTGAGCGAATTTTCACCTATAAATACCCTTTCTGGAGACAATGAAAAGAATCTTTTTTCTGGCACTTTGAGAGTTCAACCACCTTCATAACCCTAATTTCAGCACTCCCGGAAAATCCAAATCTTCTTTCATTATTTGTTTTTAGACAATTGAGTGAATGTAAGTGAGTTGTGAGAGAAATTCAGTGAATATTTCATTGTAATTGCAACTACATCATTGAAAATAGTGAAAGACAAGTGGACGTAGGAATTTCTTCGCCGAACCACTATAAATCCTGTGTGTTAATTTTACTTTTGATCTTATTTCATTCTGCTTTTAGTCAATTTGGGTGTTAGAACCACTTTTTGGTCTAACATTTTGGTGCTTTCACTGAGAAACATCTGAATTCTCCGTTTTTCGGGATTATCGTTCTACTTTTTGGACCGTTGAGTTCAAAGAAGTTAATCCTCAAGTTTCGACGCTCTTGGATATTTTTTGAATTGATTGTTAAAGAACCATGGCCAAAGGAAAAGGCAAAGAAGTTCAATCTAGTCGAGGAAATGGAGTTGGCGAAGATCAGCAAAATGCGGTCGTGATAAGGTCTCGTGGGCAGAGCTCAGTAGCAGGACGAACCGATACAAGAAACCCGAACCGCCTTCAGGGGGAGAGCTCCAATCCAATCCGGGTAGGAGATTCTGAAGCAGTGCATTCCCCCAACCTGAACCGACCTGAGCAACTTGCCCTACACCGACCCGACCTGGCTTTCCAGCTCCGACCTGAACAGGCTTCCCAGCTCCGACCCGACCCGATTTCCCATCTTCGAACCGACCCGTCGCTAGGTGATGTTGGAACCTCTACTCGAGCCCCTACAAATGCTCCGATTCCAGCCACCAGGGTCAATGATCAGGTCAATCCATCCGCGCCCATTACTCAAGGAGATTTCTCGCGCCTACTTGACATGCTTGAGAGTACTAGGGAGGCTATGAAAATCCACGAGCGCACCAATCTCATAATGCAAGAAAATATGAGACTCATGAGCAGGGAAATTAGCGAACTCCGAAGATAGAGAACCCCATCCCCGGTTCGTCACACACCAGTGGATCAGTCTTCTTCTTCCGAGGAAGAGGGGCCCCGTGAACGAAGGCCGCTCGAACGACCTCAGAATTTGGAGCAGCTGACATTCGGATCTTTGGGGTCTCGCGAGGATATTGCACGAGCACTAGGAAACAATGATCCCACTCAGGGGCAAAGACTCCAGTCCCCTCCTCCCGAGATCGACCGGGAGCGTAGGGAACGGAATAGAGCAGAAGCAGCTCAAAGAAGAAAGGCATCTCCTGAACAAGAGCCCAGAAGGAACCCGGATACCAGGGCCAGGGAACCTGAATGGCCCCTAACTAATGCTGATGTACAGGCAATGGTACGCCAGATTATGTCCAAGAGCCGGAACTATACCAATGAAGATTATGGCATTGAGCGAAGCCATACTCCTTTCACTGACGATATCCTCGACTTTCAGTTTCCCCGGCGTTTTAACCTGCCGCAGATGGACAAGTACAATGGGAGAACTGATCCAGGACAACATTTGATGCAATACTCGTGGCTCATGAATGCTGCTGCTGCTCCTGATGCAGTGAAGTGTAAGGCATTCCCGGTCTATTTGGAAGATGTGGCACTGTTATGGTTTACCCGACTTCCCCCTCGTTCGGTATCAAATTATAGGGAATTGAGCGAACGTTTTATGAATCAGTTCCGACTCCATACCCGAAAGTCCAAAAGTTTTATTGAATTATCAAGAATTAAGCAGGCGCCAGGAGAGTCTTTGAGGTCATATCTTGACTGCTTTAACTTACCTGTGACTGAAGTTAGTGACCCGCATGAGCCCACCATCTTGATGGCATTAAAGGAAGGAGTCGATCCTGAATCCGAGTTTGGAGATTACCTTCCTAGGAAGACACCCTCCATGAGAGAAATATTCTATGAAAAGGCCGATATTTATTTAAGACGAGAGGAGGCCAGGGCAAACCGAAAGAGAAAGTCTGAAGCGGCTTCAAAAGAAAATGTTCAGAGTAACGTCGCCGTGAAGTAGTCTGGGGAAAGTTCCGGAAAAATTGAAGTGAATGTGGGAAACAAGAGTGGAAACGATAATTCTGGAAACGGTGGCAACAACAATAACCGTAATGCGAACGGTAACAGAAGAAATAGAAATAGGGGAAGTGATCCTAGCAAAAGATCCCGATTCCAGACTTATGAGAATTATACACCGTTGAACGACACTCTGGAGAACATTTACCTGGATACGTACAACGTTTTGCAATATAAAAGACCGCCACCTCGTGACTCGACAGAGAAAGAAATGGCAACTGGGAAGTTTTGTTTGTTTCATGGAACTCATGGGCATTCAACCAATGAATGTCAGCATTTGAGAGATGTGATTGAGAAGCTGCTGCGCGAAGGGAAACTGGATGAATATAAGGTTGCCCCGAGGGACAGAGGGCAAGGAGAGCAGGCTCCAAAACAGATTCAATCTGCTCCCAAGCCTACAGCGCAGCAGAAAGGCAAGGGAATTGTTATCAACTCCATAGTGGGTGGACCTCACCCAGCAATCCGTAGTTTTAGAGCAATGGATCAATATGTAAATGCTGCTAAGCACGTAGATGTGAATGAAGGTGATGATTTGGAAGATATCGCCCCCATAAAACAACAGAAGATAATGTTTGACGACGTGGTATTCCACAACAGAGATAATACTGGGATCCAATCACCCACTGATGATCCGTTGGTCATTACTACCACCATTGGGCCGGCCTTGGTTCAAAAGGTGTTAGTAGACAGCGGAAGTTCTGTTAATATTTTATTTAAAAAGTCATTCGATCAGATGAAGCTTGAATCTGAAGATTTGAAGCCATGTGAAGGATGGATCAGAGGCTTCAACGGGGCGTCAACAGCTCCCATGGGGTACATAGAATTGCCCGTGACCTTGGGGCAAGGAGAACGCCGAAGAGTGCGGATGCTTCAGTTCGTAGTGTTGGACGTAGATTCGCCTTATAATGCATTTTTGGGGAGGCCTGCCTTTGCTGAGTTCAGAGCTTGCATCGCCCCTTGGTGTTTATTGCTTAAATTCCCAACTGAAGCCGGAACTGGAGTAATGAGGGGGGATCAAGTTTCCGGACGGGCCTGCTATGTTGCCGAATTAAAGATGTTGATGAAAGGACTTAACATCGAGAGTAAAGATGCCTCGCCTCCCCCAAAGGGGGGCTCGGCGTAGCAATTAGAGAGATCGACCCCGAAGGAGTTGCCCAAAGGAACGCCTAAAGACCTGGATCCCAGAAAAGACGAGGAACCAGAGACTAGAAATGCAACTCCTAATGAAGCGACAGTGGAAATTCCCATTGATGAAGCTGATCCAACAAGAGTTTTGAAGATTGGATCTCAACTGGATCCACGTCGGGCCAAAGAACTAACGGAATTCTTGAAGGCGAACTTGGACGTGTTTGCCTGGACCCACGCTGACATGTGTGGGATATCGCCATCCATCATAAGTCACACACTAAATGTAAACCCGAAACATCCGCCTGTGAAGCAAAAGAGACGTATGCTGGGCCCAGAGAGGTCGGCTGCTCTCAAAGAGGAAGTGGAGAAGCTGAAGCAGAACGGATTTATTCGAGATTCGACGTATCCCGACTGGATATCGAATCCCGTCTTGGTAAAGAAGCCGAATGGAAAGTGGCGGACTTGCATTGATTTTTCAGATTTGAACAAAGCTTGCCCAAAAGATAGTTTCCCACTTCCCAGGATTGACCAGCTTGTTGATTCGACAGCAGGTCATGAACTTCTCTCTTTCATGGACGCATATTCTGGATACAACCAAATTCCTATGCACGTGCCAGATCAAGAACATACGAGCTTCATTACAAATTTGGGGTTATATTGTTATGTTGTAATGCCATTCGGATTGAAAAACGCCGGAGCCACTTATCAGCGCTTGGTGAACAGAATGTTTTATAATCAAATAGGGAAGACTATGGAAGTTTACGTGGATGATATGCTTGTCAAATCGAAACAGTCCTCCAGCCATACGCAAGACTTGGCAGAAATGTTTGGTATCCTGCGAAAGTATCGGGTGAAGTTGAATCCTTTGAAATGTTCATTCGGAGTGGCATCGGGAAAATTTCTAGGCTTTATTGTGAGTTCCCGAGGAATTGAAATCAATCCTAGCCAAATAGCAGCGATTAGAAATATTGAAGAGCCGAGGAGAATTAAAGACGTCCAAAGTCTTGCAGGGAAAGTAGCTGCGTTGAGTAGATTTATCTCTAAAGCCACAGACAAATGCCACCCGTTTTTTGATTTGATTAAAAGGGGAAAGAAGAACTTCGAGTGGACTCCGGACTGTGTTGAGGCCTTTCGAAATTTATTGGAACTACTAGAAAAACCGCCGATTTTGTCAAAGCTAGTGGATCACGAAGAATTGTTTGTTTACTTGGCAGTCTCGGCTCACGCCGTTAGCACAGCCTTGGTTCGAGAAGAAGACAAAGTGCAAAGGCCAGTATATTATGTAAGCAAGAAATTAGCAGCGGCAGAGCGCAACTACCCAAAGATTGAGAAGCTCGCTTATAGCCTCCTAATCGCATCCCGAGAACTTTGTCACTATTTCCAAGCTCATCCAATAACCATATACACTGACCAGCCCCTGAGGCAGGTGTTGCAGAGACCCGAAGCATCGGGAAGGTTGATCAAATGGAATATAGAATTAAGTTAGTTTGATTTAAATTTTCAACCACGAAGGTCGATCAGGGGGAAAGCTCTGGCAGACTTTATAGCAGAGTTCACCATCCCAGAGAAGGAAGTAATCGATGACAGAGTGGTTAAGTCCGAGGATGAGTTAAAGATAGATCCATGGAAGCTATACACAGATGGAGCCAAGAACGACCGAAGGTCCGAAGCTGGAATCGTCTTAGTCACTCCTGAAGGACGGTCGTTATATTACGATCTACGATTAGAATTTTCGGCGACTAACAATGACCTTGAGTACGAAGCCCTGATTGCCGGGCTGAAGCTTGCTAAAGACCTCGGAATAAAAATGTTGGACATATTCTGTGACTCCAAAATCGTTGTTTGCCAAGTGCGAGAGGAATTTGTGGCTCGGGGACCTCGACTTATCGCCTACCTCGGGAAAGTGAGAGAGCTACTGAGCAACCTGGAGCGGTACAGTATAACACATATCCCAAGAGCCGAAAACCAGAAGGCAGACAGGCTGGCAAAGCTAGCTAGTTCCGACAATCCAGAAGAAACTGAAATAATTCCAATTGAAACGTTGGAATCGCCAAGCTTTTAGTCAATGGAAATTAAGTTCGCTTTCGAAGCGGAACCGGAGAAGGAGTCGTGGATGACCCCAATTAAGAACTTCCTTAAGAATGGGACACTCCCATCAAAGAAGAGTGAGAAAAGGGCTTTAGTTCGCAAGGCTACCAGATATGTCATGCAAGATGATACTCTTTATAGGCAAGGATTTTCTATGCCCCTGTTACGATGTATAGCACACGACGACATCAAACGTGTACTAAGAGAAGTGCACGAAGGTGAGTGTGGAGATCATACAGGAGGTCAGACTTTAGCAAAAAAGATATTGCGATATGGATACTTCTGGCCCACAATTAATAAAGATGCAGCTGATTATTCACGACGCTGCGATAAGTGCCAGAGATTCGCCAAAATCCCCAGAGCACCGTCGACCCAACTCAAATCGATGGTGAGTCCTTGGCCATTTGCCACGTGGGGAATTGATATCATTGGAGTTCTACCGATTACTAAAGGAGGAGCGAAATATGCAATAGTCGTTGTGGACTATTTTACGAAGTGGGTGGAAGCTGAGCCCTTGACCAAAATCACGGCGAGAAAGGTGATAAGTTTCGTGGTTAGAAATATTATATGCCGATTCGCGATCCCAAGGACCATTATAACTGACAACGGAACCCAGTTTGATGGTACTGAATTCAGAAATTTCTGCCAGAAGTATAAGATCGACAAGCGATACACTACGGTTGCTTATCCGCAGTCGAACGGGCAAGTTGAAGCAATAAACAAAGTAATAAAATCCATCCTCAAGAAACGGTTAGAGCGCGCAAAGGCAAAATGGGTTGACGAATTGCCCCTAGCTTTGTGGGCATATCGGACAACATTTAAGACGGCTACTGGTCATACCCCTTTCTCTCTCTCTTTTGGCTCAGAAGCAGTAATTCCAGTTGAGCTTGAAGTCCCTTCCCACCGGGTGACATATTATGACCCGATGACGAACCGGGCACTCTTACTCGAGTCTCTTGATGAAATCGAAGAAAAAAGGGACGAAGCAGATTTGCGTGCGGCAAGACATCAACGTCAGATGGCACGCTATTACGACAAAAAAGTTTGCCTTAGGACTTTTGAACCAGGAGATTTGGTGCTAAAGAGAGTCTTTCCATCCCTTCCTCACCTCGGTCCAAAGTGGGAAGGACCCTTTGTCATCCAACGGAAACTTGAAAAAGGAACCTTCAAGTTAACGACCGTAGATGGCGAAGAAGTCCTTAGGGCATGGAATGCCCAACACTTGATGCGATATTTGGATTAGAAATGTTGTACTCTTTGTTATTTTTCTTATGAACTCTGTAATAAGGCACGACTTTCCTTAGGAAAATATGATGATATGAATAAAGGACTATAAAGTGGATGTAGGCTACGACTTAGCCGAACCACTATAAAAATATTGTGTGTTATTTACTTTTATGCATTATATATATACATTCATCGACTATTCTGATGTGATTATGGAATATAAGATGATTCAAAACCTGAAAGGTTGAAGACAGTTTAAACGTAAGAAAAAGCACAACGACAATTTGTGTGACAAGACATAAAAGAATGAGAAAACGACATTCTTAACACTAACTCTCCAAAGAGAGAGAGAGAGTATAAAAGCGTCTCCGACTGAGCGCTGAGAAAGAGATCCTTCCCCGCTGAAGGATCGGGGAGTGAATAGATTGCTGAGATCGAACTCTAACTCTCCAGAGAGAGAGAGAGAGTATAAAAGGACGGGAAGACGACGTCCTCTGAGGAATGAAGGTGCACCCAGACAAGAGACCGCCTCAGTAAGAACTCTAACCTGAGTATAAGACAGGAGAGTATAAAAGAAATGCCAGAAAAAACGACAGGCATTCACGACGCAGAAAATGCAATCCCGTCAAGAAATTGGGAGCATTCAGATTACTTGATTAAGCCTTAAGTTATTTTTTGAGATTGACTGGGGGCATATATGTATACACATATCTCCTCCCTCCGCAACTTCATTTCATAACTATAGTAAGACATGCATTTTTACATAAGTGCAGAACTACTGACAAACAGACATTGCAGAAAATGAATTATTTTTTATTTACGAATGAATGAATTTGTACAGGAAAATAGCTAAAAAAGAAGGTGCAAGAGCCACTCTTGTAGCAGCAACTGTTGGTTCACTAAATGCTAAAACGACACAATACAACCCACTATTTAGACTTCGAGTGAGGCTTGGACTTTTTGGCGGCTTTCTCCGCATCCTTCGCCTCTTTCTCGGCTTCAGTCAAGATGCGCTTTGATTTTTTCTTTCCTGAAGATGTGGCGCTGGAACCGGTTGACTTCTTCCCGGAGGGCGGAGCGCTGGAATCAAGAGAAGATTTTTTAGCGAGTTCCTCTGTAATAGATCTAGTTGAGAGCTTAACAACTAACCTTGATCCCGCATCCACAACTGCGAGAGGCTTGAGGGCTTCAGGGTCTAGGTCTTCGGCTTTTAACTGCAAGCGTTTATCTTGATCAGCTTTCATTGCAGCCAAAGTAACATCATCTGCACTTTTCGACTCCCCGACTATTGCCACCTCTGGATCTTCCTCATGTCCTCCGTCACCGCCATCATCCTTTAAGGCTGCTATCATTTCTTCATCATGGGGAGTGTCAGCCTTAGTCGGCTCACTTCCTTCTCCCAAGTCTATAGGAGCAGCCTTGTCCTTCCCTCCTTTTGCCTTTTCTGTAGGCTCTGCCCCAGAGGCGGCTCCCTGAGTCACATCTGTCTTTCCGGATGGCTCAATACCTACAGAGTGAGAAGCAACAGTTATCAACTCAGGAGAAAATAATGGGTTTTTCATCGATTGCTCAATCATGTGGCGAAAGGTAGATATAGCCTTGACGAATTGAGGAGAAAAGGTAGGGATACCTTCCAAAGACTTCTCGGCAGGAGTAACTGCTGTCTCTGATGCCGTTTCGGGAATAGGGGATAGCAGAGTTGTTCGAGGGATTCCACGGTTTTCAGGATCATACCCCTCCACTTCAGAAGTTGCGGGGGCAGTAGAAGAGGAACCAGCCTCGGGAACGTTCTTCTGTTTAGCCTTCCGCTTCTCTTCTTCCATAGCATCAGCAATGAGGCGGCGCCCTTCAGTCAGGCGTTCTGGCTCATCATCCCTTAAGTATTTCTCCATCAGCTTGTCCTCATCGATGGAATCAAACTTGAGCTCCTCTTTTTCCCACTCAACGATTTGACTCCATACTTGGACTAGAGTAGATGGATAGTCCTCAATCCAAAAAATGTTCCGGCGACGGATGATATGTGCGAAGAATTCAATCATTAATTCGCCGAAACCCTGAATCTCTGCCTCCGCCTCTGACAATTGTTTGCGGGCCTCCTCCCCAGATTTGATAGCACACTCAACGTTGCCCTCCGCCAGGGCAGCTCTGTTCTCTGCCTCCAGTAGCTTTGAAGCCAAGTCAGCATTTTTCTTTTCTAGCTCAGCATTCCTCTTTGCTAACTCGGCATTTTTCCGTTCGAGGTCAGTGTAAGCAAGGCGCGTCTTAGCGGCATCTGACTTAGCATCTTCAGCTTGCTTTTTTAACTCAGAACGCTCTTGAGTGTGAGATTCAAGCAAGTCATGATAACGTTTTTGCATATCCTCAAATTGTTGTTTGAAGTTGGTAGCGTCCCTCTGAGCAATAACAAGCTGGGCCTGTGTGTCCTCCAAATCTTTTCCTAGGTTCTTTAAGGCCTTTGCATCTTCTTCCGCGGTTTTTTGCATTGAATCAGCATTCGTGATTAGAGTACGGATGATTCTAGAAAGGTTGCATGAATATTTGAACATTTCAGAATACTCTTTTTCGACCGCATCTATCTTTGCTTTGGCCTCATCTGCCCATTTGGAAGAAACAGGTTCGAGGGCAGGTAAAAAAGTCAAAGTCTCGACGTAATGTTCGGGAAATTGCTCCTCCAAATACGCCCGCTTGATTGCAGTTTCCGCATCTAGTGGTGGAGGAGCGGGGATCGTCAATTCAGTGTCCCTGTGTGTGGAGGATTCAATAGTTTCTTTATCTGTCCTAGGTCGTTTAGTAGCAGGGACCTTGCGTTTACTTCGAGAATCAGTATCTTTTGGAGGACTTCTCTCTCTGCTGCGCTTTTTGTGGGAAGAGGTGGAGTCTTTCGATTGTGGCCTGTCCTCTTCCCTACGACTTTGATAACCTTTATATTTCTCTTGGTCCGACCGAACGGGAGAGCGAGAACGTGAGGTTCGAGAGCGATAGGGTTCATAAGGCCTTCTCTCCTCCCTACCACGATCATCGCGGCGATCATACTCGATATCCTGAGGTGGATTAGACATGCTGCGGCAGAGCTTCCTGATATCATAGTAAGATCTGGACATCGTGCCTGCACAATAAGACAAATGAAATTCAGAATCAATAGTTTCACAGAGAGAGAGGTGCAATGAATGCTAATGCTATTGTGTAAAGCGTGTCCTAAGTGGTGTGTTCCCCCCCAACCAACCCGAGTCTGAAGCTAGACTAGTACGGGCAGGCTCTTTGGCCTTAGCAGGAGTAGTCTCTTCAGAAGAGGTGAATACTAAAGGATCCTTCCTAAAATCCTCTGAAGTGAATATAGTTTCAGGTAAGGGGAGATCCCCCAAACCCTGAAATAATGGGTCATCAGTACTAGGGACATCTCCCTCGGAAGCATCAAGTGGCGACTCTTTGGAGGACATTGACTTTTCCGGAGAAGTAGCATCCTCAGGAGCAGTATACCCTTCACGATGCTTTTCGGCCAAGTTAGCCAATTCGTCATCTTGAATAGAAGATGGAGAAGGTGAAGTTTGAAGAGGCACTGCAGGAGCTCCCGAACCTTCTCCTGTCTCTGGGACTACATCCACTGGAGGAATATATACGTATGGAGTCGTCCCATGACCGATACTACGAAAAACGGATAACAGCCCATGAAAATGAAGATATTCGTCCTTAAGGACTTCATCAATAGTCAGGAATTTCTGGTCGCCATTAAGAAGCTGGTGCATCCGGTCAAAGAACACCTGATCTGATATTTGTTTTGGGTTGTCGACTGCAAGCAAAAAGAAAAACAAGTTAAGGCGATGACTCGAGTGTATAGAGCCCAGATTTAGAAAATCAGTGCTTTACTTGATTTCGTCCACCTCCTGACATACCCAGGCTGTCACTTCACATAAAACCATTCCAGTCTGGAATCTCCAGCTTTACTGCTAAATGGCGCTGAGATTATCTTCCTCTTAGGAACAGACTCAAAATAGCAGAAAGAAGGAGTCTCTCGAGTCCGATGCTTGAAGTTATAGAAGAAATGAACGTCATCGAAAGTGAGCTCTATGCCTAAGATCTCATGGTATGCTATGTATAAAGTGTGTAAGTAGGCATAAGAATTGGGATGCAGCTGCATGGGGGCAATCCGCATTTGTCTTAGAAAATCTACGATGAAGGGAGAAAATGGAGGGATAGCACCGACCATGCACATCAACCGGGTGATTGCCATATATCCTTCCGGAGGGTTGTGGGGACGATCAGATCTCGAAGGCACTAGAGTGTCCTTTTTCATTATCCCGTACTTTAAACAAATTCGGATAAGTCGGTCGTTGTCGATTGTTGATTCAACAGAATCTGGGGGTGATTCCAATATGACAGCCGATTCAAATTCATCAAGAGCCCGGTCGTCACCAATCCCTCCTTCCTCTTCAAAGCCTAGGGAAGCTTCATCCTCCGAAAACACATTATCACTTTCGCGATTTCCAACCTCGTAATCTGAACCCTCATCATTCCATTCTGGATCTTAAGGGAAAGATATGGCCTCAAGAGTGACTTTGTTGGATGTCTCCGGGGCCTCTTTTTTCTCAGCTAGTCTAGAAGAGCGTCTGGGTCTCATGGTCATAAAACTATTGAAGAAGCAATAGCACAAATTAGAGCAAATTTTCCCGTATCCCCCCGTGTATGTGTGCAAACTAAAGTGTAAACAATGCATGCGGAAAGTGCAAAGTAAATGTTTAAAAGTGCGACGAAAAAGTTTGGCCAAATATAAAGAATTGAAGTAGTTCTTGATGTCCAGTTACGTTCGCAAGGCACTATCCTAATTGTCCATTAAGTTAAGGATTATGCCAAAAGTTGATTGGGCCAGTTAAACGAGCTTTTATGCATTAAGGTGGACTGCTCTTCGGTTCGGTTTGGGCGCGTTCATTGGGATCGGATCGGGGATGCGGCCTCGACTTGGGCTTGGATAAACTGTGGAACTCAGAAATCAAAATCGGATCGGCTCGAAGGTAGAGTTCCCTGGCGGTTCGGATCGGATCACGTGGTTGTACTTCTTCTCCTTTTATCTTACGATCCTACCCGATCCGGTTAGGTAAGCTCCCTTCCCCCCTTCTTTAAATACCCGATCCGATCTCCTGGATTTCTTTTCTTTTTTCCCTTTCTTTACTTGCCCCGGCCTGATCCGGCTTCCTGAACTTCCTTTCTTTTTCCCTTATTTTTTCACCTTCCATATCCTACCGCCCAAACCGATTCCCTACTATCTTCTTCTTCTCCTCCATCCTCTTTCTTCCCTAACCAACGCCAAGGCCAGTTTCGTGCCAATCGCCCAAATCAAAGACAAGCAATTATGCGCTGGCACACTCAACAACGGATTCTAACCCCCTCTGTTACTACCTCGAGATGACGACGAGTCTACTGACGACGATGACGAGGGGGGTCACGGTGGCAAGGTAATCCAAGTTCCATGCTCAAATCGTCCTAATCATCTACGAATTCGAATCGAAATCAATTAAAAAAGGAATTATCTAAAGTTTTATAACCTACCGATGTAATTACTTCGAGAATTAAAAGGAATTTTGATGCTTCAGGAATTAGGTTTTTTCGTTTTGCAGAACTTGGGGAGCGGTAAAACAATAAAAATGAGAGAAGGAAGAAGACTCAGTTTATATAGAGGAGTAAAGTGTCTATTCGTCTCCCCATTCGGATCGGACCGACAACCCAGTAGCAGAACCCCCGTTCGGATCGGATAGACAGTCCAGAAGCAAAGCTTGGCCCAATAGTCCAATGAAAAATAGAAAGCAGAAGGGGTCTGTTCGGATCGGAATCCGAACCGAACCGAGTTCTTTAGCTCAGCAACGAATTAAATTGAAATTTGAAGAAGAAGATGAAAATACAAGGAAAATCAAAAGAAAAATTGCCTCGAAGAACGTTGTGCAAAGATAGTCAAAGCATGCTCCGTCTCCAACAGAAGCATCCTTTGAGGGGGCAAAATGTTAGCCCACTTTGTGAACTGGGCAACACAAAGTCAAGATGTGAAACATTGAAGAACTTGGAAAGTACTGAAGCGGGTCGGATCGAAGCACTGAAGCGGGTCGGATCGGATAAATTTTGCTGTTCGGATCGGTGAATTATTACTGTTGGACTCAGAGAGGTACAGCTGTTCGGATCGGAGAGTAACCTACTGCCAGTTGGAGCGGAGAGCTACTTGCTACAAAGACAGATCGGAACGGAGTAGAAGAGAACGAAGACTTAGCCTTGGGACAAAACCGGATCGGATCGGGTACCCCGATCCGAACCCCTCCTGTACAATCTTCCGATCCGAACCCATCTTCCACGTCATTCTCCTGCATGATCGCCTGGTTATTCAGAGCGGCTATGACCAGTTCCTACCCACAACGTCCACTGCTCTGATGCGTTGTCAACACAGAAATCCATCCGAACCCGGGGCTAATGGAATGGATGACACGTGGCTCCGATCCGGATCGGGTTCTGAGCGAATTTTCACCTATAAATACCTTGTCTGAAGACAATGAAAAGGATCTTTTTTCTGGCACTTTGAGAGTTCAACCACCTTCATAACCCGAATTCCAGCACTCCCAGAAAATCCAAATCTTCTTTCATTATTTGTTTTTAGACAATTGAGTGAATGTAAGTGAGTTGTGAGAGAAATTCAGTGAATATTTCATTGTAATTGCAACTACATCATTGAAAATAGTGAAAGACAAGTGGACGTAGGCATTTCTTCGCCGAACCACTATAAATCCTATGTGTTCATTTTACTTTTGATCTTATTTCATTCTGCTTTTAGTCAATTTGGGTGTTAGAACCACTTTTTGGTCTAACAAGTAATATCCTAGTATGAGAAGCAGAATGAAATTACACCTCGATAGACACATTTGCATTTGAAGTATTTGTTTCTATGTTTTAAAATATCTTTTCTGTGACCTGACATTTGATTTGCTATTTGCAGAAGTACTAGAAAATGAGTGTTAGAAACAGAAGGAATGCAGAACCGGATATTGAGGTCCTATTAATCAAATATCGAAATATGGGCGGAATACCGTTCTCTGGTGAAGAATCTATTATGAAGATAAAGGCTTGGATTCATTCTGCTGAGAAGATCTTTGACGGCTTAAGGCTGAGGGATGACCAGAAAAGATTACTGGCATCCTGGGCACTCAAAGATGAAGCTTTGTTCTGGTGGGATTTGATTATTGAGAATAATCCAGAAGGTGATATCACCTGGGACAGATTCAAAGTGATTTTCCTTGAAAGATTTACTCCTCCCGAAGCGACTGAGTGACTATGTGATGAATTTTCTTATTTGATACAAGGAGATATGACCATCCCAGAATATCATAATAAATTCAACGAACTTTCACACTTTGCTCCTCATCTGATTAAAGACCCAAAGAGGAAGAATCTGAGATTTATTCATGGCCTGCAAAGAAAATATCATAATAGTGTGATGAGGAATGTGAAGCTTCCTTTTTCAGAAATGATATACATGGCTTACCAGTACGAAGATCTAGTCAAGAAAGTTATGTTACAGTACGAAGAGGAAGTCGGCTCTAGCAATAAAAATGAGTTTGAAACTGATCGTCCTGAGGCCAGCACGACGTCAGAGGTCAGCAAGAAGCCCAAAGCAAATCGGAAAAGGGCTAAATCTGAGAATGCGCAAGTAACGACTACCATATGCAGTAACTGTAAGAAGCCAGGGCATTTGTCAATAAACTGCGTACCCTTCAAGAAGCGATTAAAAGGCAGGCTTCAATCCAAGAAGGGATTTCAAGAGAATAGAAAGTGCAGTCAATACCATGAGGCCGGTCATCTTTCCAAGGCCTGCCCGCTATTCAGAAAACCAGAAGCAGTACATGTGAACGAAGTGGAAGAAGTGCCTGCATCTTCGTCTATTCAGGAAAGGCCAGATGTTTTAGAAGGCACGCTAACTGTCAAAGATATCCCAGTTAAAGTACTGTTTGACACCGGCGCGTCGCGAAGCTTTGTTGCAGAGAATGCAACCAAGAAGCTGGATTTGAATTTGAAGAAGCTCAAGGAATCAATGACTGTCCAGAATCCAGTTGGGGGTTCCATCGGTCTCAGTTGGGTTTGCGAAGTGTCGGTTTCCTTTTCTTGTTATCGGTTCCCTACCATCGCGGCCGTCATGAATTTTACAGAATTTGATCTTATCTTGGGGTTAGACTGGTTGACCAAGTATGAAGCTGAGGTTAAATGCGCCGACAGAGTCGTTAAGGCGAAGATTAAATCAGGTGATTATATAACCATCCCCTGTGAAGGTCAGAATGCTAATAGAAAGGACTTCTGGGCAGCTTTGGATGTTTCTCCAGCTCAAATAGAAAATATCCCTGAAGTCACAGAGAATATTCCTGACCTCATCAAAGACATCCCTATCGTCAAGAACAATGCAGATGTGTTAGAAAAAATTGTTCGCTTACCTCCGCAGAGAGAAATAGATTTCAAAATTGCTTTAATTCCGAATGCAAGGCCGGTAGTTCACGCTATTCGAAGAATGTCCTTGAAAGAGAAAGAGGAATTAGACAATCAAATAAGATAGCTAGTATGGAAGGGTCTGATCAGGCCTAGTTTCTCTGATTGGGGTGCAGCAGTGGTGTTTGTCCCAAAATCTGACGGTACTCTACGTCTATGTGTGGATTATCGTGATCTGAACAAACAGACAATAAAGAATAAATATCCATTGCCGCGGATTGATGATTTGTTGGATCGGTTAAATGGCGCACAAGTATTCTCAAGGATGGACCAAGCTACAGGCTTCCATCAACTTCGAATTGCCGAAGAGTGTGTTCCAATGACAGCATTCAGAGGTCCCGACTTATTCTACGAGTGGTTAGTAATGCCGTTCGGCTTATGTAACGCTCCAGCATACTTCGTTGATTTGATGAATAGACTGTTCAAAGGAGTGTTGAATAAATTTGTTCTGGTTTTTATTGACGATATTCTAATCTTCTCTAAATCAAAGGCCGAACATGAAAAGCATTTGGAACAGGTTCTGGAAATCCTCAGAAGGAATGTATTAAAAGCCAAACTATCCAAATGTATATTCTGGCAAGATGAAGTGAAGTTTCTGGGCCACGTCGTATCGAAAGAAGGAATTGCTGTGGATCCAAGCAAAATCACAGCTATCCAGAATTGGAAACAGCCCAGTACTCCTATAGAAGTCCGCAGTTTTCTCGGATTGGCTAGCTATTACCGGAAGTTCGTTAAAAACTTTTCGAAGATATCTGGTCACTTAACGAAGCTTACAAAGAAGCACTCTAAATTCAAATGGACTCCAGAAAGTGAAGAGGCTTTTGAAGAGCTAAAGTTAAGATTAACAACAGCTCCAGTGTTAACCATCATCGACGGCAATCAGGATTTAAAAGTCTAGACAAACGCTTCTAGAGAAGGCCTTGGCACAGTGTTAATGCAAAGGGGTCAAGTGATTGCTTATGCTAGCCGTCAGCTGAAGCCGCACGAGAAAAACTACGTCACTCATGATCTTGAGTTATTGGCGATAGTATTCGCTTTGAAAATCTAGAGGCATTATCTTCTGGGTGAGAGGTTTGAACTGTTTACAGATCACCAGTCGTTAAAGTATCTGTTCACTGAGAAGGACTTGAATCTGAGGCAGCAACATTGGCTGGAGTTTCTTGCAGCATATGACTTTGAAATTATATACACTCCAGGGAAAGCCAATGTCGTGGCTGATGCGTTAACCGAAAGAATGAAATGATTGCCCGTTTTATTATCACGACTTCATTGATCGATAAAATATCTGCTCTTCAGAAGGATGATCACTTCATTCAGAAGATCAGAGAGATAATTCAACAAGGCGAACCCTCGAATTTTTAGGTTGATAATGATGGGATTCTAAGGCTGAAAGGTCGAATTTGTGTTCCTGACATTGCTGAGCTCCGAAAGGGAGTACTGGATGAATGCCACAAGTCAAAACTTAGTATCCATCCGGGAGTAAGCAAAATGTATAATGACATCAAACGCACTTTCTGGTGGAAGTCGATGAAGAGGGACATTTCTTTATATGTTAGCTGATGCCCTACTTGCCAGCTAGTCAAGAGCGACCAACAGAAACTGGCTGGATTATTGCAACCGATAGACGTTCCTGGTTAGAAGTGGGAACATATTTCCATGGACTTCATTGATGGTCTGCCTAGAACCAGAAAAGGGAATGACAGTATTTGGGTGATTGTAGATCGCTTCACGAAGACCGCCCATTTCATACCTGTCAGATCAAACAGAACTGCTCAGAGTCTGGCGCAGATTTACTTCAGGGAAATTGTTAGACTACATGGAGTGTCGCTCAGTATAGTCAGTGATAGAGATACAATATTTACCAGTAAATTCTGGGAGGCATTTCAAGTTGAGCTCGGAACAAAGTATTTAAATCTGTTAGTGCATACCTTTCTAACGAATCTGAAAAAGCGAAGTTTCATAGCGAAAAGCAAAAGTTATGGCAAATGAATTTTCAGAAAGGTCGCTATGGAATTTATATAGCCCGTGAAATTGGCCATTTTGCAAACGACCTCTGAATTTGACGAAACCACTTTTGTTGGATCCGGGATATGAAGTTATTGCTAGGTTTAAAATTTCATAATTTTTGAAGCTAGTATGTGAGCGTGGCAAAGGAAAACGTGTTTTGGTCAATTACAGTTAAATTGGATCGACCAGAAATGGGCCTTTTTGCGAACGGTCTCATAATTCGACGAAACTAGTTTTGTTGGGACAATATCATCAAAACATAGCCAGATTTATTTTTTTGGAATTTTTCGAATCAGTTTGTGGCCCTGGCAAATTGAAATGTACGTTCGAATCAAATATTGAATGTTTTATATTTTAATTTGAAGGAAAACTGACTGAAACAGTCGAATGGGCCTACGAAACATATCCCATTTGTTCAGAATGGGGGTAAAACGCTAGGGACGGCAGTCGTTGGGTTTGGATTGGAGTTCGTGTGCGAAAACTCTATTTTTCGAATTATAAATATCTCTCGGCCAATCATAAATAAAATAATATAAAATAAATCACCCCCCCCTCCGTAACCATCGACTGGACGACGGCTGAAGCTTGTCGCTTCCCAGCCATTTTCTGGCCGCTCCGATCAACGAACCACCCGCCCCTTTGGAACTTTTTGAAGGGCTCTCCATCCTCTTCTAATCCACACCCAAGTTGACCTCCATCGTTCAGTATACGACGAGATCGAGGCCCTCAAAGACCGCGACTTCATCGCGCCGTCGCCGCAACTACACGAGATCGAACTGGGCCCCACCTGGCTCTTCGGGTGTGCGCTTCGTAGCTCTCCGTTGTGGTGAAGGCCGATCATCACCTCGAGCAGCGGATTGGAAGTATTTGCCAACCCTAGTTTCGAACTCCGAGGAAAGGTATCGGCTGTGTTTTATTTGAACTGATTTTAACAGTTTTAAACCATTGCAAACTTTGAAAAATCATATCTTTTTCGTTTCTTGACGAAATTCGATGAAACAGTAAACATCGTGACCGTATGGACGTCTTCTACATTCTAGAAGAGACCGCATATTTTTCTGAGCCTCACTACACCATAACGGTCATTTGGCAACCCTTTTTTTCACAATCGCCAACACTTATTTGTGTTGTAGGGTAATAACAATAGTATGCGTTGCTATATTAGAAAAGTGTTACCAAAAATACATAATAATAATTTTATTATTAGCAACGCTTATTGGGGTTGTTACGGATGGATTCTAGGGGTAAAAATGTAAACTAACCAGCAAAACCCTATTTCCCTTTTCACTTTCCTTTGTCCCAACGCTTTCACAATATCGGCCGCCTAAATCACTAATTCCATATACCACGATTCAGAAAAAATATCCGAGCATGGCGAAAATGAAAGAGTTCAAGTCCATTCTTGTCTAATTGAATTTTAACGGTGGCTTCAAGGTACAACCGCGAAGAAATATTTGAATCCGTTCCTCTCTAATCAGGCATCAGTGAATCGATTTGGCTTCATGGAACATCGTTTAAACTTCGATTTCAGGTATATAATTTCATCGATTTTGGGTTAGAATACCATTGTTTGAATCTGAACTATTTTTTCATCCCTTTGTATCCCCTTTAGACTCCGTATAAACTCTCATTGCCTTCTTCGTTATTCTTCCCAGAGTTTAGTTGTTGGATCTTCAACATCCCATCGTCCCTAAATAGAAGTTTTCTCCGGCTTCGGTTCAGGTAGAAAAATCTTCTCACTATTCCTCCTATCGATAGAAATAAGAATTTCTATTGACATTTTTGTATAACAGTTTCAAATAATGTTGTTGAATCTTCTAAATCTGTACCGTGTTACTTCGGTGATAGTATTACTTGCAACCTGCTAAATAAAAAAAACAGCAGTGTACTTATATAATATTGTTCTTTTATATGGTATTCAACATAATAATAATTTAAGAATTGTTTTTGCACTTGAAAGGAAATTCAAAATAAACACAGATGCATTCCTACGCACATATATACTGCACTCTTTATCCCATGAGTTGTAAAGGATTTCAGAAAAGAGACGTATCGTAGCCTCTCACAGAACAAACTAGCAATGAGCACGCTAAACTTTTTGAAATTAACTGAACACCGATGCATGTAGATAGAGACATGCAATCCTTTAAAAATATGGTTGCTGTTAACAGTAGCTAACAATTCTATTGTACTTTCAATTTTAGACTTGTTTCTAGATTTAATTTCCTGTTCAGTTCGATTGCTGCAAAATGAAGGATTCTGAATATATAAGATTTGTTTTCAAAACAAACCATCAAACACTGCAAATTATTATGTTGGGATATTAGCCTAGTACACTAAGCTATTGAAAGTTCCCTTTCACCATGTGTAAACTGTGGTTGATGGTGAAAGCGACGACGATTGAGGAGAGGAGTTGGAGAGTGGGTAGGATTTGTTGTTGGGTTATATATGGAGAATCTAGTTTGTACATACGGTGGTTGGGGCTGCAGATTTTGTTTGATTGTTTTGCATTCTTAGTTTATTTTTTGAAAATGTATTCATTCCTCTTCTATTTCATTCCATGTCATAAGCGTCATTAATTTTTCAACTGTTACTTGCGCTTCTTTTAGGCGGAGCTTCAAAAATTTTCACTACAAGTCAAACTGTGCTTTTAATCCATTAGGCAAATGAATATATATGTTTATATTTCTACATAGGGCTATTTGTTAACACTACAAGTTTTGAGTTCTTTTGTGTACAGTTGTTGTAGAAGTTTAGATGTCGAAGCCCAGTTTATATGTTTATCTTGAAAGACATGAATAAACGGGCTTCTGCTCAGTTTAAACTGAGCCGAGTGGCTCAGTTTTATCGAGCCATCGAGCTCAGTTTAAACTGAGCTTATGGCTTAGTTTTATCGAGCCATCGAGTTCAGTTTAAACTGAGCCTATGGCTCAGTAAAACTGGGCTTCAGCTCAGTTTAAACTGAGCCTTGTATGCTCAGCTTTACCGACCATCGGGCTCAGTTAATTGAGCCTGATGGCCCAGTAGAACTGAACCTACAATGCTCAATTTAAATTTTAAACATCAAGTCTGATACATAATTTGATATTTGAACATGTACCGATTCAGGTACATCGATTATCTTTTGGTGATTATGTTGATCGTGGCCAACACAGCCTGGAAAGAATAACATTCTTCTTGCTCTTGAATGGATGTTGGGCATTGAATGTAAGTATGCCTTTTGTATTAACATCATTAAAAGTTACTAGTTCTTTAATTGATAAATGGCCATGAGAGCTCTTTACGGACGTGTTATTAATACATTAAGGTAATTATATTGGTAGGCTGAAATCGTAGCGTGGTTTAGTTCTTTGACCTGTAATATTTTCCCTTATCTTCATTTATTGATAGGCTGGCTCGCTTGTCTTCATTCTTCTATAAAAGTTCGGGTACTTCAAAATAAGCTGTCGATTCACTAGTCAGTTGATCGAAGTGGTTTCGTTCTCCTTGAATGTTTAATCGGTCAATCATATAGTTTGTTTTTATTGGCTGCTTCAACGTCAGGTATTCTTTGATTGATTATTCAGTATGATTTCTACCCTTTGAGATTATATATAGTTCTCGACGTCAACTTTTTATGTCGGTGATTATATGGGATCTAAATATTGGATTGATTCCACATATTTCGTTTTTAAATTACGGTTTTGAATCCTTTAGTTATGTTTTCTTGGTTATGTATGTTTGGTCGAGCGCTTTTGATTATTCTTTGGTGCGTTCATTGTACGAACATATTGTTGGATATATTGTTGAGTTCACTTGAGACTCAACATCGAACTGAATTTGTTTTCCAATATTCATTTGAGTCACTATTTTATGCTTCCATCTCTAAAGATTTGGTTATTGGATTCCAGGTCCATTCATGCCTTGCTTGTTGATATTCATCCTTTGCTTGTTGTGCATCTTTAGTTTGCAACTCAGTTTTCGCCTGTTGTGCATTTTTTGTTTCGAAACTGTGTTGCAAACTCAGTTTTGAAAACTGAGTTGCAAAGTCAGTTTTTGAAAATGAGTTCATCAGTGTTTAGATCCTCTGCAATTCAGTTTTCGAAACTGTGTTCATCGGTGTTTAGATCCTATGAGTATCTTTTCATTTCAATACTTTTTGAAGTGTTTTTCTCAACTGCAACTATCAGATCTAGTCTGAATTAGAATTGGTGAGTCAAATCAAAATGGAATTCAAATTGCGAGATGTTAATCTTTCTGGCAACTACGATGGAAGTTGTCCATGTACAACTAAATCCTGAACTAGTAATAAGTCAAATTGCTGTCAAAAGCTCAAAATTTGATCATAAGTTTCTGTTTTCAAGACTAGATATTGCTTATTATTCTCTTTTTACTCCAAAACACAGTTTAGACTAAAAAACAAAAGAGTTAGTGGATGTATGAGAAAGCATCGGTGGTGATATTAAATACAGTTCTAACTATGAATAAATTAACTTTGCTAAAAAATTACTCCTACTACTCCATATGATATACATGAAGAAATAAATTAAATAATGTTCTAATTATCTAAAAGAATTTATACCTTCTATTTGTTGACCAAGCACTATTCCAGTTGAAATATAACATACAATGGTTTAAAATAATGCCATTGAACCAGGTATAGCAGTATATCCTTATATAAATATTTTTGCATTTTCATACTGGCAGCATAGTTGGTACCAACTAAGTGCAGGTAATACCCTAGGTGTTTGTTAATGTACTAATTCAAGCAGTATTAGCTAAGGCTAAAACTTCCTCTTTATGCTACCCTGTAGGTACATACAGATGTTTCACCGCATATTTATAAGTCTAGTATTTGAACAAGAAAGTGCTGTTATACTAAGTGCATGGGTTGGATATAAACAATGGAAATATTATTGTTAGAATTGTTAAAATATAGTTTGAGAAATTTATGTTTAAAAGCTTTCTTAGTATTGAATGGCTGAATATTTCTTTTGAATACAAATGCTTGAATATGAATAACTTGATTACTGTGTATTTAGAACACATGTTTTTGGTTACAGTAAAAAGGTAAAGGCAAAATAAAATAAAATATGTAGAACCCAGAATAGCTTACCCTAAATTGTTTGTTGTTTATGGATGTTTGTTTTGTTAGACAAGTGAATGTTGCCAGTGTTTGAACTAAATACTTATATATATTGGATCAAGTTTGTTCAGTGTTAAAAAAAACGAGATAGAGGGGGGGATATGAACACCTAGGTGAATAAGCTTTGCTGCTAAACTAATTTTTATTTAATGTATAACTTCCATAGAAGAAATGTACATATTTATTTTTTAATCATGTTCTTAATCCAGAGCAGTTATCATTAGAAACTATTTAATGAGGCATTAAAGCTAAGTTAACAACAACCATTTTAAAACATGTACGCTTTAAACATACATCCATCTTGATACTATTGCTGTTTATTTATTTTTTGCAGATGTCCTCCTACTCAAGGCCTTCGACTAATTATCGTGATTACTTCTTATGGCATTATCCGTCTGTCTATTCAGACGATTCGGACAATACTCCCCAAATTGTTTGTTCAACCGAATCTCACACACCAACGCCGTTTAGCGTTTACGAGAGAATAGAGTCAAGCTTACAAAGAGATTTGGCATTATTAAGTGTTCAGAATGTGGCACCGCCTACTAGGCCGACAACACCAACAAGATTTCCAACCCTGCCAACATTCGATGTTGGAGAAGTACAGTCTCAAAGGTTGTTAGGTCGTTGCAACATTGAACCACTATTCAGAACATGCTATTTGAACAAAAACGTCGGACGTCGATATTTTATTTGTGCAAACACTAGAACATTTAGAGGTTGTGGATTCATCCACTGGATTGACAAACCATTATGTGATCGTGGTGTGGAATTTGCATTGGAGGTTCTTGAAGAAAACAAAAGGCTTAAAAAGGAGCTTAAATTGCAAGATTTCATCGAGTTTAATAGACAAAAGGCGTGTCAAAATTAAAAAGGTATGACTTTGAATTTATAACATTTACTACTAGTTGAAACTTAAATGATGCTATTTAATTAAAAGCGTGCAGGAAGCAGTGGAAAAAGCGGAGAAAAAGAGAAAAATTGGTGGTATAAACTACGCAAATTTTTGGATGTAGGTTTCGTTATATGGCTGGAGTTTCACATTAGGTACTTGTAGACTTCAAATATGAGAAATGTCTTGTATTTTGTTAATTATGTGTTGTTGTTACTATGCAATTAGATACTTTTTCTCGATGATTATTTGGTTATAATTTGCATATGTATTGAATTTAGTATTTTTATGTATTGAATTTTTTTTAGTTCATACTTTGTTATTGTCACGAATATGGATTTTTGTTCTTATTGATTTTGCTACATGTTGCTATGTTGAGATAATATCATAGCTGAATGAATATTAAATAGCGCCCACGCTATCCTGTATGCAAATATAAGTGTTACATGTTATCAACGCTTATAAATGTTGCGAATATAATGTTACCAACGCTTATAAGTGTTAGGAACAAATATTTGCCAACGCTTATAAGCGTTGTGAATGCATATCTACCAACGCTTATAAGCGTTGTAAATGAATATTCGCCAACGCTTATAAGCGTTGCGAATATTCCCGACCCCTTCACAGTGACACATATAAGTGTCACGGAAATTACTAGTGACACTTATACTCGTTGGGAATCCCCTGTTTTGGTGTAATGCCTTCTGCTATTTTTGGTGGAGTGGAACCCAATGTGAGATTTCTAATTTATAAACAATATGGAAAACGACGATGTATAAATTATATAATCGATGTATGAGTTATATAAGCGTTGTACACCTCTTGTATAAGCGTTGTATAAGTTGTACGTTCTATGTATAAGTTATATATGCGTTGTAAAAATTATATATGTGTTGAAATAGAAGTGAATTACTATATATATATATATACGCCCCTCGTCCACAAACCATGGACGATATTTATTGATTGTGATTGGTGTGAAAATTGATTGATAGCGAATGGTTGATTGAAATTGTTTGTGATTGGAATTGATTGATTGTGGTTGAAAAATACCCATTTGTGGTTGAGAAATATTTCGTTGAAACCACATAGGATTAGTGTGTGGAAATGAAATAAATATACATGCCGCCTGCGTGCGAACTAGATGCATGATTCCCCATTGTCAAAAACCGCGAGGTTTTAAGGTAGAGCGAGGAGCCATACTAGGGACGGTCCCGGTTTTAACTACCCTGCCGTTATGCTGCCGAAATTTTGAATAATATTCATGTGTTTGAATTATTTTCATTTGTTGAAACTATATTTATTCGTTGAATAGAAAACCTTCATGTGTTGAATCGAAATTCATTCGTTGAATTAAAATTCATGTGTTGAATGGTATTCGTGTTTTAAATATAAAAATCACCTTTTTATCGATATATACAAACTATAGAAAACCATCATGTATTGAATCGAAATTCATTCGTTGAATTGAAATTCATTTGTTGAATGGTATTCGTGTTTTAAATTATAAAAATCACATTTTTATCTATATATATAAACTATAGAAAACCTTCATGTGTTGAATCGAAATTCATTCGTTGAATTGAAATTCATGTGTTGAATGGTATTCATATTTTGAAATAAATGGTTTTATAATAAAAATCCTATTTTATCACCTATATGAATTATAGAAAATAATCGTGTTTTGAAATGAATTGTTTAATAATAAAAATCACATTTTTATTATATAAATGAATTGTTAAAAATAGTGAAGTGTTGAAATAGAAGACAGCTAGATAAAAATATCATTTTTATCCAATGTATGAAAATAATATAGTTTTGAAATTGAAGAATCGATATATATATATATATATATATATATATAAATAGAATTGAAATATATCGAATAACGACGCTGCAGTTCGAATTTTGAAACCGTGATTTCAAACGATTATACCGGGAGATCCGACCATTGGATTTTCCTGAAATCGCAACCGTTGGGTTCGCTTTGTAAATATCTTTCCAACGGCACCAACTTTGTAAAAATCCAACGGTTGGATTGTCTGGAATGTTTAATTCAAATCTGAAGAAAAACAGCGCCAGAATCGATTATATATATATATATATATAATTATATTTGATCGAATAATGACGCTGCAGTTCGTATTTTGAAAACGAAACTTCAAACGATTATACCGGGAGATTCGACTGTCGGATTTTCCCGAAACTGGAACCGTTGGATTCGTTTTGAAAAGATCTTTCTAACGACGTAAATTTTGTGAAGATCCAACGGTTATATTTTAAGATATGTGAATATCAAATTTGAAGAAAAATAGCGCCATGGCCGCGTTATGGCCCGAAGAGTCGTTTTGAATAAATTGGCTATTTTAAAATAAATAAAAATAGCGATAAATCGTTATAAAATATTATAAACGATATGGATATGAAATTTAGAAATTAACTGAAGGTTGGCTAAGTCGAATGGTTTCCTGGGTGTTGATCTGATGTTGGTTTCGGCCTTCGGGGTTAATATTTGGGAAATCGTTCTCTTACTGATTGACGGTTAGTGACTAATGAATTGAAATGATGCATGTGTATGTTAGTGTTGCACTTATTTATTATATACGCGAGTTGCTCAGAAAGACCGGGTTCATCCCATTCTGAATAACTGAATCGACGATAAGAAATCGAAGATGAAGACGATGGTCGAAGACCGTAGATCTTCACCTCGTTTGGATGGTAACCGAGGTCCTGATTGGGAGGCATCCCGAAATATGGATGATGAGTGGTGACCGTCCAGACGTACGTGGTGATCGAAGGGTTTGCGAGGTATATAGTGCCTCTGGTTTCGTTCAGACCTAGAACGGACTTGTAAATGGACTGTGTGTCTGACATTGGATTTTATTCTGTGTTGATTGATCTCTATTGAATATACATCTGTTTGGCAGCGGAGAATTTATTCTTTTGCTTAACGCCCTTCTCTGAAACGCACGAGCTCAGAGATTGTATATCGATGGACATCAGTCGCGTGGCATGAATTGCTAGTGTGGCATGCCTAAGTGGCAAATGATCAGGGCTTTTGTTGAAAAGCAAAGTCTTGTGGTCATGATCAAAGCACCGCCTGTGTAGCATAGCTTTGTGCATAACGTGAATTCGCGAGCCTCACACCCCGGTGTGAACCAGAAACGGGAGAAGGACCTCAGGGAGGGCATGCATTTCCTTCTAGCTAGGTGTTGTGTCGGTGTTTTTACACGGCCTGACATTTTACTTATATGGATGATGGATTGCGAGGCGCCTCGGTTATATCGGTCGATCCGGGACCGATGGAGTCATTCGTTGGCTCATTGACGCCCCATAGGGCGGGGAAACGCAGTGTTCAGGAATTTTAATCCACATCGGTGGACCGGCCCTGACGATTCTAGGGTCACTCGAGCTCTGATCCTGAGACACGGGCTAGAGCTCTCGAATTCGGTAAGGACTATCTTTTGCCTTGGTTCACGACGGAAATCCAATTTCCCAATACGACATCGTGCGGTTTTGATTGTATATATATATGACGACATGATATATGGTACCCATGCCATCTATGAATGATAGTTATGATTGAAATTGTTTTTGAAACATATAAACACTAGTAATAGTATCAAATGCTTTTGTTTTATTCATATCAATCATATTTTGGCCATTATAAGGTAAAACTCTATCCTCCGGTTTACGTTGCATTGTGTGATGGGAACTGAGTCTTATAATGGCTTCATTTTTATAAAAAGCATTGCGATGTTCAAAAGAAAGATTTGTTTTTAAAGCACTGGCAATCCAATGGAGTAAACCCGTTCCATGAAAGTGGCGTGGTCCTGTGATTAGCCATATTATTAATGTGTAGAGTAGATTTCTCATACGAGTCTCATGACTGACTCGTAGTTTGTTTCACTCTCAAACTCGGGTGCCCTTTTTCTACACGGGCAGCCTTGTATTCAGGTTTAGCTGGTTCTTTCTGGATAGCTGGAGAAGAAGATGGATTCTATCATTTATCTCTTTTTATGTTGTTCAGCTCCTATTGTACATTATGTTTGTTTTCCGCTGTAGACATTTATGTATAGTTGAACTGTATTTATACGAAGTATGATCCTGTATATTGTGTAACTCTGATGATTACGTTTATCCAGTATATTATATTGTTCATTATCTGGTGTATTTATTTATTTCTGTTCTGCTATTATCTGTTTATGTGTTATATTCCACGGATTACCCTTGCCACCGTCAATACGGGGTTTGGGGTCGTCTCACGCCTCCTTCCTAGAAACCGCATCACCAGATTCTACCCCATCCGCTACATTAAAGAGAGAACACAAATGTCACCAACCCCATGCCACGCAAATTACTGCTCCTACATACCGTTCCTCATTCACGAAACACCATCCCACCAGCAAACCGTAAATACCGACTGCATCGGACTACCCGCACTCAATGTCCCCTCACCATGTTGCTTCCATTCGTGCTTCCTCCCTGGTCAACCGTTTCCAGAACCGAAACCAATGCCGAGTTCCTCATCAAACACTCCACCACCCAGTCACCATTTTCCACAACTCGACATCACCATGTGAGAAGTGACGCACCACTCCCTTCGAACTACAGTAAAAGTTGCGTAAGTTATTAGAACCAATCCTCACCAAAAATGGTCATGTGAACCTCCATTCTTCCAGGAACATTACAGAAATCTCCAGTTTGCAAATCCAATCTCCTATTTCACCATGAATCGTACCCCAGATCAGAGTGTTTACAGCGGACTTCAGGAAATGACGCAAGTAGAATTTTCGAACCAATGGAGGAGTACAGCTCGGTCTTAGGATCCTACTGCAACTCGTTTTAGGATTTTTTAGCGGATAAATTATTCTGGAATTAATTTTAGATGTTGCGGTTCAATTGTTGAAAGGGAAAAAAGAAGGGGAACAGCAGCGTTTATATATAGGGAGAAGACGTGCGACACATGATTACGTGTGAGTGAAGGCATTGAAAATTACATGCGGCTGAAGGTATCGATAGTTTGGGTGGCAAGGCACTGTTAGTTTAGCTTGCAAGCAACATGTGTGTGAACACTTGTTATTTTGGTTGTTTTTGATCCTATGTCAGGTCATGTTCGTATTGTCATGAAGTATCATTTGTGCATTTTCAACTGTGTTCTAAGTTAACTTCATGATGGAGACTAATGCTATAAAAAACTATTTAACTTTATATGTACGTTAAGTGGCATTGATATTTATTACATACATGAAATATATGTCATGCAAGTCTCGTTTAAGCTATAGTGTATAATTAGCTTTTAACCAAAGTTAATTGTTTGGACACCGCTATACAATCTCATTGCTCCAAGATTTGGTCGTTACTAATTATTTATGTTTAGACATATTTTTATATATCTTTGGGGTTGTCGAAATTTTGGTTGAAGGTATGTTGATTTTATTATTTAGCACTCGATTAACATTTAGAATTTTTGAGTGGAACCATAATCGCATTATCTAGAAATCTTCTTATAATTTATATTAAATAAACGATATTGTTCATAACGATTTCATAACGACTATTTTAAAATTTGATTTGGAAATAACTTATAATATATAAGCTGAAATTTTGATTTTTTTTCTCTTGCATTAGAATATTATAGTCAATAGGGTTCCAACGTTTCTTATTTCTCAGAATTCTGACTTAAACTGGATTCCGTATATTCAATCGAAGTTGAAAACTCGATATTACGAGCTACCGCGCCATTTCGAGTTTGTTTTTAATTAAATAAAAATTTAAATGTTCGATTGTCGTTTAACTAACGAATTAAATATTAAAAATCCGTTAATATTCCAATTATAATATTAAAAATAGATTTAAATATTCGAAATCAAATAGCCGAAAAGTCTAGGTCGTTACATTCTTCCGCCCTTAAAAGAATTTCGTCCCCGAAATTGCTAAGTAAGAAGAATGATCTAAACCCAATTATTTTTAAAATAATTAATTTAAAATAATATAAAAAATATTCTAAGTTTTGAAATTTTATGAAAATTCGCCAGCACCTCCTCTGTACAGCTTGATCGGAACAATTACAAACACCACCCCGGGCCTCACATCGATCAAAAGAAAATAAAAGCCAAACGGTTAACCCAACTCAGGGCTATAATATCAATCACCCAATCAATATAATTAAGGTTTACCTATTTTTCAGGCAATCAAACTCTAATCACCAAGCGAAGCACTAACTGCTCTTTCCCCTTCCAATCCCCACTTAACTCAATATCCAATTCCAATAACATATACGAGGTTAAATCATTTTAGTTTTATTTTTAATTTTATTCAGATTAATTATACTGAAATTTATTACTCAGTTCTCCATTCATTTGTTGATGAATTTAATTACCCTATCAATCTAGCAACCAACAAACATACAATCCACAATCAATTTAGCTAAATCATTTCATTTTCCTTTCTAATTTTTATTTAACTTGTCCTCAGTTAAATATTTAGTTTCAAACTCAAATTCTTTTTCACTACATTTACATTTAAATTTTCTTCTGGTTCTATTGAACCATTCAAATTTATAATTCAATTTGAATTCCATTCAAATCAATCAAACATGCACCAATATGTAAATAATTTGATAAAAATATTCTCTTTATATAAAAATATATTTTGGGCAAAATTATTTCATCCATCCCCTTTACCAAAACAATATTGTATCAGTTGCCAATTCAACTTGAACGACCAACCAACACAATACAAAACATTTGTATATAAAATTTACAAATACGCGCTCTCATTTATACATACACAATCTCAATCTATGGTATTTCTAACCCAATCTCTATCGAGTTACGCCACAGAGCCAAGGTTACTGCTGAACCATTGCTCTGATACCACTGTAAAGAACAGGGATTTTCGATCCTGAAAATCGACACAAAAACACCATGTCGAACATTCAAGTATCGAAAATACCGGAATATTAATATAAAGAAATTAGAGGGTGAGATAAGAAAAAAAAAGTTAGAATAGAAGAATAAGAAGAAAAAACAACACAACACAGAGTCTCACATCGCAGCGGGACAAAATATAATATAGAAATAACTTTTATTGAGAGCTTGCAATAATACTTACACCTCAGATTACATTAATGCATCTGGACAGTTATAATAGTCTGTCTTCATATATATAACACACAGCGGAATAATAACAGTATAACATCATATGTCTGAACTCCTTCAGCTCATCTTTGGACTTCATAGCATCCGATAACCTGAACCTGTACACCTCGATCTAACCCGAGCATTACAAACACCGGTCGGTCTGGTGAACCAAAGTGAAAAAAACTCGCTAATGTTTATAATATCATTCAACTTGATTTTAAAGTTAAAATCTTTTTGAAAGAAAAGGATAATCGTAAGACCATATCCACACATAAATACGAATTATTTTTACCTTACGATAACCCAAAACATTTTATAATCAATATATTATTATGATACTATGGTAATGTCTAAATACAAATAAATAGAATCTAGCAGAACGCTTGCATCTCACGCTCCACATATATAGTATACAACCAAAACCGCGGGCGCTTATTGGAGATTGAATTCCGACTATGACAAGGTATGGAACCACCTGCCGATAGTTTATCTCTAGAGAGGAATACACTGGGTTCAACAAGGACGTTTTGCAACCCGGCCCAAACATGACCGACCACTCATTTCTCTTGAGTGTATCGAATATATTGTCACCTACGGTTGCTAGCAATATAACCGTTCCCGGGAGATACAGAAGAGAAAAGAAGTTACAAATATGAATATTCTCTAGATGATGACAATATACCCTAATGGGGGTGACCCACATAGCCATGATGCCTACCCGATTTTTATCATGTCCTGGTTGATGAGGCTTGAGGTTATAATCGACTTTTGGAACATCTGGCCACTATTCGCAACGTCCATACAAGTCATCCAGGAAAAGGATGAACTGAAGGCACCCTCCTACCACATTCTAGAAATCACCCTATAGATCAGTAGCGAGTAATCCTTGCAATCCTTAAATTCCAATCACGACAGAATCATCGTTAACTCTGGGGATCAGCCAGAGATATTTAACAATAGTTCTTCCGCTCATGAAGATTTATGGTCTTCAATTGCTCTATCTCAATCAACATCTTTGACGTATTTATATTTATTGGTCGGAATGGTTTTCGAATATAAATTTGATCCCGGTCTTTCCGTACCAATAGCAGATTGGGCATGATTTTGATAGTCGGTTATTTAACTATAAAAAAAACCATAAAAAAATAAAATAGATCCATTGGTTCATTACACAGCAACGTTTGGCCATTATACATCAGTTGTAATACCAAAGATAATATATTAGTTTTAATATATAAATTGTCCCAAAAAGGTTTACCTAAATACTTAAAATAAATACCTTAAAATTATCTCTAATTTCCCGTTAACTACCATTTAAAACATTTCTGCAACATTTATTTATTTCCTGTACTTAGAAAATCGATTTAATTTATCATCGTAAACAATCATTATGAAATTCCCTTTTTGTTTTGTTAATTAAACAAAATAATTGTCACTTATCCTTTTATAATAAACCCATTTTAAATCTCATTTCGTTACTTCAAAATTTTCATTATATTTACCCAAATCTCCCTTTATTTCCTTTACTATGGAAATATCATTTCATATACTTGAGACCCTTTTTCCTTCCGCTACGTTGAAAATGTCCACATGCATTTCTTCAAATTCTTTTATTTCCTATATTTTGGAATCTCATTATCTATCCTCAAATCTTTCAATGATGTTGCATTATATATTTTCAAAATAACTCTCTTCTAACATATTTACCATTACAACTAATATCATCTTTCGATAATCTTGAAGTCGTTCAAGTTGGGGTACTCCAATTACCTCTCAGACCTTGATCAATATCATTCTTATCTTAAGATATATATGAATTGTAATTCATATCTGTATTCATTCTAATACCAACAATTATCATTTCACTATTTTATTTAACATAAGGTTTTACAGCACTTCTTACTTTCGAAATCTCCTTTTTAAATATATTATTATTACTAAATTAATTGATTTAGTAAATGATTAGATAAACATTTAATTTCAAACTTTAACGTCTTTAAACTATTTGTTTTATTATCTGGATTTTATTACAATTCCTATTACCAGATCTTTACTAAATTCGATTACAAATATCTCTTCTCTTTAAACCCTTAAATCTTTCCTTTAGGAAATCTTATCTCAAATCTCATCCATTTAACTTAAGGCAATCCTCAAGTGACGTTAATTTAGAATCAACGCTTAAACTTCACATCTCTCTTTATAACTCGTTTATATAACTCTGGTTTAATGTCAAACCCTTTCATCTCGATTTCCTTTACTTGATTCAAATATTAAGTGACCTTTATAATTTTAAGCTTATCGTATTTGCTTAGAAACCTCTTCTATGACTTAATTGACCAATTCGGTTTAAATATAAACCCGTCCATAAACTCACTTGGAATTCAATTATATTACAACTTCGATTACTTAAATGGACTTCATTTAAGAAATAAATTATTAAAAATTATAATTTACGTCATCATTAACTAGAATAAAATTTCCTTTTTAAAATCTCATTAAGTTAAACAACTATTCACTAACTATTTCATTAGATTAGTTAGCACAACTAATTTAATTTAATAATCAATTCCGGTTTAAAACAATTGACTTGTTAAATTCTATAACATGATTAACATGTTGATCAATTCTAAATCGTCTTTTCATTTGAATTAATAATATAATTAATTTGAATTATCCCATTTACTTCGATTTTTATTTCAATAACTAATAACCGATCAAAAATAATCCCATTTTAATTATTATTTAAAAAAATTAATCTCAATTATAAATCTTTACATTAATCTCTACTCATTTGCTTATCATAATAATTAACTTTATATTGATTAAGATGCGGCACGTGCTTCGCACACGGCAGATTTCGGTAAAATTTAACAATTTCGATGAGGCGTGTGCGCCGCACACGGTAGATTTTGGTAAATCAATGGTGATTGATGGTTTAAAAAAATCAATATATATCTGTGGTTGCTTTATTTTCTTTTCATAAACTTCATTTTAAACAATATATTTAAAATATGTCTTTAGTTACAAAAAAATATTATAACTTCATTTCTAATGATTTATCTAACGGTAAATCAATCTTTATAAAACGAGGTATAATTTTGGCCATCTACTGCCGATTTCTCAACCCATATCACACATTGGTTAATAAAAAAAATGTTGAATTCATATTCAACAATCAATTATCAAATCAATATTCCAATCATATCGGTTCAACAGTCTATATAATGTTCATATGCAAATAAACAGTCAGTTCAATTGATATCGGTCAATCAAAAATAATTCAAGCCATCCAATTTAATTTAAATACATTTATATTATTATAAACGTAACCAATGAGGTGAGTTACATCGATTGGAATAGATCATAAAAAATTAATGATTTTATTTCATTTAAATTAAACAACCGTTTAATTTAAATAATTCAGTTAATATAAATATTATCCGGTAAACATCAATTCAACCAATAAATTAACAAACATAGTACACAAAGAAAATAGACCGACTTATAAAAATATAAGTGGAAGAACTAAGTGAGTTTAACTCACCTGATTTCCATGTGTCGGTAAAATGGTTGGTTTTAATTAAATTAAACAAGCGTTTGATTTAAAAATCTGGATTGCGTCCATCTCCCATTCTAATAAACTTTAAAAGCTTGCTCCAGTATGAAAAGTCCGTCACTTCCCTGAGGACCTCGTTCATCTCTCGTTTTACTTTGTCCCATATATACTCCCGATCTTGAGAAAAAAACGTCCCTCAATTTCCTCTCTTCTCTAACACTTCACCACCCACCTCCTTCCTAGAAACTGCATCACCAGGTTCGACCCCATCCGCTACAGTAAAGAGCGAACACAAATGTCACCAACCCCTATGCCATGCAAATTACTGCTCCTGCGTACAGTTCCTCATTCACGAAACACCATCCCACCAGCAAACCGTAAATACTGACTACATCGGACAGCCCGCACTCAACGTCCCATCACCATGTTGCTTCCATTCGTGCTTCCTCCCTGGTTAACCATTTCCAGAACCGAAACCAATGCCGTGCTCCTTGTAAAAAACTCCACCACCCAGTCACCATTTTCCACAACTCGACGTCACCATGTGAGAAGAAACGCACCGCTCCCTTCGAACTACAATAAAGTTGCATAAGTTGTTAGCACCAATCCTCACAAAAATGGTCACGTGAACCTCCATGCTTCCCGGAACATCACAGAAATCTCCAGTTCACAAATCCAAACTCCTATCTCACCATGAATCGAACCCCAGGTCAGACTGTTTACAGCGGACTTCAGGAAATGACGCAAGTAGAATTTTCGAACCAATGGAGGTGCAGAGCTCGGTCTTAGGATACTGCTGCAACTCGTTTTAGGATTTTTAGTGAAGAAATTATTCAAGAATTAATTTTAGATGTTGCGGTTCATTTATTGAAAGGGAAAAAAGAAGGGGAACGACAGTGTTTATATACAGGGAGAAGACGTGCGACTCACGATTACGTGCGACTGAAGGCATCGAAAATTACGTGCAACTGAAGGTATCGATCGTTTGGGTGGCAAGGCACTGTTAGTTTGTCTTGCAAGGAACATGTATGTGAACACTTGTTATTTTGGTTGTCTTCGATCCTATGTCAGGTCATGTTCGTATTGTCATGAAGTATCATGTGTGCATTTTCAACTGTATTCTAAGATAACTTCCTGATGGAGACTAATGCTATAAGAAAAACTGTTTAACTTTATATGTACATTAAGTGGCATTAATATTTATTACATACATGAAATACATGTCACGTAAGTCTCGTTTAAGCCACAGTGTATAATTTGCTTTCACCCAAAGGTAATTGTTTGGACACTGCTATACTATCTCATTGCTCCAAGATTTGGTCGTCAGTAATTATTTATGTTTATCCATATTTTATATATCTATGGGGCTGTCGAAATTTTGGCTGAAGGTACGTTGATTTTATTATTTAGCGTTCGACTAACATTCAGTAATTTTGAGTGAAACCATATTCGCATTATTTAGAAATCTTCTTATAATTTATATTAAATAAACGATATTGTTTATAACAGTTTCATAGCGACTATTTTAAATTTTGATTTGGAAATAACTTATAATATATAAGCTGAAATTTTGATTTTTCTCTTTCATTAGAAAATTACAGTCAATAGGGTTTCAGCGTTTCTTATTTCACTAAATTCCGACTTAAACCGGATTCCGTATATTCAATTGAAGTTGAAAACTCGATATTACTGGCTACCGCGCCATTTCGAGTTTGTTTCAAAATTAAATAAAAATTTAAATGTTCGATTGTCGTTTAACTAACGAATTGAATATTAAAAATCCATTAATATTCCAATTATAATATTAAAAATAGATTTAAATATTCGAAATCAAATAGCCGAAAAACCCGGGTCCTTACACCTAATTCAGTACCAAAAATAAGTGGATACCATCGACTTGTTATTTTAACTAGGAATAAGTGATGTCGACACACTTGCGAACCTATTTGCTAGACTCAACAAATGCGTATTTGTACCTTGCATCTTATATAAATGTCTGATTCATCCAACAACTTTTGGTCAATTACGCTACTACTTCGGGGTAGTCCTTGCTAAAACTAATATATCATTTTGTCAATCCAAGGAAAACTTAAAATATATTATACTCCTGGGTTAATTCAAACACCAAATGATGTAATCTCTGTAGGATCTACAGCAACATCTTACTCAAAGCAATATGACCAGATAATCTTGATTTTTTCCCCCCAAATGATACTCCAAAATCATGACATATATTCATGTATTTTCAACACCTGCAACACAATTATCAATCGTGCCTTATGCTTTTTTTAATCCAAAAGAAGATGAAATACTACTCAATAGCAGAAGCACAGCTCAGTTAAGCGATCAACAAAATGTGCTGATTTACTAGTTTGACTGAATAACATAACCAATCAATCAAAACCGTAGCAGTGGAACACTATAATTGGCACACACCATTTGACTATTCTCCATTGGAAAAATCCCCTCAGAAAGTCTAACTAAGAGAACACCCTCACACTGGAGTACTGATCTGACAAGCTGTTTACAAATAGAAATGGATATTTGTTCGTCCTCCACTCCTTGGGCACTATAAGCCTCGGAGGCATAATTACTGTGAAGATCTATAGCCAGATTGATATGCAAATCAACTCAAGTATGATAGTAATCCAGTCACCTCATTAAATGTGTCCATACATTCTCAAGCTACAGGTGTAGATGATGTCTCAATAGTCAAGAACTCAGTGTGCAAGCCCACTACCGTCCAATCATAAGCGATTAGCTACTAAAGAATAAGATGTCTTAGCCCACTATCGCTAGATCGTGGATGACTTTCTACTGAGGATCTCAACATTCATGTCCAGTATCGTTGTTGATAGCCCCACACAACATGATCTTTACATATCCTCTAGCAAGTTAATTGCTAAATGTAATATTAAATAAAATTCAGCATAAAGCAATCAATATCAAACAAACTAAAAAATAGTCAAATATTACTCGATATGATGAAATTTTAATGAGCCATGTATGTTGCCAAATATAGACAAGCCATGTAGTAACATTCCCCAACTTGGAGGTCGTAAACTAAATGCTACAAATGTTGTACTCATCCATATTATTAATCTCTAGCGATCAATTATAAGATGTCACATGTACATAGTCTAACTAATCCCTCAACACGGTAAGCCACAATCAAAAAAGATAAATTGATTATTTCGAGATTCAATCTCCGTTCCTTCCATCAATCTGCAAGACCAGATCAAACATTGAAGCCTTAATGTAAAAATTATGCATATATGGAAATGCCATTAGTGGAAAGCATGTCGTAAGTGGTATAGTCATTCCTCCTTTCTTTTTTTGAGAGAGCACTCAACAAAATGGGAATGAAAATCAATGCATATGCTTTCACGATTTTTCGTGTTACATAGCACGACACTTTTCAATGCAAGGTACAAGCTCGAACATCCTGAGATTTCCTGGTCACAAAATAAAAACCAACGTTAATTCCCCCCTTCCCTCTTGCATATAACCACTCTACACAGAAAAAACCCAAAGCCGCCCTCTGAACATATAAACCACCTACAACCGTCACTTCTCCCTGCTCTACCTCTTCACCGCCTCACAAACAACCTCCCGTCCCTCTCACCACTGTTGCGCCTAAACCATCCTTCTCTGGACCTTCCACCCTATACTACCTAAACCCATCCAAAACATCAGCCATAGCCTTCACCTCCTCTACCCAACCTGTTGTCCAGTCACTACACGCAAGCCACCTCCCTCCTCTGTGACACAGGAACGCCCAGACAGCCACCTCTTCGACCACGTCCGCCTCTCCAAATTACACTACAAGGATAAAGGATGCTTTATGACATACTTTATTGACATCATAACGACTCAGTGTCGGTGCAGCGTCGCTAAATTATATTTCATCACTAACGCATCATCAAAGTATCGCTAATTAGACTCACCTTGGTGACTCCATGAGTGTTATGATATTTTCAAACTGGCATCACAAATACATTGTTAATTACCGACATCTTTATGATATCAAACGAGTTTAGCGATGTCATCTTCAATATTTTTCTTGACTTTTTTTAATATCATAAAGCGCAGTAATTTAGCTAAACCTTTATGGCAACATTGAAGATTAGAATCCATATCGCTATTTTAATTACCATCTGAATGGTTCAGACGGAATAATCCAACGCTTAATACTAGTGATCCGCATGTAGATATTAGTACCAACTTGAGCCCTCATTATTAAAAACATAAATCTTGATTCACAAATGCTTCATACCTACTCATCACATTTTTCATTCTCCATAAATCCCAAATCAGTACGACATTCCCAAATCCAAAAAACCCTAATGTCGTAATTGATGAACGAGAAGATATAAATGCGAGCAAAACACCTAATCCCCTCAAACAAATGAACAACATGCACAAGACCGTGTCACAATTCGAGTACAGGGAAGTCGTATGTGCATGTGCGGACAACGTGCAATGTGCGGTGGACGGGAATGAAACGACAATGTTCCATAGCGGGAGCGGGGACGTAAACGATGGTACATACAATGCGAGTTTGGTGTGCTGCAGGGTGAAGTTACCGGATGGTGGTTGTACGATTAAGGGGTTCGAATGTTCTTTAGTACTGGTGGAGCCTATGAGAAGATCAGAGATTGTGAAGTAGGAAGAAGGTCGATGCTGGTGTGTCGAGTGATAGTGGGTCCGATTAGGAGTTAGATTATTTCCGAGTCGAAGTCCGACGGCTTCAATTAGTGGGGGTAAGAATAGTGAATTAATTGTTTTTTATTCAAGAGTTGTTTTACCTTGTTTCTTAATCATCCTTAGACTATATGAACTAACTGATTAGACAATTGGTAACAAGTTTTGGTGTGTGTTTTTTGTCTTTTCTTTGTGTTGGTTTAAGGATTTTGAACAGATAACTATGTTTTCCCACTCAGGCGCTTCTACATCCAGAACAGTTCTAAACTTCTAGTTTAATGTCTTACAGCCGTATGTTTTCAATCTTTGAACATATTTTATGATTATTTTTTCTAAATGGAAAAGTCTAATTGAACACAAAATAGAACGAAGAAATCTTAGGTAGTGTTTGATATAATTTTACACGAAAAAGTCTAATGAATCAGATTCGAAGAAAACTGCATCTTTTGAATTTTTTTTGGCAAAAAAGGATTATATGAGGTTTCAAAATTTTCTTTGTAGCTTTTGTCATGGTAAGTTTATTGTTGTTTTTCATTGATATTAATGATCTGTGATCTTCATCTATTAACTATCAAATTAAGTCTATATATTTTTTATGGTTTGATTGGTACTATATAAATTGATAACTATATTTTTGGTTTGATCATCAACAAAAGTTTACATAAAGGGACTACATAAAGTTTGAGGATGGTCTTAACGAACTCTTTAGTCATTATTACAGCAAAGACATGAATGTTGAGATGTCTTCTACAACTAACTTTTGAAGGGGTAGACAATTATGAAACAAATATATACATGATTACCATTTTAACATTATAAACATATTGTATTTCATAATGTATGTTATTTATACTTCTTGATTTGAAAACAACATTAGATTGACTTTGTACGTTAGCTTACATGTATGTAACAAACTTCACATGCAATTTGATTTACAACATACATCTATAATTAATGCTTTCTTTAAATGTTGTTTGTATGTTGTTTTTACCGCAGTTTACATTTTTGCTGAGCTAAAAAGCTAGTAACAGTCGATTCCCAAAACAAAATAATTTTTCAAAATGAATAAAAAAGCACAAGAGTGTTTTTTAATTATGTCGTGATGATGGTAGAAATGTATAAAAAATATGGTGACGATATGACTCAATAAAAATTTAGTGATGTCATAGTGATGATTGTTCCTAATAAACAGAAGGTGCCGCTATGGCATCATTAAAATTCAACGATGCCATAATGACGTCATTTTGTAGTACATAGTAGCTATTGCATTGGTGTCATTAAATTTAACGATGCCACAACGATGCCCCTGATGTGATGCTTTAGTGATGCAGAACAATTTGATGATGCCCATTTTTCTGTTGAGCATTTAATGTCATTATGGTGTCACTAATAAATTTAGCGATGTCGCAATGACTCTATATACGCGATAGAAAATCACAGATTTGTAGTAGTGAAACCACCTGGCCCGCTTGAGTTCGAACAACCTCCGACTTTACCTAGGAATCGACCAGATTCCCGCGTCACCCCTAGGCTACGTACACCCTAGCATTGCGAACCACCAACGGTGGTCTTCTAACACTTATGTGTGACACTCATTCCCTTCCCTCTAGCACATGTTGGTGCATTATATTTGTATGCTCGTGTTTGATCTTAAACCAGACCAATTGCATATTATTGGACCTATTGTTATCACTTATTAACTTGTGGTTGTTGCGTATTCTTGAGCCTATCTGAATTTGAATTGTTGTAGTTATCCATGTGTGTATTCGAGCTACCTTGACTTGTCGCTAATTGTAGTCACCATTCGTTAACCATGCAAAGTGAGTGTTTCGCTCACAACTAGTGTTCATATGCAAGTTAGTTAATATTTATATGCAAGTTAGTTAATATTCATATGCAAGTTCCTCGATAATTACATGAAATGTTAGTTGTTAATTACATGAAATGATAATGTTAATTTATATAAAATAATAATCAACTGAAATAATTAGTGATTGATTAATGCAATTATTTATGATTGCAAACCCATGTCATGGTTGTTGTATGTTTGTTATTTAAATTGTTCATTTAGTTGACATCATCCCTGCAATAATGTTTTGAAATTTAAATCAGGACATGGGTTGAAATGATATATACTCAACTTAGTGCAAGAGTAAAAAATTAAGTAATAAACACTAATGATCGCTGAGTTATTTTCCAAAATTTTATAATAGTGATTTGATTTGAAAAATAATAATTTTGAGAATTAATTTAAAATTTTAAGTTTAAATTAAGATTTAGTTCAAAGGTTTAAACTTGAACTCATGGATCAAAAATTTAATATAAATCAATATAGTATATTTAATATAGTAGATTAAGAACTTTGGATTAAAATTGTTGTCATATCAATATAGTAGATTTAATATAAATCAATTTAGTTAATGAAATATAATTTAGAACTAAAAATAATATACAAGAAAAAGAAAACAACGATAGTGGAAAGTGAAAATGGAGACTAGGGTTTACTTCCGTTGCCGCCTACTTCTCGTCCATTTCTTCCTTCCGCCTCTCTTCTATACCCTACCGTAGCCCTAAATCCCTTAGCTTTCTCAATGCCTGCTTTTTTGTTGTCATCTCACCATCGTAACCCATCGCTCTAACTTCGTAGATCTAAAACACGAAACAACTCAATAACTGATTTCTCTGGCTTCGATGATTCATCAATGGATGAATATATTTCCTATCCAATTAACTTCTTGGTCTTCTTAAAACCGAGCCTTATACGAGACAGTTACAGTGGTGAGGTTCGATTGTTTCATCGACCGTTTTGTTTTTCTATTTTGGTTGGTGTACACTATGTTATTTTTTTGTGGTTATCTGCATCTTTCTTTGTAAATTGTATTTTTTGAGTTGGTATTGGTTTTTTTTGGTTCTGTCATTTTTGGTTTAGTTGTGTGAATAAGGTAGCCAGTGTGTGTTTGTTGGTGGTGAGTGTAGTTTGCATGTGCGTTGTGCCATTGCTACTTCTCTCGGCGATTGCTTACAATGGAGAGTCTAGTTTGGTGCACAGTATTCTTTTTAATGCTCCATGTGCTAAGCCATGGTAATGTATCTTTTCAAGTCATGTTATGTCGTGGATGCGAGCAATGCTCTTTAGAAAATGGATATAGCTATATAACAAACCATTAAACCACATAGCTAGTTGAAAATCCATTTTCTAAAGAGCATTGCTATATGTTTTCTTGAATGCAATTTATCTTTGATTTATGCTTGTTTGTGTCAGCCGGTTGGTTTGTAATTTTCTCCTTGCATGGGGCTTTGTGATTGAGTTAGTAGTGTAGACAAATTGTCTACATCCTGTCTAGTAAGTAGTTTAGCTTATTAGTGGTCGGATGACTCAAAAAACCGAAAGTAATAATTAGGCGTTCTGACTAACTCTTGTAACTTGTTGTATTTATTATTTGTTATAATAAAAAGTGTTAAATCACTAAAAATTGGCCATTTTTGCTAAAAGTTTATTTAATATAAAGGTTTAATTTAAGGGTGCGTTTTTTAGAGGTCCCTATTAAGTTTCAAAATATAAAAAAAAACCCGGTCATAAACTTATTGTAAATTTAGTCCCTATATTTCGAAAATTCATAAAAAAAATATAAAAAAATTATAAAAAATCACGATAATTCGTATTTAAATTAAACATGTACTCGCCCAAAAATTCAGATCATAATAAAATCAAAACATGCATCAAAATCAAAAAAATACAGAAAACAACGAAAAATGCAGTAATTTGCATCAAATCATGCACATATTTGGAATACTTGCATTCATCTGTGCAAGTATTTCTCTGTTATATTTTTACATGCAATACTTGCATACATGTGTGCAAGTATTTAAAATAGTTGCATACATGTATGCAAGTTTCTGCACACATTTTATTTTCACATGTAAATACTTGCATACATGTGTGCAAGTATTTCAAATAGTTGCACACATGTATGCAAGTTTCTACATACATTTTCAACTAAAACAGCTTCAGAAATACTTGCATACATGTATGCAACTATTGGCAAAAGTTGCATACATGTATGCAACTATTTGCAAGTTTAAATTCACACCACATCCCTGTAATGTTTTCTCTGTAAACCCGCCCCCTATTTTAGCTGCCGCCTGGAATCTTCCGCCTGCCACTTTCCATACCTCCGCCTCTTTCGTTTTCTGTCCAAATTTTCAGGCGCTATCACTTAAAAAAAAAAAAAAAAAAAAAATTCTAAAATCTATAAATATTCTCGGAAGTCCACAGAAATTAAAAAAAAAAAGTTGCATAAATGTATGCAACTTTTACGAATAGTTGCATACATTTATGCAACTATTCGAATACACATGCATATATTTATGCACGCCTGTTTGAAAAATTGCATACATGTATGCAGTTTTTCTATATAACTGCATACATGTGTGCATATATGTCAAAATATATGCAAACGTGAATAAGTTGCACGTAGGTATGCAGTTTTTAAATAAATGCATCAGCAGATGCATGTTTTAACAATATGTGCATACATGTATGCATTTATACTGCAGTTTTGACGCAGATTTGAAATAAATGCATACATGTATGCAACTAATCGATTTATATGCATGTTTTGATGCAATTTACTGCATTTCGTTGATTTTCTGTATTTCATGATTTTGACGTTGTTTTTAATGTTTTTTGGATCTGATTTTTTTCACGATTAATTGTTTTAATTAAATACGAATTTACATGGTTTTTTAATATATTTTTTGTATTTTTTTGATGAATTTTCAAAAAATAGGGACTAAATTTACAATAAGTTTATGACCGGGGGTGAGCCTAATTAAGTTTCATTTTAGGGATGTGTGCCTAATATTCACTTAATTTAATCCATAGATTATATTAGATTAGATTGATTAATTAATTTGATTTGATTTAATGTAGACATTAAATTATTATAACGATTTAATTTAAACTTTAATGGTTTAATTGGTTTGTCAACTAAACATAAGCAAAGATTATGAATTTGGAATTATTAATTTTATTTGATATTCGATTTGAAGGTAATATTATGAAATTGCAAAGAATTTGATTTAAATGATAAACTTAAAAACTTAAATTTAATGTTAATTTTTTTTTTAATATAATATAATATAACATACCAAAAGGGAGAATCAAGCCATTCTCCAACGGCTCACAAAAACGCTTTCTGAATAACAGAAACCGTACACACACAAACGAAAGAAAAACCGATCTACACCAATAGCTAAAATAAAGAAAAACAAAAGGAGAATAGGTCCAAACAAATCCTCGGCAGCAGCGGATGAAACAACAACATGAAGAAGGAGAGACCACAGTGTCATCATCTCCATAATCTGCGAATGAGAAACAAAGAGCAAGAGGAGCGAGCATGCCTCCTAGAAAGCCAGTAGACCAAGGCTGCGCAAACCCCAGCGTCCTCCTCAGAACAAAGACAACCCAAAAACTGCGAGCTTCCTCAGCTCCAACGATAGTGGAACCCCAAGAACCCGCCGTGACTGGTCTTCCAAAGCTTCATCAGAACCTGCTCCAGCGTCCTAAGAAATAAGGACCCACCAAGCTACAAGCAGACCAAACCTCTGACCTAAAAAACTGCATCTGCACAACTAGCAAACAACATAAGTCCTGGGGGGGGGGGGGTTGGGAGCAAAGATCATAAAAAACTAACACAAAAAAGGAAAGATAGAAAATAAGAGCTTTAGAAACCGAAAAAAAAAACAAGAGACAAAAACAGAGGCAGCAACCCAAAATCAACCTACTCCAACCCTCAGACTGGTCGCTACCGGTAAAATATCAAAGGTAACGACCAGTCTCCTGGAGCGGGCACCTAAGACACCTCTGAAAGGACGACCACGGAAGGCAAGAAACACATCGTTCCTAACCTTCCGGATAATGGAAGGAGGATACATCGCTACCTCGTCAAAAACTGCCTTATTTCTGGAGCACCAGATGTGCCAGCAGATAAGGCAAGGAATCAGACGCAGTAGGATAGATCGAAAAGATTTACTAGAGTTTCCAACCCCCCAGAAACTCAGCAAACCTTCCAACGAGATGGCATTACGTCGACAACCCATTAGGTTCCCAAAGTAATTCCAGACAGCTCTGGCACAAGCACCAGCTATTAACAAATGAAAGGAGGACTCAGAGTGTCCAGTGCTGCAACACCTGCATCTAGACACGAGCGGGAGGCCGATACGCTGTAGGTTCTCATCTATTGGTAAACCATCATGCAATGTTTTCCATATAAACAGAGAAACCTTAGGCGGAATACGGGCATTCCAGATAAAGCTGAAAACCAGGAGGCGAGGACTAGGCGTCCGCACAGTTTCCCATGCTGACCTGAGAGTGAAAGGACTGCCATCCCAAATGGTGCCATTCCCATGGGCATCCGTTAAAGCCTTCACAGATTGCATACGTTTCCACGTCTCACTAGCGTAGGACGGGATACCTGTGTAATTCGTGCCCGCAAGCCTATGGTACTTAGCATGGAGAAACGTCGCCCAAAGGGAGTTGTCTGCTCCAAACCGCGCCCAAAGCTTGCAAGCAAAGGCCAAACAGATGTCCTTAGGATTGCGAAGGCCAAGACCTCCCTCATATTTAGGACGACAAATGGTATTCCAAGAAATCCAGTGATGACGAGTGGCGTTGTCCTTGTTTCCCCAAAAAAAGGAAGAGGCCAAAGAACGAAAGGAGCGAAAGAAGGCAGCAGTGGGAGTCATAGCAGCAAAGATATGAGATCCCATGGAGTCAAGGACTGACTTAAGGAGAACTAGTCTGCCTGCCTGAGAAATGAGGGAAGCATTCCACCGAATAATCTTTCCCCTAACTTTGTCAGTTATGGGATCGAAAATGGCGTTGAGCTTCCTACCTCTATAAAGCTCAATACCAAGATAAGGAAGCGGGAGGGAGGAAGCCTTAAAGCCAGTGGCAGACTCGATCCAAGAGGATCTAATCAAGGACAGGTCTTTTGCTGGCACAAAGCAGCTTTTGGAGACGTTAACGAATTGCCCCGAACAATTCTCGTATTGCCTGATGAGACCAAGAAGACAACAGATAGAACGACGAGAACCATTTGTGAAAATGATTATGTCATCAGCGAAAGATAAAGAGGAGATGATAGGGCAACCCCGCGGGATACCGAACCTGTGAATCTGCCCTGCTATCGTTAGGGAGTGGAGCCCCCGAACAAAAGACTCGGCAGCAATGACGAAAAGGGAAGGGGATAGGGGGTCTCCCTACCGAAGGCCTCTACCGGACCTGAAATATCCCGTAGCCGAGCCATTAATGAGAACGGAAAACCAACAGTTGGAGATAAGTCTCCAGACAACATCGATAAGGGGTTCCGGGAAGCCGAAAGCCCTAAGAACCTTGATGATGAAGAACCACGACATGCGGTCGTAAGCCTTAGCCATGTCAAGCTTGACGACCACATTAGAGCCGCGAACCTTCTTGTCAATCTGGGAAATTAGCTCCTGGGCTAAAAGGACGTTATCAGTGATGAGGCGCCCTTTTACGAACCCAGCCTGCGATGAAGAAATAAGGCGCTCAAGAAAAGGTGCTATCCTAGAGGTTAGGACCTTAGAAATGACCTTGTTAGAGAAGTTACATAAGCTGATGGTCTGAAATCAGAACAAGAGCTAGGATGATCACATTTAGGGATGAGAACCAGGTTGGTGGAAGACCAGCTAGCGGGGAGGTCTTCACCAGAGAAGAAGGACTGAATGGCGAGGCAAAAGTCCGATTGAATGATAGGCCACACACTCCTATAAAAAACCCCGTTGAAACCATCTGGCCCACTCGCACTATCCTTACTTAAAGCAAATACGCAAGCACGTATTTCTTTCAAGGAAGGGGGTGCGGCTAGGTCAGAGTCGTCCGACGGAAGGATCACTCTAGGAATGAAAGCAAGGAGAGATGGGTCAGCCGCCGAGACCGAGGGAACGGAGAGGAAAGATTGGAAGTGGGAGAGAATAGTATCTTTGACTTCACCAAGAGTGGAAGCCCAAGAAAGGTCTGGACGAAGAATCTGGTTGATGGTGAGAAGGCTATTCTTCTTACGAATAGTCGAGTGAAAGAACGTGGAGTTCGTATCTCCTTCCACAATCCACTTAATTCTAGCTTTCTGACGGAGGTGGTCGAGTTCGATACGAAGTTCAGAGGAGAAAGCGAGTTGGGCCAACGCCCAAGCCTCCTTGTTGGCAGCATTAGGCTCCTCATCGAAAGACGCTTCTGCTAGGATAAGACTTTCTTCAGCCGCTCTGACACGGTCGAAAATATTCTTGAAAACCAGCAGATTCCACGCCTTAAGACATGCCTTAATCCGCTTCAGCTTACGGGAGAAAGCAACACAGGGGGCACCACTAACCGGAGTAACCCAGGAGTCTGCAACGACACCCAGGAAGGAATGATGAGAACGCCACATACTTTGGAACCTAAAGGAGGAAGGGCCAGAAAGGGAATGGGGTGAACAGCTAAGAACCATAGGGGCATGGTCCGAAAAGGTACGATGCAGATGGGAGATAGAAAAAGAGAAAGGTAGACAGAACCATCACTCAGAGGCAAAAATTCTGTCTAGCCTTGAAAGGATCCGATTTGGGCCTTCTTGGTTATTACACCAAGTGAAAGCCGAACCAACAAACGACACTTCCGAAAGCCCCGATCTAACGATGAAAGCGTTGAAATCCGCCACCGCCAAACGGTTCACGGCATTTCCGCCACGCTTTTCTGCTTGACTGGCAACAACATTAAAGTCGCCAGCAAGAACGGATGCTGAAAAGCCCAAGGCAGACAAAGAAAGAATATCTGCCCACAGGGATAACCTCTCAATCCGATCGCACTTAGCGTAGACCGTCGAGAAGAGGAAGGACGACGAAAGAGAGGGGAACGAACAAGCCACCGATAAAAGTTGGTCCGAATCGAAAACCGGATGAACGACGACACCTTTGGACCAGATGATCCAAATCTTGTCGGAAACATTAGCCAAGGCACCACCAAAGCCCAGCGAGATGACCGAAGAGGTGATCACGTCTGGTCCCACGAGAGGCTCCAGGAGCGCGATCAGACAGATAGAATGCTTACGAACAATGCGCTTAAGCCTAGCTAATGACGCATCATTCCCTATACCTTTAGCGTTCCAGAAAAGAAAATTCGCCATGAAGAGCGAAAACCAAAAGAACAAAAGACAGAGGAAGCAGACGGCTAAGGACGCGCGACCTACCAAGCTCAAATAAATTAAATTGTTAAACTGAATTAATTTAAGTTGGCAATTGGAAATGGATATGTGGTTCAAATTGGATTATGGAATATGGAATAATTAAGTGGATTTTGAAACTAAAGTTGAATTCAAATGGTTTATTAATAAATAAACTCTTTTACTCCAAATTTTTGTACAAAATTATTCTTAAGTTATGTACTATTTTATTTAAACTGATGTTTAATTTACTATTTATTTTCATACTATTATTTATATTTTATAACTAATTTAATTAAACCATCATATATTTATATTTTATAACTATTTAATTAAATTATTTTATGTTACATTTAACTATTTATATTTTAGAACTATTTCAATTAAGCTATGTTACATGTATTTTATAACTATTTTAATTGATCCATCATATATTAAACTTAACTTTGTTAATTAAACTATTATATGTTAAATTCACATATTGTATTGCTATAATTAGTATTGATTAAAAGTCTCTTTTGCAATCCGAGAAATTAAAATCTAAAATTGCTTGGATATAAACATTTTGCGAGATAAAATAATGACTTAGAAATCTAGTTCAAATTTGAAGATTTGATAATGAACCGTCTTGTGAATACATGAGTTCGAACCTGAAATTGAATCCAATATTGAATTGATTTGGAAAAATGATAATGAAATCAACATTTGAACTGAACCACTTTATGACATGAATATGATGTCTACTTAGATCTGAGAATTTCACTTATTGAATCACCTGTACATTTCACTTGAGTTGATTTACTTGTATAAGAATGTAAGTCCAGACTCGAGTGTTTTGTTTACTTTACTCTCAGGTTAGGTCGAGTATTTTAGTATATCAAAGACACCTATTTCTGAAGACGAAGACGGAATTGAAGACCTATTTACTACCACTATTCTATAGCATTGGTTTATTTTCCCTTTTATATTTGAATTCTAATTTTGTTGTAAAATAGATTCATGATCAGTTAATGTATTTTATTTTATTTATTATATTTTCTCCTTCAGCTGCGAAATTTGGTATTTGTTCTTTCATTTCTAGTACTTTAGAACAAACCCACCGATAATCTATGTTTTTAAATGGTTTGAATCGGACTTGTTTGGTTTATTGTGGATTTAAATCATCAAAAAGGTGGATCCACTCTAATTGTGTCTACCCTCTCAATTTAACTTCTAGGCCTAAAATTTATCTCTATCAGTTGCTTGTTGTAGCATTCAGATCTAGAATTTTGGAGCTGCTTGTTATTGCGACTGAAAGCTTACCGCTTTTTACTCATTTCTGCTTGGAACCTATGTACTAATTAATCTATATTTTTGCCCTTATTCGAGTTGACACTGAAAGCCAACCTCGTTATTGATTCTTGTGGGTGAAGCTTGTTCACATCGGTTCTACGTTAAAGATTTCAATTAAGTTCGACGTAGCAGCTGCTTTTTTGGATTAATACACATTGCGAAATCTAAATAAAGACCGCTATTTTTGGATAATTAATGAAGCCAGATCTGTTGCTTCCTGAGGTGGATGAAGTTGATTGGCATGTAGAGGTGGATATGGAGAGGTGTTCGGCAACGGGATATTGCATAAGCTGGTGAGCCTATGTGATTGCGATATCAGCTTGAGATTCATGAGGGGATAGAATGAAGTTGGTAATATTGAGAGTGTTTAACTAGCTACTGGTGTTATATGAATGCAATTTCAATGTTGTGGGGAGGTTGAAGATGTTGAAGTGTGGATGGTATAAATGTTGAAAGTAGTGATTTATAAATGATACTTGCAGTGATGGTGATATGTTTTGGGATATAGATGGTGTTAGATGAAATAATTAAAAATGGCAATGTGTAGAACGTCGCTTATTAAGTTGGACATTTGTGGAGTGCTAAGAAGACTGTTTGAAGTGGAAGTGAAACGACCTGCTATTTTGGACCATTCAAGTCGATAATGAAACCGACTCAAATCGTTCAAAGCAGCAGATTGTTATTGCTATGAGGTTTAGTAGGAATCAAATCAAAGAATCATAGACATTAAATAATACAACATCTCATGGTGGAAAAAAATAATACAAGATATCAGAGTTTACACAAACCAATACGACGAAAGCATAAATACATATGATTTCTAATACATGATGAAATAACAAAATAGAAAGATATATAGACGAGTGTTTAGTAAGCCTTTAGCTAAAAAAGGTTGTAACACCCCACATTTTTAATTAAATAATAAAATAAAATTTGAAAAGATTTAAGAATATGGTCAAGGAATTAGTGTCATTGCGTACGTGGCAATTTTCTGATTAATTTAGACCTATAGTTTGCAGGAAACAGATTTAACATGAAAAAAAGATCTTTAAAATAAAATATTATTACAAATATGAAAAGAAGGTATAAGAAAAGAACAATGACCAACATTATTTTCAGTCTTGTTAACAAAAGCCTATGTAGCTTGGTTGTAAAGGCATGTCTATCCCAAGTGAGTGGCGCAAGTTCGAATCCTGCGGGCATCACATTTTTATTTTAGAGGGACGACTAAAATAATATATATTCTAGGTGTAAAATATGTATAAGTGCACATATAAGGAGAACTATAAATAACGGTGAGTATTAAAAATATATGTATACATGCATATGTAAATATATGTGTATGTGTGTATAAGCATATATGCATATGAGAGAGAAATCCAACGTAAACCTGCAATCAATGAAAATAGGTAAGAAATAAATGATGGCATAACGCTATTTGAATTTTGAAAAAAGAAATAAAAGTTTCGCGTATATAAATATGCACAATATTGAATGTTGAGAAAAAAAGTACAAGTTAAGGGAAGAATATAGTTAATGCATAATAAATGAAAAATGGACAAGAAACAAACTACCTTTGAAATTATAGTGCATTAAAAAGGAATAAAACAAAGCGTCATTAATTGCATCGATTAACGGACAAGAATCTGGAAGGTTACATGAGTGCATATGCAAATACATTTGAAAATTGAAATTATATGTGTATTATAACGGAAATTTATAATTAAGATAAATTATAATAGAAAGATTATAAATCAGCTAGGTTATATTAGGAAGAGAATTAATGTTACTGATCAACCTTTAAAAATTAGAAACCACAACAAAGCAGAAATCTCACCGGGACCCAAGATGGGTCGACCCAAGATGGTTCGACCCAAGTTGGCATGGGTCGACCCAAGATGGTGTGGGTCGACATATGGGTCGACATACACCCAAATTTGTTTTTATATATGTTGTAGTTTTCTGATATAAACGGATCGTATTTTATTTGAGTAAATTTAATGGTTCAGGCTTTCTTGTACACATATAAATAGACTAAAAGGGCCTAGCTCTAAACTCATATTTTATGAGATGCCGCCTAGGCTCTTCCATTCTTTTCTTCCTCCAAATCTTTTCAGAAAATTAGAATATTAGCTCTGGAAAATTCTGATTCAATATTTGAAGATAACAGAATGTAAATCTACAAATAGGTGTATCGAATTTTAATCAACGCGAGGTAATTTCTTGAATCTGGTTTATTTAGGTTTCTCTTCTCTTTTCCTTAAGCATTAGATTCGTGAATCCGTTGTTGTTTTAATAATAGATTCAGTTAGGGATGCCACAGTACAACAAATCTGGATCAGATTCATGGATTGGAAAGTTGTTTAGTGAGTGGATTCAAATTATACCCTTTTAAATAATAGTATATTTACCGTTTACATTCCCCGTCATTCTTAACATGTTAAATAATTATAAATTGTGACAATTGTGGTGTAAGTTAATTTCAGTTATGTAACAACCCGGAAATGCGAGCCAATTTAAAATTTTTATTTTGGCAATTTTATTGAACTTGGAATATTTAAAATGAATTATTTTAAATAATAGCGACGAGAAATTTATTTTGAATAGAATTCGAACGTATATATTTATATAGATTGTTGTTAGAATATAAATATTTTATTTTAAATTATAAAAGGAATTGAAAATGGTGCGGTAGTTCGATAATTCGATTTCAAATTTCAAATGAATGTACCGAGTTCAAAATAAACCGAATTTTAGTGAAACCAAAAATACTTGAATCTAATTGAGAATATCTTTCCAACGAATCAGAAAAATCAAAATTTCATAGCGGGGATCAAAAGATACGTCCAGTTGAAAATTCAGAATAGTTGCTATGGAATTCTGGCCCTTAAAATGGAAATTTTGCAAACGACCTCGAATTTCGACGAAACCACTTTTGTTGGATCCGTGATGTCATGTTATTGCTAGATTCCAAAATTCATAATTTTTCGATTCAATATGTGAGCGTGGCAAAGGAAAATGGGTTTGACCAGTTTCAGTTGATTTTAATCGACTGGAAAATGGCCATTTTTCAAACGATCTCGGAATTTGACGAAATAAGTTTTGTTAGGACCGTATCGTCAATACGAAGCTAGAAATAATTTTTCTGGAATTTTTCGAGCTAGTATGTGACCCTGGTAATTTGAAATGTACGTTTAAAATTTAGTATAATGATTTAAATGTAAATTCATCGAAAACCTATCGAAACAGCCGAATTGGCTTACAAAACATACCCCATCGTGTTCAGAATTGGGGTAATTAGCTAGGAACGACAGTCGGTGGGCTCAATTTTGAGTTCGAATTTTAAAATAACCTTTTTGAAAATAAAATAAAATAAAATAGGCCAAAGCCCTATCCTTTCACTAACCTGGTCAACGCCCTCCTCCCTCCTTCACTTTCTCGTTCAACGCAGAAATAAAGATAAAGAAAAAAATACGATCGCCTCCATCGCCCGATCCTCCACCAACGCCCTCCCTTCATTCAGCCGCTCCGCCCTCTCCTCCCCCATCGTGCCTCTCTCCTCCTCCAATTAGAAGCTACCTTGCCCCCCTCGAACCCTAGAGCGCCCCCCTGAAAACCCGCTCATTCCCTTCTAACCTAGGCCGCCGCACCCAACCCCCTGCCGGAACTGCGAGCGCCGCCATCACCCCCTCCTTCCTGAAGCCGACGAACCCTCCTTCGACCGATCAAGGTGATTTTTATTTTATTAAATTAGTTTCTAATTCAATTTCAGTTATAGAAAATCAGTTTTAATGTATAGAAAAACATTTTTATAAAGTAGGAATTTTTATTTAAGAAAAATTGTGATTTTTAAAACAATAAAGATGTAATTTTTATATAGTATCAATAATAAAGATGTGATATTTATATAGTATAAATAATAAAAATATGATTTTTAGATAATGGAAAACATAAAAATATTATCTTTATATAGTAGAGATTATAAAAATACGATCTTTATATGTGTTGTAGTGAATTAACAATATAAAGAAGTGTTTTTGTTTAAAATATAAGTTGAGATTTTAATATAGATAAAAATTCGATCTTTGTATATGAAGTAGAAATATAATTTTCATATAGAATGAAGCGTTGAAAAATATATATGAAATAACGTGATAAAGATACGATTTTGGATATGAATAAAAATATGATTTTTATTCATGTAGAGTAATAAAAATGTAATTTTTATTAGAAGGTGTGTGATATAAAAATATAATTTTATTATATTAGTGGCAAGATAAAAATAGAATTTTTATCTATATAGTGGCGGTATAAAAATATAATTTTTATCTATATAGTAGTAGTATAAAAATGTGATTTTTATATACATAGCAATAATATAAAAATGTGATCTTTATATATGTAGTGGCTACGGGCAACGAAAATGACAAAAGGCGAGAACGGCGAAGATTTCTACATAAGAAGAGTCGAGGCGTTTGGTTTAGCTAATCGGTGAGAACTCCTCACTTTTATTTTTATTTCTAGTTTGAAATATATACTAGGATGCAGACGGTGTTTAGTAGCACCCGATACCCATCGTCCACAGACCATGGACGGCTTGTATGCTTGTTTGTTTGATTTTGATGTGTAGTTGATTTTGTGATGTGATGTGAAATGAAATAAAATATTTTATAGTAGAAAATATTTTATAGTTAATAATAGAATTTTTAACGTGTATATGAAATGAAATAAAAATAAACAAATCGGACAATTTGTTTATATACACACATTTGACTAATATTGATTGGGACGATAGATTTTACACATCGCCCAACTGCACAAATAAAATATGTGTTTGATTGTTTGAAACCCCACACGGGTATTGGGATGATATTTGACGTACACTAATCCCGATTGTTTAGTTGTATGTCGATCGATTGATTGACAGACTGTTATAAGCGTTGAATATTTATATTTGATGCTTATACAGTGTAGAATGCACTTTGGATGATGGTTGATTATTCATCGTTGTTATTGTATTCATGTGTTGTAGAAAATCCATATAACTAACATTATATGGTAATTGATTGGGCCTCATTCCACTTTTGAAAAAGAAATATTTGAATAGAAATATTTGAAAAAGAAATATTTGAAATAGAATATTTGAAAATAGAAATATATGAAGACGTGTTGATTAGATTTACGTCATTTTGACGAGAACGATATTTATATCGATTTTATAATGAACATCGAAAGTGATTTCAAAATTTGATATTTTGAATAGAAATGAATTCGAATTGAAATTGAATAGAATTGAAATTGAATAGAAATGAATTCGAATTGAAATTGAATAGAATTGAAATTAAATAGAAATGAATTCGAATTGAAATTGAATAGAAATGAATTCGAATTGAAATTGAATTGAATTGAAAACGAACTGAAATTGAATTCAAAATCGATTTGAATTGAAATCAATTTGAAATGAATTTAAAACGAATTTGTAAGGGAAAATTCAATTTTGATTTGAATTTGAAAAAGAAGTTGAAATCATTTTGAAAATGAATTTAAAATGATTTATTAAATACGTTTTAAAAGGGAATCGACGAAGTATATATTATATATATTATATATATAATATAATGGCCTGAATAGAACGCGTCGCGCCGTAGCAGTTCGCGAATTTTGACCATTGACTTCGAACGGATATTACGGGAGATCCGACCGTCGGATTCTCCTGAAACCAGAACCGTTGAGTTCGTATCGAAAAGAGCTTTCCAATGAATATTAGAAATTAGAAATCTAACGGTTGGATTTGGAATTATGTCCAAATCAAATTTGGAAAAGGTCGTTATAAGTGCAGTTCGATGGACGTTAATGGAAATCGAATGTACGGGCCTTGATAAAATTATTAAAAATAGTAATAATTTGTGTAAGATCATAAGAAATGATTTGGGAAGAATTGGGATGAAAACTCCATATTTGAAAAGATAAAAATAGCTTTTTATCGAAATGAACTAGTTTTGAACTAGACTTATAATTCTATTTATTTTTAAATAAATAAATTGGATTTGAAATGGTTTTGAAAATAACCAGAATTTCCAATAATTATATTGGAATGGATTTGAATCGAAATTGTCTTCGGAATATTTCGATATCGGATTTCGTGATGATACAGATATTGTTATGGGAATTTGAAAGATATATATATATATATGTATATATATATATATATCGTTGTTTCCAATACGATATTTGTTGGTCGTAGAATTTGATATTGAATATAAGCTGGTATATTTTCTATTCAGAGCCTTGTATTTGATATCAAATGTGATTTGGGTTTGTCGTGAATGGTGTCTTTATTAACACTGTTCTTGAACGCAGTTGAGAAAAGATTAAATCTTTTTCTTTAGATTTAATGAAGTGTACCAATTAAATAATATTTAATTGGAATTGAATTGGTATTGATTTTTGGGTTTATCGTGAACAGTGTTTTAAATAACACTTGTTCTTTAACCCGATAATTAATGGAACGTGATTTTGGGTTGTCGTGAACGGTATCTTCAATAATACTGTTCTTAGACCTAAAGGAGTTAAGAAAGTCAGAAACTAACTGGAGATTAGTTAAGTTGAATGGTTTCAGAGGTATTGATCTGATGTTGGTTTCGGCCTTCGGGGTTAATACTTAGGGAATTGCTCACTTGCTATTTTACGGTTAGTGACTGATTGAAATGTGATGTGATTTTGGGGTTTATCGTGAATCTTGTTTTAAAGGACACTGATTCTTTAACCCAGTTAAAGATTAAAACTAAGTGGAGTTTTAATGAATCTTTAATTAGATTGAAAAGATCGAGAATGGAGTATCACTAGTTTTGCTCTAGGCGATAGTTAAATCTTTAATTAGATTTGAACGTCAAATGGTAATTGAATTTACCGATAACACTGTGGTGTTAGATATGAAGTATTACCAGTTTTACTTCATGGGATGAATAGGTTGGGATTGGGAAATTAAAACAAATGATTACTTCGGTAAGGTTCGTTAATCCCGACTAGTTTGGATAAACCAAAATTTGGTTTGAATTGAATTTCAAAGGATGATTAAAGAATAAATTTAAAGGAATTTATCTTTGATAAAATTAATGGGAATCTTTCCCTAAGAATGTGAAATTTAGAAACTAAATGTAGGTTAGCTAAGCAGAACGCTTTCCTGGGTATTGATCTGATGTTGGTTTCGGCCATCGGGGTTAATGTTTGGGGAATTATTCTCTTGTTAATTTACGGTTAGTGACTGATGAATTGGAATGAGGCGTATGTTGTGTTTGTGTAACACATGTTTATTATATACGCGAGTTATTCAAAAAGACCGGGTTTATCCCATTTTGAATAACTAATACGACGATAAGTCGAAGATGAGACGGTGGTCGAAGACTGGAGGACTTCACGTCATTTGGGTGGTTACTGATGATCTTGATTGGGTTGTACACCCAAGAGGAGAGAATCAGTTAGTGGTCGTCCAGACGTACTTGGAGATCGATGGATATGCGGGGTATTAGGTGCCTCCGGTTTCGTTCAGACCCAGAACGGACTTATAAATGGACTGTGTGTCTAACATCGGATTTCATTCTGTGTGACCGATATCGGTTGCATAGAGTGGTTTGCCTGTGTGGCATGCTAAGATGCAAATGATCAAGGCTTCTGTTGAAAAGCAGAGTCTTGTGGTTGATGATCAAAGCACGGCCTTTGTGGCGTAGCTTTGTGTAGCTGTAACAACCCACATTCTACGCATCTAGGATCGTAGAATATTTATTTCTTTTTCTAGGTAAGTCGTATGGTCGTGTACTTTTGGGAAACGACTAGTGGGGTCATTTCCCATGTTCATGATTTTTGCCAATTTTTAAATGACCGTTTTGCCCCTAGTTGATCTTGTTTCGTCCATAACTTTTGACTGGAAAGGAATTTTGACCTGAAACCACTTCCATTAGCTCCGGATGATGGTTTCTCTTTCCGTAGAGTGGTCATAATAGCCAAACGGACTTACCGTTTGGGAGATATGACTAAATTAAGGTTTAAAGGGTTATTTTCAGCTAATTGGGCTTAACCGGGTAATTAGCAGCTAGGCCCAAAGGGGGATTTCGGGATTAGTGGTACTTAGGGGCTGCTAGGGTTATGATTTCGGTTTTTACTTCATTTTCCAGCCGCCTAAGACATTCCTTCAAGTATAGCCATGGCCTCCACCTTCTAATTTCACTCCAAACCACCTCTAATCACTTTCTAATCAAAGATTAAGCAAAACTACATCAAACAAAAGGGGATTAGCACCAAATCAGAGAGAGAGTTGCTGGAACACATAGAGATTGGATCTATATCAGAGGAGTTTCAGTTCTGAAAGTTTAATTGTGCCAAAGGTGAGTGATTTGCTTAGTTTTTTTTTTTTACTAATTACGGCTAATTAGGGTAATTAGCGAAGATTAGCGAAATTATGGCTCGGAAAAATCTAGAAAAATTCCCAAAATTCTAAAACATCATTTTATGCCTCTGATATGAATTTGGGTTAATTTGGACTAATTTTGTTAATCCCGGAATTTAGGGGATTAAGGGGTGATTAGTGTTAATTAGCGAAATTAAGCGTGATAAAATTCTGGAAAAATATTCAGAAATTCATAAATATTGTTTTAGACCTCTGTTAGAAAATTTGGCTAATTTGGTTAAGTTTTACTAATCCTCTCATTAGTTGTTCTTAAACATGCTTAAGGGGAAAATATGGATTTTTGGGTATGTTTGATCCGTTTTAACCTATCATATTGTTGTTTTGGTGTTTGTGGTTGATTATGCATGTTTCTATGACTGTATGAAATGCTTTGTGATTGATTTCAATAGTTAGAATGGTCGAAAACGTCGTCGAATGGCGTAAACACTTGCTGGAACAGTCTCAGAAAACAGTGCAGGGTTCGGATCGGATCGGACATAGGGCTCGGATCGGATATGTTGAACTGAGCAAGGAATCCGATCGGATTGGAACCCAACACTTGGGGGAAAATGGCAAAAAGGAAGGCCACGCTAGCTGAACTGGGATCGGATCGGATCGAGGAGGACGAATCGGATCGAGGAGGACGGATCGGAGTGAAGGCATGAGGATGGATCGGATAGGAGCATGTGAAGGACGAGGGCACGGATCGGAACGGAGGCACGAGCTGGAGGGGAGATGACACCCGACCCGACCCGAGGTAAAGCACCCGAACCGAACCGATGGAGGACAACCGACCCGAACCGCACTAGGAGAAGACTCGACCCGAACCGCACTAGGAGAAGACCCGACCCGAACCGCACCAGGAGAAGACCCGACCCGAACAGATGAAGGACACTCGACCCGAACCGATGGCTTGAGAAGGAACCCGACCCGACCCAGTATTGACCAATAACCCGAGATGCAAAGGTAGTCCAATATGGGAAGTTAGAGCTCAGGATCCAGTTGGGAACCAATGAGTTCACTTCATGGTTGGGCTTTGCTGCGGGACGTGTGCAAAGGGGTTGTCGGTATTCATAACTTAGGTTCACCACTGAGAGATAGATAGTGGGCTTGTAGTGATAGTTACACGGGATTGGATTCCATCATGGCCCAAAGTATTAAGTGACCAAAGTAGTGGATATCGTATGCTTTACGCACTGAGTGAGGGTTGTGAGGATGATTGCTATGCTTGATTGTTTGACACCACTATGACAAGCACACCCCCACCCCCGTATCTCTTACACGGTATGTTAGTGGCACCTTAGAGTATTGTATGGTATATAGTGCTAACTCTTTGGTTGCAGGTCCAGGTTCAGGTATGGTTTAGTATACCTGTTATTATTCTGTTTAGATGCTTATCGCTCATACCAGACTTTATGTCTGACCCAGAGTTTTATGTCTCTTCTTATTACTATGGGTGCTCACACGAGCAGACTAGAGACAGGTTAGGTGGATGCACGGGTAGCTGTACTAGAGACGAGCAGGAGGCTTCCACGTATGATAATTATGTATTATCTCCCTATGTTATCGATGGTCACTGCTTGGGCATTAGTAGTGTACCTTTTTCCTTTCTTTTGTTTAGAGACAGTATTTTTGAAGTTGTAATAAAGATGTTGGATCATAAGCTGTATTTTGGATTTCCGCTGCCATGTTAGACATGATTTAGTTTCTCAGCTTATGCACTGTCTCGCCTGTTTTATGTCAAAGTTATGTGATTATTATATTTTATTCCATGCGCTGTGAGACATTCTACAGGTTCTGTGTTAGTTCTTCACCTTCTTTCTTTCCTTTCGACGACCGTTCCGTGCTAGTTAGACATGTGTACAGCGCACTTTCGGAGGAAATGTCGGCTAGTATAGGGCGGGTCGTTACAGTAGCGTTGATTCGCGAGCCTCACACCCCGGTAGTGGACCAGAAACGGGAGAGGACCTCAGGGAGGACATGCGTTTCTTTCTAGCTAGAAGTGGCGTCAGTGGTTTTACATGTCCTGACGAGTTTGACTTATGTGGTTGTTGCTGTTGCGAGGCGCCTCGGATATATCAGTGACTATGTGAAGCCGATGGAGTCATTCGTTGGCTCATTTACGCCCCAAAGGGCGGGGAAACGTAGTGTTCAGGAATTTTAATCCACATCGGTGGACCAGCCCAGTCGCTCCAAGGGTCGATGCGCTCTAACCCCGAGGCATGGGCTAGACAGTCTCGAAGACGGTGAGGACGATCCCTGGCCTCGGTTCGTAGATGGAAATCTAACTTCCAATACGTGACGTTTCGATTTTAGTTGTAATCCTATATATGGCGACATAGTGGGATGGGGTGCTTATGCCGTCTATGATTGATATTTATGATTGTATATAAAATCAGAAACTAACTGGAAACGAGCTAAGATGGGTGGTTTCCTGGGTATTAGTCTGATGTTGGTTTCGGCCTTCGGGGTTAATACTTAGGGAATCGTTCTCTTACTAATTTACAGTTGGAGTCTGATTAAGAATCAAAAGATGAAATTTAACATATCAAGCATTCTTGGCTATTATAAGTTAAAAACCCTATCCTCCGGCTTGTGTTGCATTGTGTGATGGGAATTGGGTCTTATAATAGCTTCATTTTTCGTTATTTAGCATTGCGCTGTTGTATTATGCATTGGTGTTCTTGGGAGGAAACCCGTTCCGCGTTAGCGGCGTCCCTTTATTTACCTAACTGTTTTAGTTCTCACACCAGTCCCATGACTGACCTGGAGTTTATTGTTTTAACCTAAACTCTGGGTGCCCTTATTTTGACATGGGCAGCTAGTAGTTTTGGTTTTGCAGATTTATATTCACAGGATCCTGGTTTATAGCTGGAATGATATCCGGAAAGCTTTGTATCCGTATATCTCCTTCAGTTGTGTATTGTATTATTTTCCGCTGCTATGTATTTAAATGTAATTTAAATCTCTGATATTTCTGTGTAATATTCATTTATACTCTGTATATTCTTGTATTCTAATGGTATTGTTGTAATATACAATGAAATGTTCATCCGTCTGCGTTCTTCTGTGTGTTGTTCTCGAAGTATCCGCTCTTTCCTTCACGGGGAAGTTACATGTCCTTACAATTGGTATCAGAGCTTTGGTTTACAAAGCTCAGAGAACAAGACACATTTGAACCATACGAAAGAATTCATCAGATATTGGATTAGTAATATCCAACGAGAATGACTCGTTAGAGATAGGATCAGTAGTATCCTAGAACGAGTGTGAAGAGTGTTGTTTTGAAAGATAAAATTTAAAACAATTTTTGTTTTTAAAATTTAAATCAACTATTCGTATTTGAATATTTATTTATATTGATTTAGACAATCCAGTATATATAGATTTTGCGTATACGTCTGATCCGCGTGTATTTGAAGTTTTAATATACTGGATAGATATGGAATTACACTCTAGTCGTCCGGGGACAATCCTGGTGATGTCCGACATCATCAGTATTTGTGTTCGAGTTTCGAAGGTGTGATATCTATATATTTCCATCGACTGGTGTGAGAACCAAAACTAGATAGGTTTATTGTTGTGATTTGGCTCCAAAAACATGAATTTTGACTATATATCAAGGTTATGAATTTGAAATGATAATCAACTAATTGATTGATGGTTGTGTTGTTTGATTATGGCTTGATTAATTAAAATTTTAAACATTTAGCCAAATTGACCAAAAAGTGAATTGTATTGAAATTTGGTCGCATTAGCTGGCATATACATGTACTTACATTGAACAGGTCATAGCAAAGAGGCTAGAGCAGAAGAATAAAATTGTATGCCCGACAAATAGGTACATGTTTACCATAATTTACTGTTTTGTTTGGGTGATGATGATTTTATGAGCCGATTGACTTTTTCTTTTTCTTTTTGAGATCAGAGGGCCTGTATGTCAATTTCGGGATTTTCCCGGTGCTCCCGGTGCAGGGGAGGTTATGGCGAAATTTTTCGAAAATTTAGGGTGTTAGCCAAATTTTTGAAAAATTTGAAAAGTTCTTAGAAACTGAAGAGTTGAAGAACTTAAGCCGTAGTCAAAATAATGAAAGTTGAGTTGATTAGTTAAACAACATTCGGCTTCGTTGCTTTTCGGGGACGAAAAGTTTTAAGTGGGGGAGATTGTAACAACCCGGAAATGCGAGCCAATTTAAAATTTTTATTTTGGCAATTTTAGTGAATTTGGAATATTTAAAATGAATTATTTTAAATAATAGTGACGAGAAATTTATTTTGAATAGAATTGAACGTATATATTTATATAGATTGTCGTTAGAATATAGATATTTTATTTTAAATTATAAAAGGAATTGAAAATGGCACGGTAGTTCGATAATTCGATTTCAAATTTCAAATGAATGTACTGGGTTCAAAATAAACCGGATTTTAGTGAAACTAAAAATATTTGAATCTAATTGAGAATATCTTTCCAACGAATCAGAAAAATCAAAATTTCATAGCGGGGATCAAAAGATACGTCCAGTTGAAAATTCAGAATAGTCGCTATGGAATTCTGGCCCTTAAAAATGGAAATTTTGCAAACGACCTTGGATTTCGACGAAACCACTTTTATTGGATCCGTGATGTCAAGTTATTGATATATTCCAAAATTCGTAATTTTTCGATTCAATATGTGAGCGTGGCAAAGGAAAACGCGTTTGACCAGTTTTAGTTGATTTTAATCGACTGGAAAATGGCCATTTTCCAAACGATCTCGAAATTTGACGAAATTAGTTTTGTTAGGACCGTATCGTCAATACGAAGCTAGAAATAATTTTTCTGGAATTTTTTGAGCTAGTATGCGACCCCGGTAATTTGAAATGTACGCTTAAAATTAAGTATAACGATTTAAATGTAAATTCATTGGAAACCTATCGAAACAGCTGAATTGGCTTACAAAACATATCCCATCGTGTTCGGAATGGGGGTAATTAGCTAGGAAAGATAGTCGGTCGGCTCAATTTTGAGTTCGAATTTTAAAATAACCTTTTTGAAAATAAAATAATAAAATAAAATGGGCCAAAGCCCTATCCTTTCTCTAACCTGGTCAACGCCCTCCTCCCTCTTCACTTTCTCGTTCAACGCAGAAATAAAGATAAAGAAAAAAAAATACGATCGCCTCCATCGCCCGATCCTCCACCAACGCCCTCCCTTCGTTCAGCCGCTCCGCCCTCTCCTCCCCCATCGTGCCTCTCTCCTCCACCATCGTGCCTCTCTCCTCCTCCAATTAGAAGCTGCCGTGCCCCCCTCGAACCCTAGCGCGCCCCCCTGAAAACCCGCTCATTCCCTTCTACCCTTGGCCGACTCACCCAATCCCCTACCGGACCGCCATCACCCCCTCCTTCCTGAAGCCGACGAACCCTCCTTCGACCGATCAAGGTGATTTTTATTTTATTAAATTAGTTTCTAATTCAATTTCAGTTATAGAAAATCAGTTTTAATGTATAGAAAAACATTTTTATAAAGTAGGAATTTTTATTTAAGAAAAATTGTGATTTTTAAAACAATAAAGATGTAATTTTTATATAGTATCAATAATAAAGATGTGATATTTATATAGTATAAACGATAAAAATATGATTTTTAGATAATGGAGAATATAAAAATATTATCTTTATATAGTAGAGATTATAAAAACACGATCTTTATATGTGTTGTAGTGAATTAACAATATAAAGAAGTGTTTTTGTTTAAAATATAAGTTGAGATTTTTATATAGATAAACATTCGATCTTTGTATATGAAGTAGAAATATAATTTTCATATAGAATGAATCGTTGAAAAATATATATGAAATAACGTGATAAAGATACGATTTTGGATATGAATAAAAATATGATTTTTATTCATGTAGAGTAATAAAAATGTAATTTTTATTAGAAGGTTTGTGATATAAAAATATAATTTTATTATATTAGTGGCAAGATAAAAATAGAATTTTTATCTATATAGTGGCGGTATATAAATAGAATTTTTATCTATATAGTAGTAGTATAAAAATGTGATTTTATATACATAGCAACAATATAAAAATGTGATCTTTATATATGTAGTGGCTACGGGCAACGAAAATGACAAAAGGCGAGAACGGCGAAGATTTCTACATAAGAAGAGTTGAGGCGTTTGGTTTAGCTAATCGGTGAGAACTCCTCACTTTTATTTTTATTTCTAGTTTGAAATATATACTAGGATGCAGACGGTGTTTAGTAGCACCCGACACCCGTCGTCCACAGACCATGGACAGCTTGTATGCTTGTTTGTTTGATTTTGATGTGTAGTTGATTTTGTGATGTGATGTGAAATGAAATAAAATATTTTATGGTAGAAAATATTTTATAGTTAAAAATAGAATTATTAACGTGTATATGAAATGAAATAAAAATAAACAAATCAGACGATTTGTTTATATACACACATTTGACTGATATTGATTGGGACGATAAATTTTACACATCGCCCAACTGCACAAATAAAATATGTGTTTGATTGTTTGAAACCCCACACGGGTATTGGGATGATATTTGACGTACACTAATCCCGATTGTTTAGTTGTATGTCGATCGATTGATTGACAAACTGTTATAGGCGTTGAATATTTATATTTGATGTATATACAGTGTAGAATGCACTTTGGATGATGGTTGATTATTCATCGTTGTTATTGTATACATGTGTTGTAGAAAATCCATATAATTAACATTATATGGTAATTGATTGGGCCTCATTCCACTTTTGAAAAAGAAATATTTGAATAGAAATATTTGAAAAAGAAATATTTGAAATAGAATATTTGAAAATAGAAATATATGAAGCCGTGTTGATTAGATTTACGCCATTTCGACGAGAATGATATTTATATCGATTTTATTCATTTTATAATGAACATCGAAAGTGATTTCAAAATCTGATATTTTGAATAGAAATGAATTCGAATTGAAATTGAATAGAATTGAAATTGAATAGAAATGAATTCGAATTGAAATTGAATAGAATTGAAATTGAATAGAAATGAATTCGAATTGAAATTGAATAGAATTGAAATTGAATAGAAATGAATTCGAATTGAAATTGAATTTAATTGAAAACGAACTGAAATTGAATTCAAAATCGACTTGAATTGAAATCAATTTGAAATGAATTTAAAACGAATTTGTAAGGGAAAATTCAATTTTGATTTGAATTTGAAAAAGAAGTTGAAATCGTTTTGAAAACGAATTTAAAACGATTTATTAAATACGTTTTAAAAGGGAATCGACGAAGTATATATTATATAAATAATATAATGCCTGAATAGAACGCGCCGCGCCGCGGCAGTTCGCGAATTTCAGCCATTGACTTCGAACGGATATTACGGGAGATCCGACTGTCGGATTCTCCTGAAACCGGAACCGTTGGGTTCGTATCGAAAAGTGCTTTCCAATGAATATTAGAAATTAGAAGTCTAACGGTTGGATTTGGAATTATGTCCAAATCAAATTTGGAAAAGGTCGCTATAAGTGCAGTTCGATGGCCGTTGATGGAAATCGACTGTACGGGCCTTAATAAAATTATTAAAAATAGTAATAATTTGTATAAAATCATAAGAAATGATTTGGGAAGAATTGGGATGAAAAAACTCCATTTTTGAAAAGATAAAAATAGATTTTTATCGAAATGAACTAGTTTTGAACTAGAATTATAATTCTATTTATTTTTAAATAAATAAACTGGATTTGAAATGGTTTTGAAAATAACCAGAATTTCCAATAATTATATTGGAATGGATTTGAATCGAAATTGTCTTCGGAATATTTCGATGTTGGATTTCGTGATGATATAGATATTGTTATGGGAATTTGAAAGATATATATATATATATATATATCGTTATTTCCAATACGATATTTGTTGGTCGTAGAATTTGATATTGAATATAAGCCAGTATATTTTCTATTCAGAGCCTTGTATTTAATATCAAATGTGATTTGGGTTTGTCGTGAATGGTGCCTTTATTAACACTGTTCTTGAACCCAGTTGAGAAAAGATTAAATCTTTTTATTTAGATTTAATGAATTGTACCAATTAAATAATATTTAATTGGAATTGAATTGGTATTGATTTTTGGGTTTATCGTGAACAGTGTTTTAAATAACACTTGTTCTTTAACCCGATAATTAATGGAACATGATTTTGGGTTGTCGTGAACGGTATCTTCAATAATACTGTTCTTAGACCTAAAGGAGTTAAGAAAATCAGAAACTAACTGGAGATTAGTTAAGTTGAATGGTTTCAGAGGTATTGATCTGATGTTGGTTTCGGCCTTCGGGGTTAATACTTAGGGAATTGCTCACTTGCTATTTTACGGTTAGGGACTGATTGAAATGTGATGTGATTTTGGGGTTTATCGTGAACCGTGTTTCAAAGGACACTGATTCTTTAACCCAGTTAAAGATTAAAACAAAGTGGAGTTTTAATGAATATTTAATTAGATTGAAAAGATCGAGAATGGAGTATCACCAGTTTTGCTCCAGGCGATAGTTAAATCTTTAATTAGATTTGAATGTGAAATGGTAATTGAATTTACCGATAACACCGTGATGTTAGATATGAAGTATTTCCAGTTTTACTTCATGGGATGAATAGGTTGGGATTGGGAAATTAAAACAAATGATTACTTCGGTAAGGTTCGTTTATCCCGACTAGTTTGGATAAACCAATGAATTGATTTTCAAAGGATGATTAAAGAATAAATTTAAAGGAATTTATCTTTGATAAAATTAATGGGAATCTTTCCCTAAGAATGTGAAATTTAGAAACTAACTGTAGGTTAGCTAAGAAGAACGGTTCCCTGGGTATTGATCTGATGTTGGTTTCGGCCTTCGGGGTTAATGTTTGGGGAATTATTCTCTTGTTAATGTACGGTTAGTGACTGAAGAATTGGAATGAGGCGTATGTTGTGTTTGTGTAACATATGTTTATTATATATGCGAGTTATTCAGAAAGACCGGGTTTATCCCATTCTGAATAATTGATACGACGATAAGTCGAAGATGAAGACGGTGGTCGAAGACAGGAGGTCTTCACGTCGTTTGGGTGGTTACTGATGATCTTGATTGGGCTGTACACCCAAAAGGAGAGAATCAGTTAGTGGTCGTCCAGACGTACTTGGAGATCGATGGATATGCGGGGTACTAGGTGCCTCCGGTTTCGTTCAGACCCAGAACGGACTTGTAAATGGACTATGTGTCTAACATCGGATTTCATTCTGTGTGATTGATATCGGTTGCATAGAGTGGGTTGCCTGTGTGGCATGCTAAGATGCAAATGATCAAGGCTTCTGTTGAAAAGTAGAGTCTTGTGGTTGATGATCAAAGCACAGCCTTTGTGGCGTAGCTTTGTGTGTAGCGTTGATTCGCGAGCCTCACACCCGGTAGTGGACCAGAAACGGGAGAGGACCTCAGGGAGGAAATGCGTTTCTTTCTAGCTAGAAATGGCGTCAGTGGTTTTACAGGCCCTGACGAGTTTGACTTATGTGGTTGTTGCTGTTACGAGGCGCCTCGGATATATCGGTGACTATGTGAAGCCGATGGAGTCATTCATTGGCTCATTTACGCCCCATAGGGAGGGGAAACGTAGTGTTCAGGAATTTTAATCCACATCGGTGGACCGGCCCTGTCGCTCCAAGGGTCGATGCGCTCTGACCCTGAGGCTCGGGCTAGACAGTCTCGAAGACGGTGAGGACGATCCCTGGCCTCGGTTCACAGATGGAAATCCAACTTCCAATACGTGACGTTTCGATTTTAGTTGTAATCCTATATATGGCGACATAGTGGGATGGGGCGCTTATGCCGTCTATGATTGATATTTATGATTGTATATAAAATCAAAAACTAACTGGAAACGAGCTAAGATGGGTGGTTTCTTGGGTATTAGTCTGATGTTGGTTTCGGCCTTCGGGGTTAATACTTAGGGAATCGTTCTCTTACTAATTTACAGTTGGAGTCTGATTAAGAATCAAAAGATGAAATTTAACGTATCAAGCATTCTTGGCTATTATAAGGTAAAAACCCTATCCTTCGGCTTGCGTTGCATTGTGTGATGGGAACTGGGTCTTATAATAGCTTCATTTTTCTTTATTTAGCATTGCGCTGTTGTTTTATGCATTGGTGTTCTTGGGAAGAAACTCGTTCCGCGTTAGCGGCGTGGTCCCTTGATTTACCTAACTTTAAAATAAAGATTAATAACCGTTTTAGTTCTCACACCAGTCCCATGACTGACCTGGAGTTTATTGTTTTAACCTAAACTCTGGGTGCCCTCATTTTGACACGGGCAATTAGTAGTTTTGGTTTTGCAGATTTATATTCACAGGATCCTGGTTTACAGCTGGAATGATATCCGGAAAGCTTTGTATCCGTATATCTCCTTCATTTGTGTATTGTATTATTTTCCGCTGCTATGTATTTAAATGTAATTTAAATCTCTGATATTTCTTTGTAATATTCATTTATACTATGTATATTCTTGTATTCTGATGGTATTGTTGTAATATACAATGAAATGTTCTTCCGTCTGCGTTCTTCTGTGTGTTGTTCTCGAAGTATCTGCTCTTTCCTTCACGGGGAAGTTACGGGTCCTTACAAGTTATGTTAAGAATATCACTGTTGTATAGATGTATTACATGAATCCGTTAATTGGATTAAAATCACTATAATACTAGAATTGTGGAATTCACAATAAAAGTGAATATGTTAAAGAATAGTTAATGACAAATTGAATATTGTAAATCAAGTTACAGTGGAATTGGAAATAATAGAAAAAGAATAGATATGCCTAATTTGCATGTAAAATTTACAGTAACTTGGAAATCGTAGACAACCGCACTGAGACACGAGATTAAGTTCAACTTGTGGTAGAATCCTGCCCGAAACCCCCTAACAAATCCAACATCAACAAGTGGTCAACTTAATGTGAGGTTTGGTGCCTAATCATATATTAAAAATATATGTGTACAACAGGCAATAAATAAATAAATAAATTAGTAATGTCTTTTGGGGTACACCAAAATAGATATTTTGGGGAATAATAAAACAAGGATACTTCATTGTCCATTAAATTCTTAGGGAAATATGATCGTTAGGTTCATAAGTGAAATTAATAGTAATCAATAGAAATAAATGGTACATGGGAAAATATACAAGTCGGTAAAGAAATGGAAATTACAACAGTAAAAGTTTGGTTAAAAAGGGAAAATGTGATGAATGGGGAATATAACCTATTATAATTAATTATATAAATGAGAATGCAATATAATAGGTAGGCTTGTCCTAGGGGCAAGTGGAAATTATGACGTGGGTTATAATAAATAAAAAGGGAACTAATTGATAAACTTTAGTTAGGAGAACTAAGTTAATAAGTAAAAACAATAGGTTATGATGATAGTGTAAGAACTACGATCAAATAAGGAAGAATGAGGTAAACTTATGGAATAAAATAAGTTGTACTTAATTATGTACGTTAGCATGTTAACAGAAAACATGTGGACTGGAAACATATATACTTAATTATGCATTAAGTAGAACACGTTATTGGAACTTGTAAACATGTACTTGACAATAAATTACATGATAACAAAAAGGGATTGTAGATTACTTTCTTTAATTATAGTCCGGGGTATATAGAAAACCATCGTTAAAGTAAGTGCAGTTAAAAGATTAGACATAAGTTTAATAACATGTTTGCGTGATGCGCTTGGACTAGTCCGCACAAACAAAGGTGAAGAACCCAACGGGGTAGATCATTGGGGTGTCTGGAGAAACGGAAGGAGCACGTCCACTTGATTACTCTACTCGACATGTGGCTTGATTTCTTGGTGGGACTAGAAGGAAGCATGCGACTTCCGACGGACGTGGTAGGGTATTCTGTGGTGGTCCTCTGTTGTTGTACACGCTCAGCATGTGCACATAGAGGTGGGGGTCTGCGCGATACCACCCAGTGGGTATACCTTGACTGCAACGGTAACTTGGCAGTCAGAAGGCTGTAGCGGTATGGAATTGGGGTGATTCAGCAGTTTGCCTTGCTCATGAAGGGAGGTTGGTCAGGACCAAATTAAGGATAGTGATCATCGGATACCTGTCATCGGCAGTCAGCGGGATGTAGAGAGACTAGAGCTAAACCAAGATACCATCTCTACACCATAAAAGGCCTTTCATAGCATTGAAAAAATGCTGCTATAGCCTTTAGTAGTGTTTCAGTAAACGTTGCGCTCGACATGCAACCAACAGTCTAAATGTTTTAGTTGCGTTGTAGTAAACGCTACCAAAAATGATCATATTGTAGCGTTTTTAAAACTCTACAAAAGGTTTTTTCGCAGCATCTTAAAAACGCAACCAAAGTTGTCTTTGTACTCATTTTTAATTTCCCGTAGCGTTTTTTCTACGCTACTAAAACTTACTGATTGACGTTCAACACATTTTAATCGCCGCTATTTACTGTTAATGGCTTGTATCAATTCCAACAATCACTTATATATAATACCCATATTAAAACCAATAACCAATCATATAATTATCATTTTCAAACAAGCATTGATAATCACCATATTCAAATAATTAAAAAAACACATTAACCACATAATCAAGTATAATACCCATAGTCATTTCAATAACAGTATTTGACAAAATAAACAAATCCACAACCACTTAAAAACAAGTCTACACAACTAATACGAAAAAAATATTATACTATATAATAGGTAAAGTCCGGTTCATGACTTAGTTACCAACAGTTCTTTGGTGTGACAGTTCTTCACTTTGAAAATGCAAATTACCTATGCACAAGTATAACAATCAACAGTTAAAAGTACATACAAGTCCTGAAAATTTACATACAAGTATAATTTACTATATACCAATTTCAAATGGACTGAGTTTCAAATGGTTCATCTCTCACTTTAACTTTACTACTTATATAATGACAGGGCCATTACTGATTATGAACGTGTAAAATTTATATATTTAAATTATAAAATGCACTTTTTATTGATGAAAGATTTTGTTTAAAGAAAATTGACTATTTTGTGTAACACACCCCACCTCCGTTAAGGTCACTCACAAAGGGAATGTCTTAACTTCGGTGGAGCGTTTAGGTAAAAGATGCATATAAATTACAAGACAGACAAATAAAGCAGCGGAAAATATAGTCATTTTATAAACAATGTGTTTCAGTCAAGCTTTTATAACAATTGTCTCAATCATACTTAAAAGTAATACATAGAATTTCTGTCTTGATTCAAAAACTTCCAAGTATGCAAGGAGCATAAAAATAACAATGATATTCCCAATAAAGCATGAACCAGCCATAGTAGTGGAAGAGAGAGTCCAAAGCAATACATCGACTATCTTCGAGCTTGGAAAGAAAAACTGAGCTAAGTGGTAATATTTCCTCCCTGTGAACCTGGGGGAGGTGGAAACGGAAGAAAAGAAGCGAAACAAACTAGGTCAGACATAAGTCTGGTAAGTCCAGTGACTTTCAGCATGTAAATAGGCAAAAGCATCATGACATGAATAAACTGAATATAAGACAATACTGTGATAACAAGGATAACAAGATAACATACGATTAGTATAAATATGATAAGGAAAGATAAACTGAATGCACTTCTACTCTTTCTCTACTTCGCTACTATCCTGTTATTCTGATTTCTACATCTCTGCACCACCTAACTAATGTCCCAACTAGTAATCTGTATGAAATGATCATATGATAATGTGATTCCATTCCCCACAATTGTGGTAGCCTTCAGGTGTACATCTAGTACGAGGATCTTACCTCAATTAGCCTAATTTCCATGAAGATGTTAAGTGTACCCTTACTACCCTATCGATCGGCTCCGTACTTGTATTAATGTTCCATGTGTCTGTGTTAATTGGCCCTCTCTTGCGTGTAGATACCCTGTGTTGGCCCGACCATAAGGTGTATCAATCCCTATGATAGCGACCCGACATGATTCAAGATGCACAGTGTATAACTACTGGTACACAGTGCCTGCTTTTTCCCACTCCGGAGTACGTGCATGCTCGTAATCCGTCGGACCTACTGACGTACCCCCTGCCGCTATTTTGATCGCTTATAATCAGCCCAGTAATCGTGCCCCACCCTGCCTAGTTTCAGGGTACCTTGATACATCTATATGGGTTACTACTGAAATGGGTCCCCGTTACTAGGGTTTCTTACCGGTTAAGTTTTGTGGGCCTATATACACGGATATTACCCACCAACCCGTTATGTACTTAACCCTCCCACCGATTCAAGCATATTTATTTAATGGTTAAGTTTTGTGGGCCTATATTTACTAATATTACCCACCAAGCCGATATGTACTTAACCCTCCCACACATTATGTCATATTGGTTAAGTGTTGTCCATTCATGTTAACTTAACCCACCTACTCATCATGTCATGTTGGTTAAGTGTTTCTTATTAACCCTTCTCACTCGTCATGTTGGATTGGTTAAGTGTTTCCTATTAACTTAACCCCGTTCATTCATCATGTTATATTGGTTAAGTATTTCCCATTAACTTAACCCCATTCATTCATCGAGTTACATTGGTTAAGTGTTTCTTATTAACTTAACCCCATGCGTTCATCATGCTGTATTGGTTAAGTGTCATCAACTAATTCAAGTTAACTTAACCCACCCACTTGTCGTGTTACATTGGATAAGTGTTGCCTTCTTGTGTTAACTTAACCCTTCCCATTCATCATGTTATATTGGTTAAGTGTTTCTCTCTTGTTTTAACTTAACCCTACCTATTCATCATGTCATATTGGTTAAGTGTTTCTTATTAACTTAACCCTTCTCATTCATCATGTTGAACTGGTTAACTTGACCCTGCTCACTTGTCTAATTAACATGTTATAACGGTTAAGTGTTCTAAATTTTCTTAACCCCACCTTCTTGTCTAATTAACATGTTATAACGGTTAAGTGTTCTAAATTCACTTAACCCCATCCTCTTGTCTAATTAACATGTTATAGCGGTTTAGTATTCTAAATTTACTTAACCCCATCTTCTTGTCTAATTAACATGTTATAACGGTTAAGTGTTGCCTTAGTTAACTTAACACTACCATTCTTTACATGTCTTGTTCATTAGCATTAATTGATTTATTAATGCACCAACCTCTCTTATTAGATCTATGTTGTTGCGGTTACTGGATTTGTCGGGCGGTTCCGGGAAGTTTTACACCACAACTCAATCTAACCTCGGGTTTTTCTTGGGCATGATGCACTAACTTCTCACATTAGATAGGCGTTGTTGCGGTTACTGGATGTGCCAGGCGGTTCCAGGCAGTTTTACATCGCAACTCAATCTAACCTCGGGTTAGGCATGTTTGTCTTTTAGCATATTTACCATACATGTCCAAGTCTAGATTTTATATGCTAATTATCCCAAATTCACAAAACTAGTCATGTTCCAATTCTCAAGTTATACCTCAACAAAGCTAATTACAAGTTATGCCCCACAAATTCAAATTCGAGTTATTACTCAACATAGGTTACACCCAATCTTCCTAAATTTGCAATAATAGTCATGTTGCACCGTACAAAATATTCTCCAAAAATAAACCCAATCATGATTCACAGTATAAACTATGTCAAATTATAGCCTTTAATTACAGTGCATGCCAATTACCCCAAAATCCCACTTTATGCGCGTTCAAATTTAACAGTTATCCCTATCTTACTATAGGTTTTCATACATCACTATACAAAATAATCTCCTTCTTCCAAGTCATAAACTATCATATATATACATATATATATATATATATATATATATATATATATATATGCCCCAATTTTAGGTTTTAAACCACAACATGTACTATGCCTTACATGTTTACAGTTCAATTTACGCTCAAACCCCAAGTCATATGTCCAATATATTTTATGCCTCAAATCTCAAGACATATGTTCGATACACTTTATGTTTTAAATACAACATGTGTTATATCCTCAAATCAGTTATGCGTAATTATACATAATTTAATACTTTTCCAAATTTTTAGCGCTGGCCATGTCCAAATCATATATTATGTCCAAATTTTTTTTCCAACGTACGATCATTTGTTATGAGATTTGGCTCAGGCTCGCAGTAGCCTGGCTATAAAAACAAAAAGGGAAGAAGGAAAGAAGAGACAAAGAATGGACATAATAATATCAATTAGATAGATCCAATGGATATAGAAAGATAGGTAGAAATAGGCATAATCTCAGATTCAGGCTTATTACAATGTCAGAATCACAATTAAATTTTATTTCTGAAAGTAACATGAACTTATAAATTACAGAACGGTCTTGAATTCTGGGATCTGATTTCGGAATTTGATTAGCTATTCCTTTGATGTAGACTTTGATTGTTAACTTGAAAACTCTAATTTGATTGATTAAGGTGGGGGCTAGGTCACTTTAGGTTTTAGCAGCATATAAACGCTTATGAATTCGTGTGTATAAAACAATAGGTTTAGGGGTCTTTTTATAGGTGTATAGGGAGATTTAGAGCCTTCAGATCAGTCTAGAAGTAATCAGAATCGTCCAGAGCAGAATACCACGTCACACAGCGAATCAGAGAGCGACACATGGCAAAACACGTCATTGGCCAGATCTAGGCCAACAGGGGTCGACTCCCCTGGGGGGGGGGGGGTCAACACCTATGTTGACACCCCTTTGGGGGGGTCGACACCTATGTCGACTCCCTTTGGGGGGGTCGACACCCTGAGCGGGAATTTTCCAGCTCAGCCTATTCTGCTTGAATTTCGAATTTTGAACTTGGTTTGAGATGTTTAATTATTATTTATATTTTCTGTTTAAACATGAAATCCTCTGAACTCCATAACTTCTTCATACGTAGTCCGATTCACGCAAACTCGGACTCTATCTCAAGCAGAATTCCGAGATGAACGCAATGGCATAACCCGTTTCCCTTAATTCTCACTTTTAAAATTAAGTATTCTATAATTTGTTACTTAAATATTCACATGAAATACGAGGTGTTACATTTTTTGTATGCAATTTCTTAAATTATATATCATCATTATATTTATTTATTTTTAGCACATTAGTAATCAATCGGATTGGAAAAAATTAATATTAATTTGGTTCATTTAAGCTTATTGATTCGTCGACCGTAGGCAGAGCGAATAATTATCAGATACTCGTCCATATCCACAGATGCGGATATCCGATATTCGAAAATAATTTCAAATGCGAATGCGGATATAACATTATCCGCCTCTCATCCATTGACAGTATTACTGAAGACCCATTTGTTATTTAAATCATAATTTGAACACATAAAGTGCTATGTAATAAAAATAAATCATAAACTTCGCTCAAACACTCTTTCACACTTCATATAACAGCACGTAATTACTTGTCATGCATGCATGACATAAGAGTGTGTTAAGCTTGATTCCTCAAATAAGACAGAAGCATATCATTATAAAGAAGTTCACAATATAAACCTGATTCAAGTGAACTCTTTCGGGAAATGCTCAACTCTTCTCATACATGTTTTCTTCTAGATATTTTTTCCATCTAACATCCAAAATTCAGAAAGGGCAAGAGATTATGGAGTAGGTATAGGAAAATAGATATATACGAAACCAATTGGTATGATGAACGGTACTCTGCTAAGTTTCTTAGGCGTTCCAATATATTAATCCGAGACATGACACTAATGTCAGTAGTCATACAGTATACCTTCCCATTCATCTTCTCCATTTTCTAAAGAATATTAAGCATACCCATACCCTTTTTATTTGTCTGTTTTCAATCACATACTACTTTTATTGAACAACAATACTTTCAGTTAAGAAAAACTGCATTATAAAGAAGAATTACGTCGGAATACCTTTAGTAATTGACCTATGCTAATTGAAAGCGTCTTTCAAAACAGGTTTTGTGTCATATGAATGACCTATACAGAAAAACAAAAGGACTTTGTATAGCTGTAAGAAAACATGACAATACATGGCAGTAATAATGAGGTTATACTTGATAATGAACTAGCTTATATGGAAAGAGTTGGATATTACGTAAAATAATAGCTATAACATGTCGTAAGACCATCTGTCAAGCTCCCTCTCACAACATTGAATTTCTTCATGTAAACATCCATCAACAAATTAATACTCTATGTCCACCAAGCAGAAATAAAATAGTGTACTATCACAAATAATTTTTAATGTTGACCATATGACTATAATTGACAAATTTGAACTAGAATGTCAAAAGTTTACAATTGTGAAAGAAAAATAAGAGACTTTTGCATTTTACACAAGCGATTCTATGATAATATCACTACTAGAAAGGCTTGATTTTGCGATGACCCAAGGCAACGGCTAGCGATGGCTAAAGAAGCGGCAGTCGCTAGCCGTTGAACGACCTTCATATAATAACCGATGTGCCTTTCTTCCCCAATTCATTTCATCATAACAAAAATAATAATTAAAACACACTCCATCGCCTTTCACTACAAATCCGATTTCCCTCACCTAATCTCCATTCTAAGCTACTCAAATTGTTCCGATATGTCTTCTAATCTCTATTTTATGTTTAATTAGGGTTAGTTTGCATGTTTATATGGGGTTGTTAATTGAATGTTTATGGATATGAAATTGGTTGTCTTATGAGATGCATATGATGTTGGTTTTGTTATAGATTGATTTGGGAATAATTGTAATTGATTAAGAGGTTGAAAACGTTGATTATCACATATGTACTTGATTTATGAGCATGAAAACGATGATTATCATGTATGTAATTGGGATTATATTGATTGTGTTGTAGGTTAATTGTGTTTTAGGATTATTTGAGAAAAAAATGAAGTAAATGTGATTGTTTACCAATAGTAACTTGATTATAATTACTGAAATGGTATAATGATGTCCCTCGCCTGCATGCACTGTTAATTATGTCACCATCGGATGCAAGAATATCCGGTCTAAACAAATTTAAAGAATGCATTTGTAATATACAAAAAAAAAATTGCTATAAAATTTAATAAAAAAATGTTAATTCAAAATGGTTCTTAATTTAGATATAGATTGTTAAGAATCTTGTTATATGTAACAAAAAATCATATTTATAACTTAACTCCTTAAATTTTAAATGAAATTAAATAATTAACTTAGAAGCTTAGTTTATCTTTTAAAAATTGAAATAAATTAACTAAAATTAACTTCATAATTTATACCTTAAACTAAAAGTAACTAAAACTAATTTATACTTCATAATTTTTCATTATCGTGTTATTTTACAAATTGAAAGTACTAAAAAATATTATATAGACGCTACGTAGTTAACGCGCGATGTTACGACCCGAACTTCCCCGGTAAGGAAAGCACGAATAGAATTGAGAACAAGCCACAAAAGAACGCAGACGGAAGAACATTTCATTGTATATTACAACAATTCCATCAGATTACAAGAATATACAGAGTATAAATAAATATTATACAACAGAAAAATATCAGAGATTACAATACATTACATAGCAGCGGAAAATAATACAAAACACAACTGAAGGAGATATGCGGATACAAAGCTTTCCGGATATCATTCCAGCTGTAAATCAGGATCCTGTGAATATAAATCTGCAAAACCAAAACTACTAGTTGTCCGTGTCGAAAATAAGGGCACCCAGAGTTTAGGTTAAAACAATAAACTCCAGGTCAGTCATGGGACTGGTGTGAGAACTAAAAACAATTATTAATCTTTATTTTAAAGTTCGGTAAATCAAGGGACCACGCCGTATGACACGGAACAGGTTTCCTCCCAAGAATACCAGTGCATAAAACAACAGCGCAATGCTAAATAAAGAAAAATGAAGCTATTATAAGACCCAGGTCCCATCACACAATGCAACACAAGCCGGAGGATAGGGTTTTACCTTATAATAGCCAGAGCATGCTTGATACGCTAAAACAAATCATTTGATACTATTATAAGTGTATAGTGTCAAAACAATTTCAATCATAAATATCAATCATAGACGGCATGGGTACCATATATCTTGTCGCCATACTAGGCTCTACAATCAAAACCGCAAATGTCACGTATTGGAAGTTGGGTTTCCATCTGTGAACTAAGGCAAAAGATAGTCCTCTACCGAATTCGAGACAATCTAGCCCATGTCTCAGGGACAGAACGCATCGACCCTTAGGAGCCACAGGGCCGGTCCACCGATGTGGATTAAAATGCCTGAACACTGCGTTTCCCCGCCCTTTGGGGCGTAAATGAGTCCAATACTCTATCGGTCCCGGATCGACCGATATAACCGAGGCGCCTCGCAACAACAACAACCACATAAGTCAAACTCGTCAGGGCATGTAAAACCACTGACACCACTTCTAGCTAGAAGGAAACGCATGCCCTCCCTGGATTCTTCTCCCGTTTTTGGTTCACAACCGGGGTGTGAGGCTCGCGAATCAACGCTACACAAAGCTCTACCACACAGGCAGTGCTTTGATCATCAACCACGAGATTTTGCTTTTCAACAGAAGCCTTGATCATACTGCCACTTAGGCATGCCACACAGGAAATTCACTCCATGTGTTTGATATCCATCAATATATAACCCCTGAGCTTGTACGTCTCAGATAAGGGCGTTAAGCAAGAGAATGAATTCTCCGCCGCCAAACAGATATATATATAATAGAAATCAATCACACAGACTGAAATCCAATGTCAGACACACAGTCCATTTACAAGTTCGTTCTGGGTCTGAACGAAACCGGAGGCACCTAGTACCCCGTATATCCATCGATCTCCAAGTACGCCTGGACGATCACTAACTGATTCCTTCCTCTTGGGTGTACGGCCCAATCAAGATCATCAGTAATCACCCAAACGACGTGAAGACCTCCGGTCTTCGACCACCGTCTTCATCCTCGACACCACGTCGAATCAGTTATTCAGAATGGGATAAACCCGGTCTTTCCGAATAACTCGCGTATATAATAAACAAGTGTTACAAAAACACAACATACGCCTCATTCCAATTCAGAATATTCTTTTATTCAAATATTCTTACACTTTGGGAAAGGTTCCCATTAATTTTATCAAAGATAAATTCTTTAAATTTATTCTTTAATCTTCTTTGAATATCAATTCAAACTAGTCGGGATTAGCGAACCACACCGAAGTAATTATTTATTTTATTTTCCAATCCCAACCTATTTATCCCATGAAGTAAAACTGGTAATACTTCATATCTAACACCACGGTGTTATCGGTAAATTCAATTACCATTTCACGTTCAAATCTAATTAAAGATTTAACTATCGCTTGGAGCAGAACTGGTGATACTCCATTCTTGATCTTTTCAATCTAATTAAAGATTCATTAAAACTCCACTTAGCTTTAATCTTTAACTGGGTTAAAGAATCAGTGTCATTTAAAACACGGTTCACGATAAGCCCAAAATCACATTCCATTAATTATCAGGTTAAAGAACAAGTGTTATTTAAAACACTGTTCACGATAAACCCAAAAATCAATACCAATTCAATTCCAGTTAAATATTACTTAATTGGTACACTTCATTAAATCTAAATAAAAAGATTTAATCTTTTTCTCAACTGGGCTTAAGAACAATGTTAATGAAGACACCATTCACGACAAACCTAAATCACATTTGATATTAAATACAAGACTCTGAATTGAAAATATATCGGCTTATATTCAACATCAAATTCTACGACCAACAAATATCATATTGGAAATAACGATATAAATATATCTTTCAAATTTCCATAACAATATCTGTATAATCACGAAATCCAACATTGAAATATTCCAAAGACCATTTCGATTCAAATCCATTCCAATTAAATTATAGGAAATTCTGGTTATATTTCAACACCATTTCAAATCCACTTTATTTATTTCAAAAATAAATGAATTATAATTCTAGTTCAAAACTAGTTCACTTCGATAAAGATCTATTTTTATCTTTTCAAATATGGAGTTTTCACCCCAATTCTTCACAAATCATTGCTTATGATTTTACACAAATTATTATTATTTTTAATAATTTTATCAAGGCCCATACAGTCGATTTCCGTCAACGGCCATCGAACTGCACTAACAACGACCTTTTCTAAATTTGATTTGGACATAATTCCAAATCCAACCATTAGATTTCTAATTTCTAATATTTGTTAGAAAGCTCTTTTCGATATGAACCCAACAGTTCCGGTTTTAGGAGAATCCAACGGTCGGATCTCCCGCAACGTCAATTCGAAGTCAATGGTCGAAATTCGCGAACTGCCGCAGCGCGGTGCTTTCTATTCCGGCCATTATATATATATATATAATATATTATATATATTTCATCGATTTCCTTTCAAAACATATTTTATAAATCGTTTTAAATTCGATTTCAAAATGGTTTCAACTTCTTATTCGATTTCAAATCAAAATTGAATTTTCCTTATAAATTCGTTTTAATTTCATTTCAAATTGATTTCAATTCAAATTGATTTTTAATTCAATTCGTTTTCAATTCAATTCAAATTCATTTCTATTCAATTTCAATTCGAATTCAATTCTATTCAATTTCAATTCTATTCAATTTCAATTCAAATTCAAATTCATTTTCAAAATATTCGATTTTGAAATCACTTTTCAATATTCATTATAAAAACGAATATAATCGATATACGTATCATTTACGTCAAAATGGCGTCAATCTAATCAACACGGCTTCATATATTTCTATATTCAAATATGCTATTTCAAATATTTCTTTTTCAAATATTTCTATTCAAATATTTTATTCAAATAGTTCTCTTCAAATATTCTATTTCAAAACTGGAATGAGGCTCAATCAATTACCATAGATTTTATTTCTATGGACTTCCATACAACATATGTATATATCAACAACGACAAATAATCAACCATCATCCAAAGTGCATTCTACACTGTATAAGCATCAAATATAAATATTCAACGCTTATAACAGTCTGTCAATCAATTGATCGACATACAACTAATTATTGGGATTAGTGTACGTCATATATCATCTCAATACTCATGTGGGGTTTCAAACAATCAAACACAGATTTTTATTTGTGCAGTTGGGCGATGTGTAAAATTTATCGTCCCAATCAATATCAGTCAAATGTGTATATAAACAAATCCTCCGATTCGTTTATTTTTATTTCATTTCATATACATGTTAAAAATTCTATTTTTAACTATAAAATATTTTCCACTATAAAATATTTATTTCAACTATATAAATATTTTATTTCATTTCACATCTCATCACACAATCAATTACACATCACAATCCAACAAACAAGCATACCAGTCGTCCATGGTCTGTGGATGACGAGTGTCGGGTGCTACTAAACACCGTCTGCATCCTAGTATATATTTTAACTAGAAAATTAAATTAAAAGTGAGAAGTTCTCACCAGCTAGCTAATCCAAACGCCTCGACTCTTCATATGTAGAAAATCTCCGTCGTTTCTTCTTTCGTCACTTTGGTCATCCGTATTCACTACCTATATAAAAATCAAATTTTTACCTCGCTATTCAATATATAAAAATCATATATTTACTTTGCTATTCAATATATAAAAATCGAATTTTTACTTCGCTATTCAATATATAAAAATCGTATCTTTACATTCTTTATCTTATAAAAATCATATTTTTAATATTTATACTATATAAAAATCTAATCTTTTTTAATATGCCACTAGTATAAAAATTATATTTTTAATCTTTCTATATTATAAAAGTTATATTTTTAACCTTGCTATATTATAAAAATTATATTTTTACCCTACCAAAGATTATATTTTTTTTCTATCATCCCATTTTTAAAATTCGAGCTTTCTAGTTTTTAAAAATCCCTCCTTTTCATGATAAAAATCAAATCTTCACAAGATAAAAATTGAAGCTTTATGTTGTGAAAAATCAAAGCTTTTCATACATTAAAAATCTTAGCTTTGTATAAAATAAAAATCTAACCTTTCTTTCAAAATAAAAATCAAACTTTTACCTCTATATTGCCTACAAAAGGAGACCCATATTTTTAATTATCTAAATAAGTAAGAATAAAATTAAAAACTCACCTTTTATTAAGGTTTCAGTGAATGGGAAGGCGTGGGGTCGGAGATGGACAGAGCGGAGGCGGCGCAGGGCGCTGGAGCGGGCGGCGGCTCTTCCTGGTGGTGGCGGGTTTCGCATTGGGAGGGGTGTTCGTGGGTTTAGGGTTCTGGGCGCGCGGTTCTTCGATGAAGGAGGGGGGGTTCGACGAGCTAGGGTGTGGCGGCTGCCACCATGGAGGCGTGGCGGACGGAGGACAAGGGTGGCGATTTAGGGTTTGCGCGCCTCCTTTTTTTTCTTTTTTTTCCTGTTCTGTCGATTAGAATGAAGGGGGGGCTAGCAGAGAGATAAAGGGCTTGGCGCAATATAATAATATATATTTTATTTAATTTTAAATTCGAAAAGTTGAGTTTTTAATTCGACCTCCAATCGAGGCCCAACGACTGTCGTTCCTAGCTAATTACCCCCGTTCCGAACACAATGGGATATGTCACATAGGCCAATTCGATCGTTACGGCCAGTTTTGATTTAAATTAAAATATAAATCTTTATATATTCAATTTAAATGCACATTTCAAATTACCGGGGCCACACACTAACTCGAAAAATTTCAGAAAAATATTTTCTAGCTTCGTATTGACGATACGGTCCTAATAAAACTAGTTTTGTTGAAATCCGAGGTCGTTTGCAAAATGGCTACTTTTAAGGGCCGGAATTCCATAACGACTATTCTGAATTTTCAACTGGACATATCTTTTGATTCCCGCTATGAAATTTCAATTTTTCAGATTCGTTGGAAAGGTACTCTCAATTAGATTCTAATATTTTTGGTTTTGCTAAAATCCGGTTTATTTTGCACTCGGTACATTCAATTGAAGTTTGAAATCTAATTGTCGAACTACCGCGCCATTTTCAATTCCTTTTATAATTCAAAATAAATATTTATATTATAACGATGATTCAAATAATTATATACGTTTGAATTCTATTCAAAATAAATTTTCCGTTGATTTTATTTAAAATAATCTATTTTAAATATTCAAAATTCATCGAAATTGCCAAATAAAAATTTTAAATTGGCTCAGAATTTCGGGTTATTACACGCGAGCGTAAGCGAAAAAAGGCGCAAGGAGCAACTAAGGGGATTTTTTGAAGTTTAAGGCACACCTATTAGCGAAGCGCAAAAAACAGCAGAAAAAAGCCTAAAGCGAAAAAAGCGCGCTTTTTCCATTTGAATTGTTTTTTCGTTTAAACTTAGGTTGAATGTTTTTTTGACTACTTATGTGAACCCCTTCGATAAATTTGGCCCCGTCCGACAAGTGTTGTATATGATCGTTATATGGATATTCGTTTTTACACAAAACGGAAATCTATATTCATTTGATACAATATTAGTTGGATTTGTCCTAGTATTGGACAAGTTACAAATATAATAATGTAAAGCATATTTTATAATTCATTTCAGTTTAAACGGCTAACAAAGTTTCGGTGGCACTTCCTTTTTGTTCCCTGTGTACACACATTTGTGTACGATACAGAGACCAAAGGGAAGTGCTGCCGAAATTTTGTAGAACCGTTAAACCTGAAATGATTTATAAAATATGCTTACGTTATTATATTTGCAATGGGAAGTAGGTAGATCGGCCGTCAAAGTAAAAAATAAATAAAAAAAACCGAAAACATGCAATAGTTATAAATGAAATTTTACAAGATTTCAATTAATATAAAGTGTTCGATCGAACTTTCTAACATATTTGTTGCAAATCAGAAAAATATTCGATTATTTTCGTGATCGTAGTTGGATGTATCAAACCCGAACCGATAAAAAAGTGTCGATAAAGGAACATTTTTGTAATGGAGTCCAAAAATTTATTAGATTCGCTAAATCTAATAATCGAAGTAACGAAGACGTTCGTTGTCCGTGTAGTAAGTGTAAACATTTGAAGCATTGGAAGCCGGATGTAGTAGAAGTACATATGTATAAATTTGGTTTTGTATCGAATTATTACTTATGGGATCGCATTGGAGAACTTGTTCAACCTACGTCTAACCCTGTAGTGGTAGAGGACGATAATACAATGATGAACGATAATACAATGATGAATCCAATAGAAAATATGGTGCAAGATGCAGCACAATCAATGTTTCCTAACATTGAGCAATGCGACGATGAGATTGGAAATGTTGAAGAACCAACGATGAAAGCAAATTTTTTGTATGATTTATTGAATTCTGCTAAGAGGCTGTTGTGGGAAGGGTGTACAAGTGGAACCTAATTGTCTGTAACCGCCGAATTCATCACTATGAAATCAAAATTCAATCTTATATAAGCTACATTTACAGTAGTTGTACAAACTGCAAAACGACATATGTCGCCCAATAATTTGATGTGCAATAGTCATTATAAAGTAAAAAAACTTATGTCTGCTTTTGGACTACCATATCATAAGATAGATAAATGTGCTAAAGGTTGCATGTTGTATTGGAAAGAAGACTCTCACCGTAGAAAATGCAAATTTTGCAACAAAGATAGATATAACCTAAGGAAAAAGAAAGGAAAAGAAGTTCCATATAAAAGAATGCATTATCTACCATAACTCCCAGACTTCAACGTCTATATGTATCTTCTGCTACAACGTGTTATATGCGATGACATAGCGTGAGAACATCAGAAGAAGGAACAATAATACATCCGTCTGATGGTGAAGTATGGAAACACTTTGATAAGACTTATCCTGAATTTGCTGTAGAGAGCCAGAATGTTAGGCTCGGTTTATGCACGGATGGATTTTCACCAGTTTCTCAATTTGGTAGTAAATATTCATTATGGCCTATCATTGTTACTCCTTATAACTTACCTCCATGGATGTGTATGAAAAATCTATATATGTTTTTGACAGTTGTCGTCCCTGGTCTCGATGATCCGACACAAGGAATTGATGTTTATCTACAACCGTTGGTTAAAGAGTTGAAAATACTGTGGCATGAAGGAGTCGAAACATATGACATTTCAAGAAAAAGAAATATTCGTATGTTTGCTTTTATATTATGGACTATTAGTGACTTTCCTGCGTATGTCATGCTTTCAGGTTGGAGCACAGCTGGACGTCTAGCTTGTCCTCATTATATGGAGGAGACACAAGCATTTTCATTAAAGTTTGGGAAAAAATTCCTTGTTTTGAATGTCATCAGTGCTTTCTCTATTCTTATCATAAATTTAGAACGGATAAAAATAACTTTAAAGCTAATAGAGTAGAGACTATGCTACCGCCTAAAGATTTGACAAGTGAAGACATATATGAAGTTGCATGTGACTACCCAAAGATACATGAAACTGGAGAGCAGGTTGAAATTCCAGGTAAATCGGACATTCATAATTGGTGCAAACAAAGTATATTTTTGGAGTTACCTTATTAGAAAAATTTAAAACTTCGGCATAATATTGATGTGATGCATAATGAAAAAAAATGTTTTTGATAGCGTTTTTAATACAGTTTTGAATATAAAGGGTAAAACCAAGGACGATGCGAATTCAAAACGTGGTATATTAAACTTTTGTAAACGGCCGGAGCTGCACTTGTATGATGAGAATAAAAAAAACTTAAAGCATGCTATGAGATAGACAACAGACAAGTAAAACTCGTGCTAAAGTGGGTGGAAGGATTACGATGTTCTGATGGGATTTCTTCAAACCTCCGTAGATGTGCGGACTTTAAAAACAGTAAATTGAGTGGAATGAAAAGCCATGATTGTCATATCATGATGGAATACTTTTTACCTGTGATTTTCAAGGAAATGTTGCCTACAAAAATTTGGAGTGTTATAACAGAATTAAGTTTGTTTTATAAACAATTTGTTCAATGACGTTAAAGGTAGATCATCTACGTAAGCTTAAATCAAAAATCCCTGTACTGATCTGCAAACTTGAGAAAATATACATATATATTTATTTGTCTCTATTAATAAAAAAGGAACATAATGCATATATGCAGTATCTATGAATCGCAACATCCATCTGATGATCTCAGTAAAGAATTTGCTCGATGATTTTTAGACTATGTTCATGATCCAAAAAACTGTATTGTTAACGAAGGATTATGACATCTTGCTATCAGACCAAAAAGAAATGTCAAAACGTATCCAATATACTTTATCAATGGATTTAAATTCGAACCAATGATTACGGAGCTGAAAAATTAACGTATAACAGCAGTGTATTTGTCAAAGGTAGTGCTGATCCAGAAGAGCATATAAAAGATTTTTACGGTGTCTTAACGCAAGTTGTAGTGTTGACATATTATGTTCAGCCAGTAGAGAAAATTTATCTGTTCAAATGCAACTGGTTTAGCAATGTTCCCGGTTATGGAATCAACGTGCACAAAGATTATTAGCTAATCGAAATAAGGCATACGTCACATCACTATAAGAATGATCCTTTTGTTTTAGCCAAGCAAGCATTACAAGTCTATTTTGCTCCATATCCATCCTTAAAAAAAGATAAAGCAGATTGGTGGGCTGTTTTTAAAACAAAGGCCGAATTTACATTTGATAGAAATAATATTCCAAACGAAGCAGCGTATCTTGAGCCAAATAATGAAATAATAATAGCTGATGACATTGATGTAAGGTCATTGAGTGACGAAGTGAATGTATTAGTAGATGCATTTGTAAGTACTGAAGAAAACGATATAGTGTATGAGACCGAGTCAGGATCCGAAGATGATGAAGACTGAGGTTTTGTACTTATATGTTATGTACTATTATGAGTTATGTACTATGTTATGTATTATTCTGAGCTATGTAATAATAATGATGTTGATTGTTCTTAGCTGTGAATTTACTAACGTTCTTTACTATCCTGATTTATGCAATGATAATGTTGACTATGTATGTTATTCAATATTGTTCTTCTCATTTACGATTTATGTTATGATAATGATGACTAATGTTAATAATTCAAGTGGACAGGAGCTTATGGTTGCAAAGTCTAATCGCATATGGGATTCTATCAATAATCCGCATACTCGAGGAAGGCGATATGGTTTTGACAATCAGGAGGTAAGACTTTTTTCAGACATAAATTACGGTTTTAAAGCATGAGAAATAATCTTATGCTATTAAGTATTAAGTTTTGTTTACATTTGGACCACAGTAAACTTATTTCCCATTTGTGTGTATTTTTTGTCCAATGTACGATGGTTTATAAATATAATGATAAAAGATGTGCGATATATATGTCTGTATTGATATTATATCTGACAATTCTACTTAAGAAAAACAAATTTTACTGCTAACTATATACTTGTTTAACACAAACTAGTAAAAATATGTTTAAATAACTTTAATGTGAACTTAATTATTTCGCAGGCTATTCAGCGTGGTTATAGGAGGTGGATGGAGGAGGAGACTATTGCTCAGATGCAGGAGCAGATGAATGAGATGATTGACTGGCGAAAAACCCAGATGCAACAGGAAATAAATGAGAGATTTGTAGCTTACTTTCAGGGGCATGAGTTTATGCCTGGGGAGGGAGGAGAAGGAGGAGAGGGAGGAGATTCTGCAGCTTATCGAGGGGAAGAAGAATACGACGATGTTGAGGAAGACGAGGAAGATTAGTGTAGGTGCTGATTTACTTGGTTTATGCTTGGGTATGTACATATACTTGGTTTTTTATATGCTAGATGCACGTACGATGGTATTTGACGATGGTATGATGTGTTTTGATATGTATGATGGTATTTGACGATGGTATGATGTGTTTTGATATGTATGACAGTATTTGACAATGGTATGATGTGTTTTGATATGTATGGTGTTTATAATTTTGTTTTTTTACTTGGTGAATTGATTGTTGATAAGTATTGGTGAATTGATGAGATGATAGTGGTGTGTAGTGGTTATTGGATGGGACTCTTGTGCAGTGGAATGTCGTGTGGTTTGAGGGAAAGGAATGGCTATGTAGTGTAAAATTTTTGCTTCAGATTTACGATGGCTAGCGACGGCCTTTTGGTCATTATATAGCGACGGCCAGTAACATCAGTTTTGTAACGGTTTGCAACTGTTTACAATGGCTTCCCGGTAAAAGAAACTACTTGTCACGTAAGGTGACACGTGGCAGTTAACCGTTGCAACCCGTTGCTAAATGAGCGACGGAGCCGTTGCTCAACCCATTGCTATTTCTGTTGGCGACGACTTAAATAATGATGGCTAGCAACGGCCGCCAACGGCTTTCGATCGTCGCTATTTACTGTGTATCTTGTAGTGTATTTGATGTTATTGATGCATGTGCAGAGAGTTAAAATAAACATGTATAAATGCTTTTGGGATAGTTAAATCACACTGTTAAACTGAAGTATTTGCCTGAACAGAAATAAATAAAAAGGACCATGTGAAGAAAAAAAATCCAAATATGTACTTGATCCCACTTTATATTTTTTAGAAATAGAAGAAGACAACATCTAATGTATCAAAGTAGGATGAAAAGGATTTCGCTTATATGTTTCCTATTGCTTATTATGTAATACTATTAAAGTGTATAATCCGTGAAGTGCATGTTTGATTTTAATTAAGTTCTCTCAAAATAGAAGGTTGAAAAGAAGCTTGTTAATTTAGTGCATCAACTCAATTTTTAACTCCAAATCAAGTATTATGAAGATGAACCCTGCTATTTTCTTGTGGTTTTCTTTTAGCACATCTAATCTAGGTAGATTAACGGGCACTACTATGGGAAAATAAGAGTTGTGCTTTTATAATTGCAAGACAATGTCAAGGAAGTTAATGAAAAAGGTTCAAGCTACAGAGGATGTATCAAAAAAAGAAGAAGAATATTTTCTTGATGGAGTTTATTTCGTTTAGTTCTCCATATTCTTTGCGCTGCCTCACACTAAAACTAACAAACGACTATTATCTCCTGCCAAATATCTCATAAGAGTGTTAAACCTGATCGGATTTGAAGACGCTTCCCACTATCATTATGGCATATTCTCTGATAACGTGTTAACAACATGGGTAGTTGTTAATGCTTCAGTAGTTAATTCCAATGACCCAAAGAAGCCTGAGGGATCAAGAATGGCATAAGTGGAAGGATCAACTGCTATATGTATTTTACAGTTAAATAAAAATAATATCAAATTCTTTGTTTACAAAAATAAAAACTTCAATCCAAAAAAATTACTAATTGATCACAAGAAAAAGGAAGGAGATGATGATGAACTTGATAGCTTTCTTATGTGAATTAAAAATAAATTATACTATTTTCAATGTTCTGACGTTAAACAGAATAAGATATAAGTAAAATCACTCGGATCCTATGTAAAACTGCACTTTTTGGTGTGCTACACTTCCATTACACCAAGCATTTCAGAATTTTTCTCTTGGAATGAAGTTTTGATTTCTTTTAACTTACAATCTAGAATTCATATAATGGCATAAAAATGAATTCATATAGTTATAACACAACTTGATATTTCCACAAAATTTTGCTTTGTTTCTTTCAATTTACAATATAGTAACCATATGTCAATTTATTTTTGTTTGTAGAAGCATGAACCTTAGTTTTAATAACATGCGATTTAGTTAACTTCCATTATGTAGTATGTAACCTTGTCTCTTTGTAAAATTCTTTAATAGAATTCCTTTTTTTTTTTGGAAAACAATGTACACAAGGTTGTCAAAATAATACTATCAATGTGAAGGATATAAAAAGCATCGAACTTTCATAAGTGAATGCGGTAGTATATAAAGGATAAAATTCGGAAGACTGAAATCCTGTAAACATCGGCAAAGGCTCCACCTACAGTGATTTCTCTCGAGCCAAACCTCTATCCATGGAAAAACTTGATTCGATGAATATACAATATCGTGTAGAAAATTGTCAAGTACCTATAGGTTAAGAGCAACCGGCATAAAAACAGGAAGAACAAAATTAACTTCAATAGCAACTCTACTGATGGTATAGTAATATATAAAAGATGATAAGCTGAAGTTAAAAGACCCTGATAAGCTGCATGTGGTATATAAATCTTACAAATTTTTACTTTAAAAAGTAAAAGGCCTGCACGTTGTATTATATTTGATCAACTGAAATTTAAAAGATTAAACACCTTATCCTGCAAACAGTTCTTTAACTTTAAGAAGTAGAAGGCCTAATGATGTTTACGAGAAAGAATCAAACATGATAGAAAAGACATCCCAACCGAATTTTCAGGGACTTTGCTACAATTTGTATATAAATATTACAAATTTTGCAAGCAAATCTTACTTGCAAGAGGAAAATAACGTGGAATCTACAAATGGTATGAAGCCCACATGCCTATTTATCTCTTGTAAGTGGATCTTACATGTCTGTGAAAGTAAAAGTAACATTTACAATCTTCAGCTTATGCATCATCCATTTTAATACAAATTTACTTAAAATTATGGAAAACCTTGCCATTAGGCTAATACTCCAAGATCTTACGAAAATGTTTGCAATACAAATTAGAGTTAATTTTGAAAATATTTATGTGATGCATCATCTTGGTGATTGCAAATAATGCAGTGCATGATGTCACAAATACAAGATAAAAGGCCTCAAGCATTATAACCCAACATGGCTCATATTTATTTTCCTTTGTAAAAATTAAAAACAGTGTTAACATTAGGTTTTTTTTGTATTATAAATAAAAATAAATGTAACTAATAATTATGACCATTGCATCTACTGTATTTCGAATTTTAATACTAGATTAATGGCTCATTTATAAATTAATTGATGATTTCAGCAGTCCTCTAATTAGAATATCAACATGTTCAATTTAAATGCTCAATACATAACCATTCATCCATACTCATTACATAACCATTATCAATAGTCCTTTATTAGAATATCAACATGTAATAAACATCATACTCAACACATAACCATTCATTCATTTTTGGTACTATGATTTTTAAGCTCATTATATCAAATCTGGCCTTCACAATCTCAAAATAATTCAAATACATAAAATCTATTTTACTAGAGTCTGTATACAAACATTAAATTCCCATAATACGTTTACAATATCAGGAAAACAAAATAGTGTATGGTAGGAAAGATCTAATTCTGATTAATAGATCGTCAATTCTTATAAAATAAATTGATAACTCCACTAAAACCAAATGGTTTTCTCTTGTTGGATCCTGTTAATAGATATTTCCAATTCTATTAAAACAAAGGCTATTTTTTTTATTAATGTATAACATAGGCTATTTATATGTAAAAGATAACTTGTTTATCAGTATTATCTTCTGGTTATCAGTAAAATCAATGTGCAACTTCAAAAAACTCAGTCTATAATATGCATCATTAAAATCAAAAAGGTTCAAATGCAGTCAACTAAAGCAACCATAGGGGGAGTTTGCAGTTTATTGATGTAAAGACCCGCAACTTCCCCGTAAAGGAAAGCGTCGGATAGTTCGAGAACAAACCACAATAGAACGCATACAGAAGAACATTTCATTGTATATAACAACAATGCATCAGATTACAAGAATATACAGAGTATGAATGAATATTACACAGAAATATCAGAGATTTAAATTACATTTAAATACATAGCAGCGGAAAATAATACAATACACAACTAGAAGAGATATACGGATACAAAGCTTTCCGGATATCATTCCAGCTGTAAACCAGGATCCTGTGAATATAAATCTGCAAAACCAAAACTACTAGCTGCCCGTGTCGAAAATAAGGGCACCCAGAGTTTAGGTTAAAACAATAAACTCCAGGTCAGTCATGTGACTGGTGTGAGAACTAAAACAGTTATTATTCTTTATTCTTAAAGTTAGGTAAATCAAGGGACCACGCCGTATAACACGGAACGGGTTTCCTCCCAAGAATACCAGTGCATGAAACAAACAGCGCAATGCTAAATAAAGAAAAATGAAGCTGTTATAAGACCCAGGTCCTATCACACAATGCAACGCAAGCCGGGGGATAGGGTTTTCCCTTATAACAGCCAAAGAATGCTTGATACGTTTAAAACAAATCATTTGATACTATTATAAGTGCATAGTGTATAAAACACTTCAAATCATAAGTATCAATCATAGGCGGCATGAGCGTCCCATGCCACTATGTCGCCATATATAGGTTTACAAATAAAACCGCAAATGTCACGTATTTGGAAATTGGATTTCCATCTATGAACCGAGGCAAAAGATAGTCCTCAACCGATTCGAGACGCTCTAGCCCGCCCCTCAGGAACAGCCGCAACTGCCCCTTGGATCGTCAGGGCCGGTCCACACGGAGTGGATTATTATGCCTGAACAATACGTCTCCCCACCCTATGGGGTGTAAGTCTGGTCCGTCAGCCGACCAGAATGCATTCGGCCGAAACCGATATAACCGAGGCGCCTCGCAACAGCAACAACCACATAAGTCAAACTCGTCAGGGCGTGTAAAACCACTGACGCCACTTCTAGCTAGAAAGAAACGCAAGTCCTCCCTGAGGTCCGTCTCCCGTTTTTGGTTCATACCTGGTGTGAAACACGCGAGGTAAACGTTACACAAAGCTACGCCACAAAGGCCGTGCTTTGATCATCACCACAAGACTTTGCTTTTCAACAGAAGCCTTGATCATTTGCATCTTAGCATGCCACACAGGCAAACCATCCTATGCAACCGATATCAGTCACACAGAATGAAATCCGATGTCAGACACACAGTCCATTTACAAGTCCGTTCTGGGTCTGAACGAAACCGGAGGCACCTAGTACCCCGCATATCCATCGATCTCCAAGTACGTCTGGACGATCACTAACTGTTTCCATCTTCTTGGGTGTACAGCCCAATCAAGATCATCAGTTATCACCCAAACGACGTGAAGACCTCCGGTCTTCTACCATCGTCTTCATCTTCGACTTATCGTCGTATCAGTTATTCAGAATGGGATAAACCCGGTCTTTCCGAATAACTCGCGTATATTTTAAATAAGTGTTACACAAACACAACATACGCCTCATTCCAATTCATTAGTCACTAACCATAAATTAATCAAGAGAATAATTCCCCAAATATTAACCCCGAAGGCCGAAACCAACATCAGATCAATATCCAGAAAACCATTCTGCTTGGCTAACCGACAGTTAGTTTCTAAATTTCACGTTCAAATCTAATTAAAGATTTAACTATCGCCTGGAGCAAAACTGGTGATACTCCATTTTCGATCTTTTCAATCTAATTAAAGATTCATTAAAACTCCACTCAGTTTTAATCGTTAACTGGGTTAAAGAATCAGTGTCATTTAAAACACGGTTCACGATAAACCCAAAATCACATTCATTAATTATCGGGTTAAAGAACAAGTGTTATTTAAAACACTGTTCACGATAAGCCCAAAAATCAATATCTATTCAATTCCAATTAAATATTATTTAATTGGTACACTTCATTAAATCTAAATAAAAAGATTTAATCTTTTCTCAACTGGGTTCAAGAATAGTGTTAGTGAAGACACCATTCACGACAAACCCAAATCACATTCGATATTCAATACAAGGCTCTGAATAGAAAATATATCGGCTTATATTCAATATCGAATTCTACGACTAACAAATGTCGTATTGGAAATAACGATATCAATATATATCTTTCAAATTTCCATAACAACACCTGTATAATCACGAATTCCAACATCGAAATATTCCGAAGACAATTTCGATTCAAATCCACTCCAATGCAATCATTGGAAATTTTGGTTATTTTTAAAACCCTTTTCGAATTCAATTTATTTATTTAAAAATAAATAGGATTATAATTCTAGTTCAAAACTAGTTCATTTCGATAAAAATTTATTTTTATCTTTTCAAGTATGGAGTTTTTCATCCCAATTCTTTCTAAATCATTTATTATGATTTTACACAAATTATTGCTATTTTTAATAATTTTATCAAGGCCCGTACAGTCGATTTCCATCAATGGCCATCGAACTGCACTTACAGCGACCTTTTTTGAATTTGATTTGGACATATCTCCAAATCCAACCGTTAGATTTCAAATTTCTAACATTCATTAGAAAGCTCTTTTCGATACGAACCCAACGGTTCCGGTTTTAGGAGAATCCGACGGTCGGATCTCCCGTAATGCCCGTTTGAAATAAATGGTCGAAATTCGCGAACTGCCGCGGCGTGGCGCGTTCTATTCAGGCCATTATATTATATATAATATATATATAATATATATATCGTCGATTTCTATTTAAAACGAATTATATAAATAGTTTTGAATTCGTTTCAAAAACATTTTCAACTTCCATTTCAATTCAAATCAAAATTGAATTCTTCTTTATAAATTCGTTTTAAAATCCATTTCTATTCAATTCAAATTTCAATTCAATTTGAATTTATTTCACTTCGCTTTCAATTCAATTCGAATTCGTTTTCAGTTCAATTCATTTCGAAATCGTTCTCAATTCAATTCATTTCGAAATCGCTTTCAATTCAATTCCTTTCGAATTCGTTTTCAATTCAATTCATTTCGAATTTGTTTTCAATTCAATTCATTTCGAATTCGTTTTCAATTCAATTCATTTCGAATTCGTTTTCAATTCAATTCATTTCGAATTCGTTTTCAATTCAATTCATTTCGAAGTCGTTTTCAATTCAATTTGAATTCGTTTTCAATTCAATTTATTTCAAAATATTTGATTTCGAAATCACTTTTCAATATTCATTTTAAAATGAATAAAATCGATATAAATATCGTTCACGTCAAAATGGCGTCAATCTAATCCTCACGGCTTCACATATTTCTATTTTCAAATATTCTATTTCAAATATTTCTATTTCAAATATTTCTATTTCAAATATTTCTATTTCAAATATTTCTTTTTTTTCTTCGAAACTGGAATGAGGCCCAATCAATTACCATATAATGTTAATTATATGGATTTTCTACAACACATGGATATATCAACAACGATGAATAATCAACCATCAACCAAAGTGCACTACACTGTATAAGCATCAAATATAGACATTTAACGCTTATAGCAGCTTGTCAATCAATCGATCGACAGATTTAATCAATCAGGATGAGTGAACTTCAAATTTCATCCTAACACCCGTGTGGGGTTTCAAACAATCAAACACATATTTTATTTGTGCAGTTAGGCGATGTGTAAAATTTATCGACCCAATCAACGTCATTCAAATAGGTGTACATAAACAAACCGTCTGGTTTGTAAATGAATATTTATTTATTCACATTCACGTTAAAAATTATATTTTTAACGATAACACATTTTATTTTAACATATGAATTTCTATTCAGTTCATTCGTTAAATAAAATGCTATTTTTATTTTTCTAACTTATTTTAGAAAATTTCGGCGGCATAACGGCACGATACTAGAAACGGGACAAGGCCTAGCCTTATCCCCGGTCTAGTGAAGGCCCACGCCATTCACACATCAATCAAATCCATTCGTTATGCAAACCACAAACTTTGGAGTAAGGATCTAACCTAGCCTTACCCCTTCGCCTTATAACGGCGCACGTCTAATCCTAACCAATTTATCGATTCGATTTTTCACACCACAAACCACATTCAAACCAATATCGCAATCAATCACCAAACAGTCAAACAAACAAGTCCATGGTCTGTGGACGATTGTGTCGGGTGCTACTAAGCACCGTCTGCATCCTAGTATATATATATAACTAGAAATATAAATTGAAAGGTGAGAAATTCTCACATTTAGCTATCCAACCATCTCGACTCTTCTTTTGCAGAAGTCTTCATTGTTTTCGCATCTTCGCCAGCTTCGTCGTCCGTAGCTACTACATATATAAAAATCGAATTTTTACTTCGTTATTCAATATATAAAAATCAAATTTTTAGTTCGCTATTCAATATATAAAAATCGAATTTTTAGTTCAAAGTTCAATATATAAAAATCGAATTTTTATATCGAAGTTCAATATATAAAAATCGAATTTTTATTTCAAAGTTCAATATATAAAAATCATATTTTTATTTCAAAGTTCAATATATAAAAATCGAATTTTTATATCGCTATTCAAATGAATAAAAATCTCATTTTTGTCATGATGTTTATATAATAAAAATCACTTCTTTAATATGACAAAAATCATGTTTTCACGTTCGCTTTCAACATATAAAAAAATATGATTTCTACTTTTGCTTTCAAATCTTTTTCTACTAAAAGATTAATCTTTTTCCTATTTTAAAGTTCAAAATAAAATCAGTTTTTCTCTTTCAAAAATAAATCAGTTTATACTTTAAAAAAATAAATCAGTTTATACTTTAAAAAAAATAAATCAGTTTATACTTTAAAAAAATAAATCAGTTTATACTTTAAAAAAATAAATCAGTTTATACTTTAAAAAAATAAATCAGTTTATACTTTAAAAAAATAAATCAGTTTATACTTTTTTAAAAATAAGTTTTAAATCAAAATAACATTCAGTTTTTAAATACTTTAAAAATCATTTTTCAAATTCAGTTTTTTTTATAAAATCAGTTTTTATTCCTTTTTATAAAATCAGTTTTTAAATTTTAATAAAATCAGTTTTCAAAACTTAATAAAAACAGTTTTTAAATCTTAATAAAAACAGTTTTTAAATCTTAATAAAAACAGAAATCAGTTCTTTTTTTTTTTTTTTTTTTTTTATATATATAAACAAAATCAAGATCTTACTGTAATTAGAGGAGGGGGTGGGCTGCGTCCTCAGGTGGTGGCGGCGGACCCATGCTGGTCGGAGGCGAGAGGGCATCTGATCGGAGGGGGGCCATCGGCTTCGTCGAGGGGATTCGTGGTTCCTGCGAGGCGGAGGAGAGAGAGGGAGGCAGAGGGGGGAAGGGCGGAGCCTCGCAAGTGGTGGCGGCGGTGGGCGCTGGGCGCGGTGGTGGCTGGAGCGACGGGGGGGGTTATCGCGATTTTTGTTTTCTTTTTCTTTTTTGTTTTTTTTTCCTTCTGAGATAAACGAACGGGGGGGGGGCCTAGGTTTTAAGGGAAGGGATATTATATTTTTTTTTTTTTTTTTTTTTTTTATTTATTATTTATTTATTAAAGAGTTGACTTTCACATATGACCACTAAACGAGGTCCACCGCCTGCCGCCCATAGCGTTTTACCCCCATTCCGAACACAATGGGATATGTATCGCAGGCCAATTCGATCGTCTCGATATGTTTCCTTTGAATTTACATTTAAATCACTATATTATTTTAAACGCACATTTCTAATTACCGGGGTCACATACTAACTAAAAAATTCCAAAAAAAATATTTTCTAGCTTCGTATTGACGATACGGTCCTAACAAAACTAGTTTCGTCGAATTCAGAGACCGTTAGAAAAATGGCCAATTTCAAGTCGATTAAAATCAACTGAAACTGGTCAAACGCGTTTTCTTTTGCCACGCTCACATATTGATTCGAAAAATTATGAAATTTGAAACCTAGCAATAACTTCACATCCCGGACCCAACAAAACTGGTTTCGTCGAAATCCGAGGTCGTTTGCAAAATGTCCATTTTTAAGGGCCTGAATTCCATAGCGACTATTCAGAATTTTCAACTGGACATATCTTTTGATTCCCGATATGAAATCTTAATTTTTCGGATTCGTTGGAAAGATATTCACTATTAGATTCCATTATTTTTGGTTTCACTAAAATCCGGATTATTTTGCACCCGGTACATTCAATTGAAGTTTGAAATCGAATTATCGAACTACCGCGCCATTTTCAATTCTATTTATAATTATATATAATTATTTATATTCTAACGACGACGTGTATAATATAAACGTTCGAATTATATTCAAAATAGATTTCACGTCGATATTATTTAAAATAATCTATTTTAAATAATCAAAATTCGCTAAAATTGCCAAAATAAAATTTTCAAACTGGCCCAGATTTTCCGGGTTGTTACAATCTCCCCCACTTAAAACTTTTCGTCCCCGAAAAGGAACAAAGTCGAAAGTGATTTGATTATTCAGCTCTATGTTCGATCTGGCTTTCATTCTCCAACCCTTTGGTTTCTGAGAATTTTCAAAATTTCAAAAATTTGGCTAACACCCTAAATTTTTGAAAAATTTCGCCATAACCTCCCCTGCACCGGGAGCATCGGGAAATTGCAAATAGCGTTCCCGGTCCTTCAGATCTCAAAAAGAAAAAGAAAAAGCCAAGCGGCTAGCCAATAGGCTCACAAAATCATCATCACCCAAACAAAACAGGAAATTATGTAGTAAACATGTACCTATTTGTCGGGCAAACAAATTTTATTCTCTGCTCTAGCCTCCTTGCTATGACCTGTTCAATGATATATATGTATATGCAAGCAGATGCGACCAATTTTCAATACAATTCAATATTTGATTCGATTAAGCATAATGGTTCAAAATTGGCAAACAAATAAACAAACAACACAAACATCAATCAATTAGTGGATTAACGTTTTAAATTCATAATTTTGATACATATACAAAAAATCATGTTTTGATGCCAAATCACAACAATGAATTCTAGCTATATATAAGTTTTGGTTCTCACACCAGCCTAATGGAAATATATAGAAAATCACACCTTCGAAACACGAATACCAATTCTGATGATGTTCGAACTATCATCAGAATCATCTTCGGGCGACTAGAATGTGATTCCATATCTATCCAGTATATTAAAATTTCGAATACACGCGGATCAGACGTATATGCAAAATCTATATATACTGGATTGTCCACATCAATATAAATAGATAATCAAATACGAATAATTGATTTAAATTTTCAAAACAAAAATTTGTTTTCATTTTCAAAAATATACTCTTCACACTCGTTCTAGGATACTACTGATCCTATCTCTAACGAGTCATTCTAATTGGATATTACTAATCCAATATCTGATGAATTCTTTCGTATGGTTCTAATGTGTCTTGTTCTCTGAGCTTGGTAAACCAAAGCTCTGATACCAACTGTGAAGACCCGCAACTTCCCCGTAAAGGAAAGCGTCGGATAGTTCGAGAACAAACCACAATAGAACGCATACAGAAGAACATTTCATTGTATATAACAACAATGCATCAGATTACAAGAATATACAGAGTATGAATGAATATTACACAGAAATATCAGAGATTTAAATTACATTTAAATACATAGCAGCGGAAAATAATACAATACACAACTAGAAGAGATATACGGATACAAAGCTTTCCGGATATCATTCCAGCTGTAAACCAGGATCCTGTGAATATAAATCTGCAAAACCAAAACTACTAGCTGCCCGTGTCGAAAATAAGGGCACCCAGAGTTTAGGTTAAAACAATAAACTCCAGGTCAGTCATGTGACTGGTGTGAGAACTAAAACAGTTATTATTCTTTATTCTTAAAGTTAGGTAAATCAAGGGACCACGCCGTATAACACGGAACGGGTTTCCTCCCAAGAATACCAGTGCATGAAACAAACAGCGCAATGCTAAATAAAGAAAAATGAAGCTGTTATAAGACCCAGGTCCTATCACACAATGCAACGCAAGCCGGGGGATAGGGTTTTCCCTTATAACAGCCAAAGAATGCTTGATACGTTTAAAACAAATCATTTGATACTATTATAAGTGCATAGTGTATAAAACACTTCAAATCATAAGTATCAATCATAGGCGGCATGAGCGTCCCATGCCACTATGTCGCCATATATAGGTTTACAAATAAAACCGCAAATGTCACGTATTTGGAAATTGGATTTCCATCTATGAACCGAGGCAAAAGATAGTCCTCAACCGATTCGAGACGCTCTAGCCCGCCCCTCAGGAACAGCCGCAACTGCCCCTTGGATCGTCAGGGCCGGTCCACACGGAGTGGATTATTATGCCTGAACAATACGTCTCCCCACCCTATGGGGTGTAAGTCTGGTCCGTCAGCCGACCAGAATGCATTCGGCCGAAACCGATATAACCGAGGCGCCTCGCAACAGCAACAACCACATAAGTCAAACTCGTCAGGGCGTGTAAAACCACTGACGCCACTTCTAGCTAGAAAGAAACGCAAGTCCTCCCTGAGGTCCGTCTCCCGTTTTTGGTTCATACCTGGTGTGAAACACGCGAGGTAAACGTTACACAAAGCTACGCCACAAAGGCCGTGCTTTGATCATCACCACAAGACTTTGCTTTTCAACAGAAGCCTTGATCATTTGCATCTTAGCATGCCACACAGGCAAACCATCCTATGCAACCGATATCAGTCACACAGAATGAAATCCGATGTCAGACACACAGTCCATTTACAAGTCCGTTCTGGGTCTGAACGAAACCGGAGGCACCTAGTACCCCGCATATCCATCGATCTCCAAGTACGTCTGGACGATCACTAACTGTTTCCATCTTCTTGGGTGTACAGCCCAATCAAGATCATCAGTTATCACCCAAACGACGTGAAGACCTCCGGTCTTCTACCATCGTCTTCATCTTCGACTTATCGTCGTATCAGTTATTCAGAATGGGATAAACCCGGTCTTTCCGAATAACTCGCGTATATTTTAAATAAGTGTTACACAAACACAACATACGCCTCATTCCAATTCATTAGTCACTAACCATAAATTAATCAAGAGAATAATTCCCCAAATATTAACCCCGAAGGCCGAAACCAACATCAGATCAATATCCAGAAAACCATTCTGCTTGGCTAACCGACAGTTAGTTTCTAAATTTCACGTTCAAATCTAATTAAAGATTTAACTATCGCCTGGAGCAAAACTGGTGATACTCCATTTTCGATCTTTTCAATCTAATTAAAGATTCATTAAAACTCCACTCAGTTTTAATCGTTAACTGGGTTAAAGAATCAGTGTCATTTAAAACACGGTTCACGATAAACCCAAAATCACATTCATTAATTATCGGGTTAAAGAACAAGTGTTATTTAAAACACTGTTCACGATAAGCCCAAAAATCAATATCTATTCAATTCCAATTAAATATTATTTAATTGGTACACTTCATTAAATCTAAATAAAAAGATTTAATCTTTTCTCAACTGGGTTCAAGAATAGTGTTAGTGAAGACACCATTCACGACAAACCCAAATCACATTCGATATTCAATACAAGGCTCTGAATAGAAAATATATCGGCTTATATTCAATATCGAATTCTACGACTAACAAATGTCGTATTGGAAATAACGATATCAATATATATCTTTCAAATTTCCATAACAACACCTGTATAATCACGAATTCCAACATCGAAATATTCCGAAGACAATTTCGATTCAAATCCACTCCAATGCAATCATTGGAAATTTTGGTTATTTTTAAAACCCTTTTCGAATTCAATTTATTTATTTAAAAATAAATAGGATTATAATTCTAGTTCAAAACTAGTTCATTTCGATAAAAATTTATTTTTATCTTTTCAAGTATGGAGTTTTTCATCCCAATTCTTTCTAAATCATTTATTATGATTTTACACAAATTATTGCTATTTTTAATAATTTTATCAAGGCCCGTACAGTCGATTTCCATCAATGGCCATCGAACTGCACTTACAGCGACCTTTTTTGAATTTGATTTGGACATATCTCCAAATCCAACCGTTAGATTTCAAATTTCTAACATTCATTAGAAAGCTCTTTTCGATACGAACCCAACGGTTCCGGTTTTAGGAGAATCCGACGGTCGGATCTCCCGTAATGCCCGTTTGAAATAAATGGTCGAAATTCGCGAACTGCCGCGGCGTGGCGCGTTCTATTCAGGCCATTATATTATATATAATATATATATAATATATATATCGTCGATTTCTATTTAAAACGAATTATATAAATAGTTTTGAATTCGTTTCAAAAACATTTTCAACTTCCATTTCAATTCAAATCAAAATTGAATTCTTCTTTATAAATTCGTTTTAAAATCCATTTCTATTCAATTCAAATTTCAATTCAATTTGAATTTATTTCACTTCGCTTTCAATTCAATTCGAATTCGTTTTCAGTTCAATTCATTTCGAAATCGTTCTCAATTCAATTCATTTCGAAATCGCTTTCAATTCAATTCCTTTCGAATTCGTTTTCAATTCAATTCATTTCGAATTTGTTTTCAATTCAATTCATTTCGAATTCGTTTTCAATTCAATTCATTTCGAATTCGTTTTCAATTCAATTCATTTCGAATTCGTTTTCAATTCAATTCATTTCGAAGTCGTTTTCAATTCAATTTGAATTCGTTTTCAATTCAATTTATTTCAAAATATTTGATTTCGAAATCACTTTTCAATATTCATTTTAAAATGAATAAAATCGATATAAATATCGTTCACGTCAAAATGGCGTCAATCTAATCCTCACGGCTTCACATATTTCTATTTTCAAATATTCTATTTCAAATATTTCTATTTCAAATATTTCTATTTCAAATATTTCTATTTCAAATATTTCTTTTTTTTCTTCGAAACTGGAATGAGGCCCAATCAATTACCATATAATGTTAATTATATGGATTTTCTACAACACATGGATATATCAACAACGATGAATAATCAACCATCAACCAAAGTGCACTACACTGTATAAGCATCAAATATAGACATTTAACGCTTATAGCAGCTTGTCAATCAATCGATCGACAGATTTAATCAATCAGGATGAGTGAACTTCAAATTTCATCCTAACACCCGTGTGGGGTTTCAAACAATCAAACACATATTTTATTTGTGCAGTTAGGCGATGTGTAAAATTTATCGACCCAATCAACGTCATTCAAATAGGTGTACATAAACAAACCGTCTGGTTTGTAAATGAATATTTATTTATTCACATTCACGTTAAAAATTATATTTTTAACGATAACACATTTTATTTTAACATATGAATTTCTATTCAGTTCATTCGTTAAATAAAATGCTATTTTTATTTTTCTAACTTATTTTAGAAAATTTCGGCGGCATAACGGCACGATACTAGAAACGGGACAAGGCCTAGCCTTATCCCCGGTCTAGTGAAGGCCCACGCCATTCACACATCAATCAAATCCATTCGTTATGCAAACCACAAACTTTGGAGTAAGGATCTAACCTAGCCTTACCCCTTCGCCTTATAACGGCGCACGTCTAATCCTAACCAATTTATCGATTCGATTTTTCACACCACAAACCACATTCAAACCAATATCGCAATCAATCACCAAACAGTCAAACAAACAAGTCCATGGTCTGTGGACGATTGTGTCGGGTGCTACTAAGCACCGTCTGCATCCTAGTATATATATATAACTAGAAATATAAATTGAAAGGTGAGAAATTCTCACATTTAGCTATCCAACCATCTCGACTCTTCTTTTGCAGAAGTCTTCATTGTTTTCGCATCTTCGCCAGCTTCGTCGTCCGTAGCTACTACATATATAAAAATCGAATTTTTACTTCGTTATTCAATATATAAAAATCAAATTTTTAGTTCGCTATTCAATATATAAAAATCGAATTTTTAGTTCAAAGTTCAATATATAAAAATCGAATTTTTATATCGAAGTTCAATATATAAAAATCGAATTTTTATTTCAAAGTTCAATATATAAAAATCATATTTTTATTTCAAAGTTCAATATATAAAAATCGAATTTTTATATCGCTATTCAAATGAATAAAAATCTCATTTTTGTCATGATGTTTATATAATAAAAATCACTTCTTTAATATGACAAAAATCATGTTTTCACGTTCGCTTTCAACATATAAAAAAATATGATTTCTACTTTTGCTTTCAAATCTTTTTCTACTAAAAGATTAATCTTTTTCCTATTTTAAAGTTCAAAATAAAATCAGTTTTTCTCTTTCAAAAATAAATCAGTTTATACTTTAAAAAAATAAATCAGTTTATACTTTAAAAAAAATAAATCAGTTTATACTTTAAAAAAATAAATCAGTTTATACTTTAAAAAAATAAATCAGTTTATACTTTAAAAAAATAAATCAGTTTATACTTTAAAAAAATAAATCAGTTTATACTTTTTTAAAAATAAGTTTTAAATCAAAATAACATTCAGTTTTTAAATACTTTAAAAATCATTTTTCAAATTCAGTTTTTTTTATAAAATCAGTTTTTATTCCTTTTTATAAAATCAGTTTTTAAATTTTAATAAAATCAGTTTTCAAAACTTAATAAAAACAGTTTTTAAATCTTAATAAAAACAGTTTTTAAATCTTAATAAAAACAGAAATCAGTTCTTTTTTTTTTTTTTTTTTTTTTATATATATAAACAAAATCAAGATCTTACTGTAATTAGAGGAGGGGGTGGGCTGCGTCCTCAGGTGGTGGCGGCGGACCCATGCTGGTCGGAGGCGAGAGGGCATCTGATCGGAGGGGGGCCATCGGCTTCGTCGAGGGGATTCGTGGTTCCTGCGAGGCGGAGGAGAGAGAGGGAGGCAGAGGGGGGAAGGGCGGAGCCTCGCAAGTGGTGGCGGCGGTGGGCGCTGGGCGCGGTGGTGGCTGGAGCGACGGGGGGGGTTATCGCGATTTTTGTTTTCTTTTTCTTTTTTGTTTTTTTTTCCTTCTGAGATAAACGAACGGGGGGGGGGCCTAGGTTTTAAGGGAAGGGATATTATATTTTTTTTTTTTTTTTTTTTTTTTTATTTATTATTTATTTATTAAAGAGTTGACTTTCACATATGACCACTAAACGAGGTCCACCGCCTGCCGCCCATAGCGTTTTACCCCCATTCCGAACACAATGGGATATGTATCGCAGGCCAATTCGATCGTCTCGATATGTTTCCTTTGAATTTACATTTAAATCACTATATTATTTTAAACGCACATTTCTAATTACCGGGGTCACATACTAACTAAAAAATTCCAAAAAAAATATTTTCTAGCTTCGTATTGACGATACGGTCCTAACAAAACTAGTTTCGTCGAATTCAGAGACCGTTAGAAAAATGGCCAATTTCAAGTCGATTAAAATCAACTGAAACTGGTCAAACGCGTTTTCTTTTGCCACGCTCACATATTGATTCGAAAAATTATGAAATTTGAAACCTAGCAATAACTTCACATCCCGGACCCAACAAAACTGGTTTCGTCGAAATCCGAGGTCGTTTGCAAAATGTCCATTTTTAAGGGCCTGAATTCCATAGCGACTATTCAGAATTTTCAACTGGACATATCTTTTGATTCCCGATATGAAATCTTAATTTTTCGGATTCGTTGGAAAGATATTCACTATTAGATTCCATTATTTTTGGTTTCACTAAAATCCGGATTATTTTGCACCCGGTACATTCAATTGAAGTTTGAAATCGAATTATCGAACTACCGCGCCATTTTCAATTCTATTTATAATTATATATAATTATTTATATTCTAACGACGACGTGTATAATATAAACGTTCGAATTATATTCAAAATAGATTTCACGTCGATATTATTTAAAATAATCTATTTTAAATAATCAAAATTCGCTAAAATTGCCAAAATAAAATTTTCAAACTGGCCCAGATTTTCCGGGTTGTTACAATTGAGGAAAGAATAGATGATAGAATGATGATATGATGTGATAAAGTAGCCAGTTTGAGTAATCATTTCTATAATATCAAGAAGAAACACATCATCAAATGATATAAATCATGGAATATGCCATTGCTCCCTTATATGTGTTATGACCCAGTCGATAGGTAATAGAAAAAAGCATGGATAGGGAGATGATTATACATTCATGCTTTGGTTTAATATTTGATTTGGACAACTTGTTACACGTTATGATGTTTAATATACTGTATAAACTAGACAAGCACCATCACATTGGTTTTGGGAATGCAAAAAACACTATGTTAATTAATCGATTAATTAGTGTAATATTGGAGATAATTATAAAAATAGATGAAACTTACCATCATCTTCGAAGCAACAGTAAATTCCAGTGGCTACCAATAGCATGAGCTTCAAGGTATGATAACCGACCAAAAACTTTGAACTCCCAAAATAAAGGAGGACACATCCAAGTGCTTTTATCTCTTAATACAGGCTCAAACCAAGAAGATAAAGCATCCGTCATTGGCAATCTCCTAATCATTTAAGCAACATATGTAAGCAACTATTGATCCCACAATCGATATTATACTTATCTAATCATGTTATATATGCTATAAAAAAGTACTAAAAAATCGTAACCCCAAGAAAGAGGCATGTACGTAATTTATTAAAAAAAACTAGAAGTACAAGATATGATAGCGGGTTAAATTAATAGTTGGATATGGATAACATCTTTTGAGCCAAAGAAAAATTCTCCTCCTCAAACGAAACCAAGCAAATATTCAAATATTTCCATTAAGAAACTCAAAATGCAACCTCAAAGAATTGAATGTATAATATGTTTATAATGGCTCAACTCTAGTTGTAATACGTTTCTGATCACATTCAGTGAACATCAATATTTATAGGTAATCCAAAAATTAATCCAAGTCAACATATTTTAGACATCAATCCAAAACAATTAGTGATAGTAAACATGAACTCAATTTTCCAATAGACTGTTTGAAACTGATATACTCGTTTAAGAAAGTAAATAATTTGATCGGCTGGAGCATATACAGGTTGTACAAAATTAAGCTAAATCAATCTGTGTGACTTTCCCTGCACTTGTCGGGTTGCTCCAATACAAAAACTTATGTAAGCTACAATCAATTGACCTAATAAAAGAAGAACAACAAGAAGAATAAGAAAAAAAACCAAAGTTGATACCTAGGTTGAGTCCGTCTATTGAGAAGCTAGTCGATGCTAGAGAAATAATGATTTACAGCTTGTGATAGATGGATGATTTAGGGCTTTTGGTGTGTTTGTAGATTGATGTTGATTCGGTGGTTCAAAGGAGACCAGTCAAGCGGCTTTCGGAAGTGGATCAGGGAGAAGGCGATTAGGTTTTATGAGAGCGTTGATCTGTGAAGTGGAAGTAAATGAATAAAAAAAATGAGCGGAACTAGAAAAAGTTTCACAAAAAAATAAGCGGTCCAAAGAAAAATTCAACCCCGCCATTTTCCCATTTTCGCTAAAGTCATTGCTTACACTTAATTTACAAACGCTGCCAATGTTTGTAACTAAATGAAGGTTTTCTTGTAGGCATTGTCCTTTCACTATCGAGGCATGGTTGAGGGACACATCAAATTGGATGCTAGATTGGTTTTCTTGTAGGCACTGTCCTTTCACTAAATGAAGATCTTGATGGAGTCTTTCACTAGTTGAGTCCATTGGATGCAATCCTATTAAGGGACTCGAGATACAGTATAAAAAATGTACATGTGAGGGTCTGGATACATGTGCACCGCACTGGGTGGTGTATCGTAGACGTTAGGGCATAACTCCGTACGCTTGCGTGGCATAGTGAGGAGGGCTCTATGCGGTAACGTGGCGTTATGATTTGGATTTCCATACATCGTTCGGCGTAGGATATGCTTCTATGGCATGATGGTGGAGACCGGGCGAGGAGGGTACTAGGGGAATTACCTTGATATGTTCGGGGTAGCTACATATTTACTATGATTATTTTAATCTATTGGGACATAGATGGGTACGACGTGAGTGTAGAGCCTTGAGTGCTGTTAACCCAAAGTAACTTAATAAGAAAATATAACTGAACGGTATCTATAGGGTTATTTCAAAATGTATAATTTGTCCAGTTACCAGAACTTTTGTGTTCTGACCCCTTCCTCATAACACACTCGCAGTTAGGTTTATGGAAAATATACGATAGCTTTGGATACTGGTTAAGCGGTATTATTAAAATGGTAAAGCTATACCTGATTATATTATATTTTATCCATGTACTATGAGATGTTTTCTGATCTCTGTTATATTTATTATCTCTTTCTTTTCTGCAAGATACCAGACAAGCCGATTCGAGCTTCGATAGATTGGGATTTTTGAAAAAAAAAAGGTCTGTCGAAATTCAGGTTGTTACAAAGGTGAAATCTCAAAATTGTAATACATGATATGGCCCAAGCATAAAGTAAAACAAAACAGTTGAGTCAAGACTAACATTCTCATACAAGTGAATCAACTCAGGAGAAATGTTCAAATGAAATGCATCAGTAACTTAAAAGGTGTTTAGGATTCCCATCCTCTAAGGTCCATGGAACTATATACATATAATACAATACGCTATTATAATAGTGTAAAGGTTGGTAAATCCATACCCATCGAGTCAACTAATTACAACTTGTGTTCAACTCAAATTGCATGGAAATACAAGTCTTTAGTGGGAAAGAAGTTGGAGGGTGAGAATCAGAGAGAAAGAAACGTTAGAATAGAAGAAGAAGAAGAAGAATAGCAACACCACAGAATTAAAGTGGAATAAAATCTCGCAGCAGAATGAATAAAATATAATATATCAAAACTCTTTACATAAAGAGTAAACTACATATATATATATATATATATATATAATTACAACATCAGAGTAGACACTAGATCAATACAAAACACACAACGGAAATAAAATAATACCAGAAAATATAGGTATACGTTTTGACTCCGACTCCTCCCCTGAAGCTCCAAGCAAAACCAATCCTGGAAAATATACTCGGTCAGACCCGAGCACATTTTAAAGCAACGAAAAATCAACCCGAATCAATTTGGAATACTTTCAGTGAAAAATTCACATCACAAACTACGTGCTTAACTTTAGAAAATCCTTTAAAAGAATGAGACTCTCATAATACGACCACACATAAACATGGTATGTGTTTTTACCTTACGATAACCAAATCACTGTTTATATCAAAATCCAACGATATTATAATAATGCCTATTAAACCGCAAATAAAATAGGAGTATAGCCGGAATGCTTTCTTCACCCTTTCCAACATTGCTGGTATACAACTAAAACGTACAGCTCATATTGGAGTTTGGATTTCCAACATGACTAGGTATGGAACCACCTTTCGATCAATGTCCTCTAGAGATGGAACACTAGAGTTCAGCAAGAACATCTCGCAACCCGTCCAAACATGACCAACCACTCATTCAATTTGAGTGTACCGAATATATCATCACCAATGGTTGGGATCAGCAACCGTACATTCCAAAGCATACAAAAATAGGTAAAATCGGTTTCTGTAGATTAGGAGATGATATACCCTAATGGGTATGACCCACATAGCTATGTTGTCTGCCCGATTTCAGTCATTTCTCGGTTGATGAGGCTTGAGGTCACGATCACCTTTTTAAAAACATCACATTCAAACTTTGAATGCCACATTGTCAGATCCATAAATCATTAATTGAATTGCACGAATATACTATGGTGTTAAGCTAAGAGAAGTTACCTCCTCCGCCACCTTACTTGGTACATTTATAAAAACCAACATACGTGATTCTAGGTATATTTGGGAAAACACAACTCTTATTTTTTTAATATGTGTATTCTCAAAAATCGTACCATCTTCATCACTTAGAAAATAGTGCTATATACTTAACCGAATGGTATAAGTATAATTACACTTCATATTTGGCCAAAGAATGCCAAATAATACAATGTTTATGTAACAGTCTAAAAAATACGATGCTCGAATTTTCAGCAATAATACATAATCATGTATTACTTGCCAAAAACCCAAGTATCGAAAACCCAGATTGTTAACTGAAAGAAATTAGAGGGTAAGGAGAGGAAGAAAGAAATATTAGAATAGAAGAATAAGAAGATCAAAATCTTCCAGTGGAACGAATAAAATATAATATAACAAGACTCTTTACTCAAATGAAATTATATATATGATTACAACATCATTGTACATATTCATTTCAGTACTGCACGCACAATAGAATAACTTATTACCAAAAAATACGGATATACGTCTCCACTTTGGCTCCTCTTCTAAATCTCCAAGTGAAATCTAACCTGATAATATGCTTGGCCTGACCCGAGCAAATTTGAAGCAAAACAAAATTCACCAGGATCAGTTTGGAATGCTTTCAGTGATAAATTCATATCAAAGAACTTGTTTAACTTTAGAAAATCCTTTTGAAAGAATAAGATAATCGTAAGACCAGTCCACACATAAACATGGACGCTTTTTACCTTATGACAACCCAAAATATTTTAATATCTAAAATCTAGTGATATTACAAAAGTGTCTATCAAAACACAAATAAATAACCATCTAGCAGAATGCTTGCATCTCATGCTCCACATACTTAGTATATAATCAAAAGTTGCATGGCTCACATTGGAGTTTGGATTTCCAACATGACAAGATATGGGACCACCTTCTGATCTGTGTACTCTAGAGAGGATACAATGGGGTTTAACAAGAACACCTTACAACCCGACCACATAGGACCAACCACTCATTCAACTTGAGTGTATCGAATATATCGTCGCTCTATGGTTCCGAAACAACCGTATTTCCA